>OX031007.1:211445358-212045358 GCA_943735925.1 Pollenia amentaria | reverse complement strand
AGAAGTCTTCCCTGTCGGCCACCATTTCGAAAAGCTCAAATCAAATGTCCACAGATACTAATCCCTCTTTTTTCTCCTCACAACCTATTTTCCTAAAACCAACACAATGCATTGCACTGGAAAAGGGCATCCCCTGAGTGTTAGTTCAAAGTAAAAAAAAAGTACTTCTTATGCGTAGAAGAAAAATTGGGCAATAAATTAGGCAAATCCGCCCACTGCGTCTATTCATTTCTGTTTGACACTCTGATTGTGAACATGATAACTCGTGGTAGGATGGAACTTTAATCGTGAAATTCAGTTTATAAGCGTTGCACCAAAATATCTCTTTTCTCGTGCACGTGATACCTTTCATATAGCTTAAGCTTTTGAAATATAATTTTTTATAGTAAACTTAAATAAATTTGCTTAATATTTGATATATACATAGATATAATTATATTAGTGCTCATCATTTCTTACAATATGTGGCAAACACGGCCACTTTCAAAGGTGTACAAATTTTTAAGGATGAGTCATTGTCAAAGTCACATCTCTCTACTGCAGTATTGAAAAAATTTCAATTTTCATATTGTATTTAATTACAGAACTATTTACAGATGTTTGAAGTAAAAATCTTTAATTTATTTATATATATGGTTGCTGCTGAATAGCTGCAGAAATTTGTAGAAATAAAATAAAACTATTCGATCGTTTCGGCCTTTTCCTAAAACACATGACAAAAATAAAAAATTTGATGACAACATTTTGCCCAAATTTTTTGAAAACGAAGAGTTAACAGCCCCAAATACTGGGGTCGACAATAATATAAAAAAAAGGTTGGCAGTTATCCTAAATGTTATAAACTCTAGAGATATGGTAAATAGCCCAAAGTTTGATGAGTATGCATCAAAAACTGCCCAACTTGTGGCTCAAATGTACCCTGAGAAAAAACCGTAGGAGGTTCTTAAGATTTTGGGTCATGTTAAAAATTTAATTGAATATCAATGCTTACCAATTGAAGAGTTGTCAGAAGAAGCCCACGAATGCAAAAACAAAGACTACAAGAAATTTAGAAACACGAATACTTGCAAGATTTCACGGATTAGACAGTATGAGGACCTTTTCAATATGTTAGCGGCCTCTTCAGACCCACTAATTTCATCACGAAGACATGAAAGATCTCAAAAGGACTTGGAAAAACATAATTATAGCTCCGATATGTTAGATATATTAGATAACGCTCCCAATGTTAATGACTATTTTAAAGAGAACTAACTAATAAAAAAAATTATTCTAATATAAAAAAATATATAATAAATAGCTTAATATCGATAGCATTAATATATTAATATTTAAAATAATTAGTATTGTGGTTCTTTTGTTGAACTATTCATGGTTTTTAATCCAAATTTTTACTATTTAATTAGGCTTAAGTTCATTAAATTTAATTTTCATTAAATTATTTTTATGAAGAAAGGAATTTTTACAACATGGAAGATTAATTAAAATTGTTATTGATAATTTTCATTCTTGACTGACCTGGGATTCGAAGCCAGGCTGGCTGGCGTGTGATTCGAACCCAGGCGGCTGGTTACCCTGACATGTTTCGACCTCAACCACTAGGTCTTCTCAAAGGGATTTGCCGTCTTACACTCGCAGCCATCGATGACTGCTGACGTCAGTAGTCAAACATCAATCCTTAAACCAAATTGTATTTTAACCTTTGGTAGATCGAAATTTGCTTATTGAATGATTATCCATTTTTAATTGATCTCACATGTTTTTCCTTTACTTCTGTTTTTTCCGTACTTATGTCAAGAATTCTTCTTGAAGTCCAAAGTACATTTTTTTGTTTATCATGTTTTTTGTCTTTCTTTTTTCTTGTTGACATTTTTTCAGCACAACTTGAAGGACAAATGAACACATAGAGCTTGTGCCTTAGCTTTAACAATAATTAGTATTGTGGTTCTTTTGTTGAACTATTCATGGTTTTTAATCCAAATTTTTACTATTTAATTAGGCTTAAGTTCATTAAATTTAATTTTCATTAAATTATTTTTATGAAGAAAGGAATTTTTACAACATGGAAGATTAATTAAAATTGTTATTGATAATTTTCATTCTTGACTGACCTGGTATTCGAAGCCAGGCTGGCTGGCGTGTGATTCGAACCCAGGCGGCTGGTTACCCTGACATGTTTCGACCTCAACCACTAGGTCTTCTCAAAGGGATTTGCCGTCTTACACTCGCAGCCATCGATGACTGCTGACGTCAGTAGTCAAACATCAATCCTTAAACCAAATTGTATTTTAACCTTTGGTAGATCGAAATTTGCTTATTGAATGATTATCCATTTTTAATTGATCTCACATGTTTTTCCTTTACTTCTGTTTTTTCCGTACTTATGTCAAGAATTCTTCTTGAAGTCCAAAGTACATTTTTTTGTTTATCATGTTTTTTGTCTTTCTTTTTTCTTGTTGACATTTTTTCAGCACAACTTGAAGGACAAATGAACACATAGAGCTTGTGCCTTAGCTTTAACAATAATTAGTATTGTGGTTCTTTTGTTGAACTATTCATGGTTTTTAATCCAAATTTTTACTATTTAATTAGGCTTAAGTTCATTAAATTTAATTTTCATTAAATTATTTTTATGAAGAAAGGAATTTTTACAACATGGAAGATTAATTAAAATTGTTATTGATAATTTTCATTCTTGACTGACCTGGTATTCGAAGCCAGGCTGGCTGGCGTGTGATTCGAACCCAGGCGGCTGGTTACCCTGACATGTTTCGACCTCAACCACTAGGTCTTCTCAAAGGGATTTGCCGTCTTACACTCGCAGCCATCGATGACTGCTGACGTCAGTAGTCAAACATCAATCCTTAAACCAAATTGTATTTTAACCTTTGGTAGATCGAAATTTGCTTATTGAATGATTATCCATTTTTAATTGATCTCACATGTTTTTCCTTTACTTCTGTTTTTTCCGTACTTATGTCAAGAATTCTTCTTGAAGTCCAAAGTACATTTTTTTGTTTATCATGTTTTTTGTCTTTCTTTTTTCTTGTTGACATTTTTTCAGCACAACTTGAAGGACAAATGAACACATAGAGCTTGTGCCTTAGCTTTAACAATAATTAGTATTGTGGTTCTTTTGTTGAACTATTCATGGTTTTTAATCCAAATTTTTACTATTTAATTAGGCTTAAGTTCATTAAATTTAATTTTCATTAAATTATTTTTATGAAGAAAGGAATTTTTACAACATGGAAGATTAATTAAAATTGTTATTGATAATTTTCATTCTTGACTGACCTGGGATTCGAAGCCAGGCTGGCTGGCGTGTGATTCGAACCCAGGCGGCTGGTTACCCTGACATGTTTCGACCTCAACCACTAGGTCTTCTCAAAGGGATTTGCCGTCTTACACTCGCAGCCATCGATGACTGCTGACGTCAGTAGTCAAACATCAATCCTTAAACCAAATTGTATTTTAACCTTTGGTAGATCGAAATTTGCTTATTGAATGATTATCCATTTTTAATTGATCTCACATGTTTTTCCTTTACTTCTGTTTTTTCCGTACTTATGTCAAGAATTCTTCTTGAAGTCCAAAGTACATTTTTTTGTTTATCATGTTTTTTGTCTTTCTTTTTTCTTGTTGACATTTTTTCAGCACAACTTGAAGGACAAATGAACACATAGAGCTTGTGCCTTAGCTTTAACAATAATTAGTATTGTGGTTCTTTTGTTGAACTATTCATGGTTTTTAATCCAAATTTTTACTATTTAATTAGGCTTAAGTTCATTAAATTTAATTTTCATTAAATTATTTTTATGAAGAAAGGAATTTTTACAACATGGAAGATTAATTAAAATTGTTATTGATAATTTTCATTCTTGACTGACCTGGGATTCGAAGCCAGGCTGGCTGGCGTGTGATTCGAACCCAGGCGGCTGGTTACCCTGACATGTTTCGACCTCAACCACTAGGTCTTCTCAAAGGGATTTGCCGTCTTACACTCGCAGCCATCGATGACTGCTGACGTCAGTAGTCAAACATCAATCCTTAAACCAAATTGTATTTTAACCTTTGGTAGATCGAAATTTGCTTATTGAATGATTATCCATTTTTAATTGATCTCACATGTTTTTCCTTTACTTCTGTTTTTTCCGTACTTATGTCAAGAATTCTTCTTGAAGTCCAAAGTACATTTTTTTGTTTATCATGTTTTTTGTCTTTCTTTTTTCTTGTTGACATTTTTTCAGCACAACTTGAAGGACAAATGAACACATAGAGCTTGTGCCTTAGCTTTAACAATAATTAGTATTGTGGTTCTTTTGTTGAACTATTCATGGTTTTTAATCCAAATTTTTACTATTTAATTAGGCTTAAGTTCATTAAATTTAATTTTCATTAAATTATTTTTATGAAGAAAGGAATTTTTACAACATGGAAGATTAATTAAAATTGTTATTGATAATTTTCATTCATTATCAATAACAATTTTAATTAATCTTCCATGTTGTAAAAATTCCTTTCTTCATAAAAATAATTTAATGAAAATTAAATTTAATGAACTTAAGCCTAATTAAATAGTAAAAATTTGGATTAAAAACCATGAATAGTTCAACAAAAGAACCACAATACTAATTATTGTTAAAGCTAAGGCACAAGCTCTATGTGTTCATTTGTCCTTCAAGTTGTGCTGAAAAAAAAAATGTCAACAAGAAAAAAGAAAGACAAAAAACATGATAAACAAAAAAATGTACTTTGGACTTCAAGAAGAATTTTTGACATAAGTACGGAAAAAACAGAAGTAAAGGAAAAACATGTGAGATCAATTAAAAATGGATAATCATTCAATAAGCAAATTTCGATCTACCAAAGGTTAAAATACAATTTGGTTTAAGGATTGATGTTTGACTACTGACGTCAGCAGTCATCGATGGCTGCGAGTGTAAGACGGCAAATCCCTTTGAGAAGACCTAGTGGTTGAGGTCGAAACATGTCAGGGTAACCAGCCGCCTGGGTTCGAATCACACGCCAGCCAGCCTGGCTTCGAATCCCAGGTCAGTCAAGAATGAAAATTATCAATAACAATTTTAATTAATCTTCCATGTTGTAAAAATTCCTTTCTTCATAAAAATAATTTAATGAAAATTAAATTTAATGAACTTAAGCCTAATTAAATAGTAAAAATTTGGATTAAAAACCATGAATAGTTCAACAAAAGAACCACAATACTAATTATTGTTAAAGCTAAGGCACAAGTTCTATGTGTTCATTTGTCCTTCAAGTTGTGCTGAAAAAATGTCAACAAGAAAAAAGAAAGACAAAAAACATGATAAACAAAAAAATGTACTTTGGACTTCAAGAAGAATTCTTGACATAAGTACGGAAAAAACAGAAGTAAAGGAAAAACATGTGAGATCAATTAAAAATGGATAATCATTCAATAAGCAAATTTCGATCTACCAAAGGTTAAAATACAATTTGGTTTAAGGATTGATGTTTGACTACTGACGTCAGCAGTCATCGATGGCTGCGAGTGTAAGACGGCAAATCCCTTTGAGAAGACCTAGTGGTTGAGGTCGAAACATGTCAGGGTAACCAGCCGCCTGGGTTCGAATCACACGCCAGCCAGCCTGGCTTCGAATCCCAGGTCAGTCAAGAATGAAAATTATCAATAACAATTTTAATTAATCTTCCATGTTGTAAAAATTCCTTTCTTCATAAAAATAATTTAATGAAAATTAAATTTAATGAACTTAAGCCTAATTAAATAGTAAAAATTTGGATTAAAAACCATGAATAGTTCAACAAAAGAACCACAATACTAATTATTGTTAAAGCTAAGGCACAAGCTCTATGTGTTCATTTGTCCTTCAAGTTGTGCTGAAAAAATGTCAACAAGAAAAAAGAAAGACAAAAAACATGATAAACAAAAAAATGTACTTTGGACTTCAAGAAGAATTCTTGACATAAGTACGGAAAAAACAGAAGTAAAGGAAAAACATGTGAGATCAATTAAAAATGGATAATCATTCAATAAGCAAATTTCGATCTACCAAAGGTTAAAATACAATTTGGTTTAAGGATTGATGTTTGACTACTGACGTCAGCAGTCATCGATGGCTGCGAGTGTAAGACGGCAAATCCCTTTGAGAAGACCTAGTGGTTGAGGTCGAAACATGTCAGGGTAACCAGCCGCCTGGGTTCGAATCACACGCCAGCCAGCCTGGCTTCGAATCCCAGGTCAGTCAAGAATGAAAATTAACAATAACAATTTTAATTAATCTTCCATGTTGTAAAAATTCCTTTCTTCATAAAAATAATTTAATGAAAATTAAATTTAATGAACTTAAGCCTAATTAAATAGTAAATATTTAAAATATTTAAAAAATGTGATAATAAAAATAAAAAATTTTATATTAGTTTTATTAGAGTGGTATTATTTTCTAGACTTTTGGATTTAAACAATATGTATTGCAAAGCGCACAACGTTAAACTACCGTAGAGGAAAGCGTACTGACACCAAAGTAGTCACTTTATATGAATAGGACCTATCACTTTTAGATGGGGTTGTCATTGGAGGTGGTCAATTGACACTTAACAACCACCATTTGGCAAGTCACACATATATTCTCAATGAACGTGTTTAGTGTTAGTTACTGCAATGGAGTATTATTTTAATACAATGTAGTGTTATTTCAATAAAACAAGTCCTGGAACTAAGTTTAAGAACCAAAATTTAGAAAGTCCCAAAAAATATGTCGCACCACCGGTAAACACTGTACTGTAATTCATTAATTTGTCTACCTTTTGGTTCTTCATAACACGCAAAGAAAAAACATGGTTGATACAATCACAATCGCAAACTATCATTAATGTTTGTGGTTATGATTGTGTCAAACACGTCTTCAGTAACAATATATGTTCAGACATGTTTATAGCTTATTATTGTCTCAAAAATATTATTATTATGTTTAGAAGAAAAACACAAATGATCTTCCTAACCATGTATTTATTTTTCCCAATACCATGCAAAATGTCTATTTGAAAAATAAAACCAATAAAAAAATTAATTTCAAAAATTTCATGTTTTAATAAAATTACAACATACATATATATACAGCTAAGCATATCATAATAAATAAAATTCAATACATACATTTGCAACCCCATTTTCTCCCGAAAAACTTTTAATTATTTTGTAGTCATTCCTGTTTCCTGATTACCTGACTCTCGCAGACTGAAAATGATGTGGAAGAAGATGTTATTTGCTTTATAAACACACACTGTTTGTTTTGACAATAAATGTTTGCTTTAGAGAATGTGTTTTAAAGCGAACAAAAAAGATGGTATCAAACATATCTTTTGTGTACAGCTAATATTATGATTTTAATTGTATAGTTGAAAATATATACATTAAAGTAGCAAATATTTCACCTAATTCAATATGTTTAGCTAGATCATGGTAACTTTTTAGGTGTAAAACACCATATAATATTATTATAGTGAATTAAAAAATGTTAAGGGGAAAAAATATTTTTTCAAGTTAAATAAGGATTACAATAAGTTTATTACGGTAAACATATTAGGCAAATATGAATAAAAATGGTCGCAGTGACCATTCATTAATCATGTTTTTTCTCTGCGTATACTAGTTAAATAATTGGTGCTCCCTTCACTGGTTCTTTCTTTTTGTACTTGGTCTATTTCCACAAAACCCAGGACCAGTCTGTTGGAACAATTGACACAAATTTCCCGCAGGGTAGTTAAATAATATAAGTTAACTTTATTTTAGTATACAAAAATTTATATAAAATAAACATGTTAAATTTATACCGGAAAAATTATCCTTCTTTGACTGCAGTTTTTGGAGCGCCCCATACTTCTAGCAGTATCTCGCAAACATTGTTTTGAAGCCTAAGGTGCCCTCATTCAAGAACTTCCTAATTCTTTAAAATATCTTAATTATTTCAAAAGTTATGATTTCCGCAACGAAAAAAGTCTAAAGGCGCCACTGTGCGTCGTAACGACAAAACCGTAAACAAATATCGCTATTTCTTTTTTGTTTTAATACATTTTGTGTTTTAATAAATATAACAATAATAAAATAAAACTGATGAATTTTTTGCAAATCGTTGATTCCGCAGGAATGTTGTAGTTTTAAGCATTATTTGTCGTCTCTTTAGAACTAAATACTTCGTTCGAAAGGAGTAAAGTTTTACTTGGGGTACATTAATGTCAAGCATGCGGACTAATTTAAGGTGATTAATAAACCGTGACGCGGAAAATCCTTTGCAACATATAATTTAAGGGCACTTCAAGCACCTAACTTTGTCTTTTCAATTCCGTTCAAAATTTTTTTTACTTTGAGTGTTTTTGTTAGTTACTTTTAAACTTAAGCGATTTGTATTTGCATTGTTCACAATGTTTTTGACATGTGTTACATTTTGTTTTGACATTCTTCATAAAAAGTTTAAGTTTCTCCAATATTCAATCAAAAAAATACTTAAATTACGGGTACATTCGCAACAAGAGTAAGTAAAATGTATATAAATTACACATTATTAAAAAAGCCGGTTTATTATATCAAAATAACCGGTTTATTCGATATTCGAAAAATGAACATTTTAAAATAACGAACTTGGACAAAGCTAAAATAACCGGTCGAATAATAACCGTTCGATCTCCCTACGAATAACGCAACAAACTGTGAAAAGTTAAAAACGGCAGTTTGAAAGTAGTGTCAACAGAATACGTTCGTTGCAGTTGGAGTATTCGGTGCAGTTGAAGTTAAAGCGCAAGTTCGAAATTTCCAGCCCTTATCTCAAAATGCAAGATTGCAATTTGTGGTGAGCATAAAGTTTTTTTTCTATCAGCAACAATATTGGCATTAAAGAGGCTAAAAGGCAACCAGTCGTATTCATTGAACATCTGCATGAAACTTAATAATGATGTTCATGAATTTTTCATTATAATTTTGTATTTGCTTCGTTTGTATTCAATAAAATGAATAACTACGAAATGAAAGCAACAAACACGCGAAATTAAGGAGACGAGTAAGATGCAGTTATTTGTTTACTTAAACAGAAGAATATGAATACTAACAACTCTGAAACAAAACAACCACTGAATAAATGTCAAATAAGTTCATGGAAAAACACATTTATTTTAAAGTCAGTATTGCCAGTTGAAAGAAATGAAAAATATTAGGAAAGATAAAAAAAAATCAATAATAACCATGAAGACTAAAAGCAACAAGATAAAGAAGTACATTAATATTAAAATAATGCAAAATTTAACTTTGTTTTCAATGTAAATTAATTGTTTTTAATGTAAGTTATTAAACTTCAAATATCATTTTATTTTCAAAAACATTTTTAGCAATGTGTTTTGCTTGGAAGTACATAAAAAAGTTGTTAGGAAAAATATTAAAATTTAATATAAAAAATGCTTTACAAATTACATATATTATTGTAAAGGTAGCAAAAAAGAAAAAATTACATAAATTTACTAAGTGGCAACATTGCTATTGAGTATTTATATTAAAAAATAAGAGAGAGTCAAAACTGTAAAACAAAAGTCGTTTCATTGAACAAAGTCTTTGTGTTTGCCATATGAAACGAAATGTGTTTGCTAGTAGCATGAATAAAACAACAGTTCTGAATTTTAATTGAATACGAACTTTATTGAATAAACATTTCAGTATGTTCATGAATTATGTTATTCATGCAGCCCTTTATTATCCATTATATATTACATTTACATTATATATTTAAATTTAAATATTGAGATTGGTTAGTAATTATTTCTTTACTTCTCTTTTAAATGCTGACAAAATTTGAATGGTTTGCAAAAAAGGTAGTAAATTATCGCAGAACAAATACGCTGCTTTGATAATTCAAGGCGACATCCAAATACAGACAAACTTTTGCTTTGTCTTGTTAACCCCTGTGTAATTAGAACATTCTGTTGGAATTGAACTGACAAAATACCAATTTATTTTATTAGGGAGATCGATTATTAGACTTTTATCAAAACCGGTCTTCGAATATTCCGAATTGTTGCTATTTTCAAAAATTCTGTTTTAGGTTAAGCATTTAAGAAATAACCGGTTAACGGGTTTTAATTCGAATAAATAAAAACACAAAAATCAAATTACTTTTTGAAATAAAAAGTTAATAATTAGTATTGTGGTTATTTTACTGAACTGTGAATGGTTTTTAATCCAATTTTGATATTTTAATCAGGCTAGTTTCCTTAAATTATTTTTATGAAGAAAGGAATTTTACAACATGAAATTAATTAAAATTTTTGAATAATTTTTCATTATTGACTGAGCTCGGAATTGAACACAGGTTTTCACGGACAGGTTACACTGACATGTTTTGAACCACACAATCTCCTCAGAAATGTTTGCCGTTTAACAATCACCGCCATTGACGACGGATGGCAGTCAATAGTCAAACATCAATCTTCAAACCAAATGGTGTTTTAACTTTGTTACATCGAAATTTGTTTTGAATGAATGATTTTACCTTGTTTTTAGTTTTTTTTACAAGACAACACGCTTTTATAAATTAGAAAATTATTTAATTTACGCGTTAATTTACAAGAAGAGTAAGGAAAACGTATAAATTACACATTATTAAAATAAACTGTTTAATATACCAAAATAACCGGTTTATTCGATATTCGAAAATCGACATTTTAAAACCGGTTGAAAAATGTCCGTTCGATCTCCCTACTTATAATGGATTTAAAAACAAATTTCGTTATATGCATTTTTTATCATGCTCTTCAGACAAGACATTTATAGCATAATTCTCAAAAAGATCCAAGGTATGATATCTGATTGGCAGATTAAAAGCTAACTGTAAGACTTGTTTTGTTCCGATTGTAAGCTCTCCAGCAAAGCATTATTCTTAAATAATAGGAAGTTAAGTTAAGTGGTTATGTATCAAACTCTGATATATAAGCATTTTCGTTTAAAATTTAGTTTTAAATTTATATAAAACACCAATAGCAGGAGATATTTTCATTTAATGGAGTCAATTGAGGGATTCACAAGGTATACTATCAAGTCATATATGTCCTAAATAATATTTTACAATTATTTAAAAAAAATATTTGGGTTGCTCAACGAATGCTGGTTATCAGGTTATATGGTTATTTAGTTATATTCACAACAACAAAATACATTTATTTAATTTTTTTTAAATATATTTTGTTGCTATTAATATAACCACATAACCATATAACCTGATAGTCCGCCTTTCGTGAACAACCCAATTGTTGTATTTTAATCAAAATAATAATTTTAATGCTGTGTTCATTGATTCGTCATAACAGTAGAAATATAAATTATAAGCGGTTGCCCACAGCATATTTCTTGTAATTATTTTAAGACATATGACTTTACAACTTTATGACTCCCTTATGAATTCCCCAAATCTGTTTATCGTATTGTAAATTTCTACAAAACAACATGCCCAGATTCCGTATGGGATTGATTTCTTGGATTAACACACCATCAATATGAACTGCAACTGTTTTATCGTTGGTCTGAACCTTATGAACTTGGTCTTATCTGCATTTAAAACAACCTTGTTAACCTTTACCTTGGGAGGTGAAATTTTTGGACATGGTGGTAAATTTTACCCCCTTCAATTTTGCTTAAAAATTTTAATAATGACTAATTACATTACTAATGAAAAAAATAAAAATTAGCTCTTTTTTTTCTAATTCAGTTAAAAAAACTTTACTTTACAAGCCTTTTTTTAGTACAGCAAAAATATGATATCATAAACTTATAAAAATATAATAAATAAAAAATTAATCAACAACTTAAAGGACATTTTTTTACAGCCAAGGCAATATATTTTATGATATAAAAGAGATCATTGATAAAAAAATTAATTTGTAAAAAATACGCGTCAACCTTTAGGCACTACTGCACTGGAGGGAAGTGTGAGTAGTTTTTTTTTTGAGTCTACTGGGGTATATGTGGCATAAGTTACAACTATCTGGCATTAAATCTATCGGCGGCGGAGGTGCTGATTCCGAACCCAAGATCCTAGTTATTATATATCGTGGTGATCGCGGCCGCCTTTGGCTGTGTTGCCGTCTTTCCAAATGTGGTACAACCAATTGTCTTGCAAAATTCTTGAAAAATTCTCCCCTTGTAGTGTTATCAAAATCTTTTAAAGATTGAAATATAAAATAAGCGTTTACAGCACTTATATCTAAAATTCTGTAAAATATGGCTTATGGCCATCGGCGCGTACGTCGACCGCATGCATATATCGAGTATTACTTATCAAGCTCATCTGCTCCACCTTTTGTATTGTTATAATCAGCTTGACGTGTGGTCAATTTGTTTAAATTGGATATATACGTTAACGTTGACGTGGTGGTAAAATATGCTATCCCGATCTCAACAAAAATACAACTGAATACTAACGATAAGAAAATGAGAGCATACAAAGAGAATTAAATCGGTACCCCAAAACAGAAGAGATTAAATAAAAAAAAAAAAATTTAACGAGGACGTAAAATTTACAACCACCTCCACAGTTAAAGGCTTAGTATTATATATTCTGCTGATATTGCTGAATCATACTCAATATGAGTTCTCTAACACCTGAGTATACCTTTACCTGTAGCAATATGCTTCCAATTCTTTGATCTCAAAAAATATTACTTTTTGAAAAAATGGATTATTATAACAACATATGTAACAAAATTGAAATACGTTGTTTTATTTACCAACAAAGAACTTGCTAAACATTTGACAAAAAATGTTATATATTTGTTTGTCGTTATCTTACCACAAAATATTTTTGAGGGTCAAACAGAAAAACAGCTGATTTTGGCTAAACAAAATTATTTGTCAACAAAGAAAACCGCTCCTAATGTGACCAGTAAACGTGAAATATTTTCATGTTTTTTTTGCGAATAAATGTTTGTTCTTACAAAAGTTTTGTAAGAGAACAGATTTTTGTAAAAAATTTTCCTGTGTTATCTCTTTACCAAGGAGTTGCGCGGTAAGTTAGATTCAATGTGTTGCAAAAAAAATTTTCTTATGTAAATAAACAATTTATTTAATATGGGTGTAATACACGGATCTATGTTAAGAATTATGCAATCTAAGCATGTCGCATCTGTGTATACAGACCAGTTTTAAAGAGTGTACCCGCCTTGGCGACCATGGACAATCATTGGTCTCAAAGGGAGATTAAGATTTATATACAACTTATTTGTGCCGAACATTTTTCTGACATCGACATATTTTTGAGATTTTTTCGGCTAAAAGTGTTTGTAGGGAGTGGTTTTATATGGGACATGTGAAGAATCAATTCTGGATCTACTAAGACCAAATTCTTATAAAACATATCGTCAAGACCATTTGACTTTTTGTAGCAGAATTTTTTTCCCAAAATGTTAAGCCTCTTTATACTAGTAAGAACAAAGAATTCTTTTAAGTAATATTTGAAGGAGAAAACTGTCCTTACAGTTTCCGGAGATGAGCTCTTTTCGAAAATAATTTTTGAATTTTTGTGGTCTTATTATAAAAATGATATCTTTGGTGTATGCAATTTATTGAAACACATGAATATTCAGATAATCTATAACGTTTAAATATATATTTTTGCATTTTAAGATAAGATTGACTCATTAAAGATTCATTTATGAACTCGAAAATTTTAATTGAAGTAAATAACATTTTTAATGAAAGCGTTTTAATATAAAAGAACAATAAGAACATTACGGTACATTTTTATCTGTTTATTAATGGCGATTTCTTTTCTGAGAAAAATGTTGCATAAATGGTACATGCTCTACACAAAAGAGATAGAGCATGTACCATTTATGCATCATATTTCTCAGAAAAGAAATCGCCATAAGACTACACATTAGAAAACACGTGCATACTTTCATAAAATATCGAAAACGAAAATATTTCATCAAGATAAACATATTAACTAGAAATCTTCTACATCTGCCTGGGAAAAATGCCATTGCAGAATTTCTTTATAAAAATTTTCGAAATCCGCAATCTGGATATCATTCATTATCCTCCGAGCAGCTGGATTCATTCATTATCAAATTGAAGTTAATAACATATGTATTAATTTATATTTTTCACATGAAACGGTGTTCACTATTCATATTTTTTAACAATGGCAAAATCAAAAATAATTTTTCATATTAAATTAACCACATATTCAAAACTTAACCTCTCACTGTAAAAATTTTGAATGAAAAGTGTTTTTCAATTGTTTAAAACACACATAAATGAATATTCTTATTAAATATTGAGATGAGTCCTTTTCGAAATTCATTTTTTCACCGCTATGAAAGGGGTATATAACCTTTCATTCACACAGTGTATCTCTCTATATATATTCTTCCAACAACAACAAAAAACTCTATTTCCAGCAATTTGTACCTGAGCCCTTTTCGAAATAAAAGATTCAAATATATATGTGCTTAGTTATTTCCTTCTTCTCATATGTTCTCATATCATCTTATAACAGAATTAACCGAAACAACAGGACTCTAATGGCATAATGAAAGAGTTTATATGTTTATAGAAATCCAGAAAAAGGACTAAGAAATTAAATATTCTGTTTTAAGGGCGATTTCTCCAACATCTACGATAATTGAAAGAATTTTTCCACGTCAAGTTTTACCAAAACTAAAGAAAAGAATCGCTTCGTCCTAAGATTTTAAACCAAATTATTTTTCTTAAAGAATATTTTATAAGATCTCCTTAAACTATTGAAATAACTAATAGAATGATCTAACAGTTTATTTTTTAATTAATACATTATATGTGTATTACATATTTATTAAATATTTTTTGTTTTCTCATTTTAGTTCAAGAATTGTTGTTTGTTATGTTTTTGCATATTTTTGCTAATAAACTCCAAATAATAAATAATTTATGCATATTAATTTATTGAAATTCCTAAATTTAAAAACAAAAACTTGATTAATCGGTTAACCGATCAATAACAAAATTAACCGATTATTGACCGACTAAACCAAAAACTCGGTTAATTAATCGAGCGATTAACCGATTAAAGCAAAAGCCCGACTAAATGAATACCCTACTTAAAACTAACATAATAAGATGTGCACAATGGTTGGTGTTATGGGGGCAATGTGAAATCATGGACCAATTCTTTCCACTTCTAATGACAATTTTACGTAAATACCAAATGTCATTATAATTATTATCTCCAAAGTTACGACCTGTACTTTACGAATAAATTTAAAAGGGACTGCCAGCCGGAAGGACATTGTAATAGCACAATCTCTACAGTAACAAACGCGTTGTGGATCTATATGTGAAACAACCTTCCAAAAAAATCGATATTTCTGTTACAAAAACTAACATAAATTAGTAGCGGACTGCCGATTGTCTCTAAACTTTGCATAAACTTTTATGACTAGAAATTATACTATCAAATTTCGTAAAAATCGGTCTATAATTAACAGTAGGCTTGCTGTCGGAAACACCCTACACCACCGTCTACACAGCCAAATTTTTGAGAGTGTACCCTATTTGGAACCATGGACCCGGAAAAATAAAATTATGTTATGAGTTTAAGCTTCATATAAGAGTGATTTGTGTCAAATTTTATCTTGAAATCCACTTCTAGGTGAGATTCTTTTTTGTCTTAAAGCGATTTTAGAGAGGAAACCTATTAGTGAAGTTACGAATATTCGTATACGAAATACTGACTATTCGGCTATTTTATTACATTCGTATTTGCCACATTCAAGCGAATAGTTTGCAAATAGGTAAAAAAATTACAAAAGTTTAAAAAATATATAAATACTAATATTATAAAGCTGAAAAGTTTATATGTTTCTATGTTTGTATGTTTGTAAGAGGTAATCTCCGGAACAACCCGTTCGATTTTAAAATTTTTTTTCCAACAGAGTAAAATGCTTAGGATAGGGTTCAGGGGCGCAAAGCCTCCTTTACTCAGAAAATACGAATTATCCAAAACTAAAAGAGATAGAAAAAATGTAATACTTATCGTTGTTCTTTAGCAAAATAAGCGGACAGGTGTCTGGTACTTTTAAGATATTCGGCCAATTTAGGGAGTAAACGGGTAAAAGTACTTTTTTTGTCACGGCATGTACCTTTTAAAACAATAAGCCTAGAAATTGATGTTAAATTACATTCGAAACTTATTTAAAAAATACAAATACGAATTTGGTACATTTTAAAAATTTAGAAAGGGGTGAAAATCGTAACTATTGTTGGTACTTTTTTAAAAAACCTTTTTCTCCATTCTTTGGCATATACGTATTAAACTGTATGGTCCTACTACAAGTGTGAAATTTTCTATACTTCAGTGGGGAGAAAAGAAGTACCAAAAGGGGAAAAACGGGAAGTTAAATTCATCTCTTTAGCTTTTTGGTTCTACAACTGGTACTTTTTTAATTACCGTTGATATTTGACCTAGATACGTAAAGTTAAACATGCCATGTGCTGAGTGAATGAGATTCTGTCTATGGGGCTTTTTGATACTTTTTTGTTCTTTAACTGGTACTTTTTAAGTTTCCGTTAATATTGGACCTAGAACCATTAAATAAAGAATGCAATGTCCTGAGTAAATATAAATCTGTAAGAGGGGCTTTTTGGTACTTTTTTGATCTTAACCTGGTACTTTTTGAATGTCCGTTTATATTGGACCTACAAACATTAAATTCAGCATACAAGGTCCTGAGTAAAAGAGAATATGTAAGAGGGATTTTTTTTGTACTTTGTATAGCTCTAAGTGGTACTAAGCTAGGATAGGGTTCAGGGCCGCTAAGCCTCCTATATTCAGAAAATATTAATTATCATTTTAGAAGAAATCTATTAAAGCAATAGCTTCCATACTCAAAAGAAAGCCATTTTAATATGAGTACGCTGTTCACCCTCCATTCCACCTCCAGTCTATCTTCCCCTTAACCGTCACCTGAAAGCGACCAAGAGGAGACATACGAAGAATTACTGCCATTCCGAAAATATCTAACCAATTCTGATAAAAATTTAATAGATAGATCAGCGTAATTAAAACACACACGGTTTATATGTTTTTCAAAGCAAGGAGTATGAAGGGTATGAACTTATGTAGATCGATATACATACAATAAAACACACAGGCTTTATATTTCATTATAGTTAGACAAAAATTCATTCTGGTCGAGCAACGCTGCAGGAACGGCTAGTACAAAATAAAACAAACAATTTTAAATTTTAATCATTTTTATTAAAAAAAATTTTTGTTCTTAACACAAAGTAATATCTTCTTTTAGTTAAGTAAAAACAAACATACAGTATTGTTCTGCCACACAAATAATTACTCAAGTTGATGCTAAACATTCATAGATATACTATAATTTAAAACAATTGTCTAATTATCGTAAGAAAATTATCGACAACTAGAATGGGTCAATTAAATATCAAGATAATTCCAATCCAATTACACTAATTGGAAATGTGTTCGCTGCGGTAGATTGACCAAATTATAATTGGAAAATTTAACTGAAATGCAAGAGATATTTTAAGAAGCTCTGGGAGAACTTTTCATTCTGCTTACACAGTGCAACACATAAAATCCTTCTCGTGTGAAATTATTAAAGTACTTATCGAAACTAACAAACCGACCTTTGAGTTTTGCTTGTTTAGCTGCTGCTATTATTTTTTGTCTCATGTATATTTTGGCTACTTTCTCCCTTGCTATGGTGCCTTGTGATTGATGACCTGCTCGTCAGACTTGAGGAATATGGCCTGCGGGCCATTGGTTATGCGGACGACCTGGCCATCATTGTGACCGGAAAATTCGAGAGAACAATCACTGAGGTGATGCAGGGTGCTCTCGACAAGGTTCTCAAATGGTGCCATGAAAGGGGGCTGAACATCAACCCCCAAAAAGCGGTCGTGGTCCCGTTCACGAGAAGATATAAACACAGATTGGGTAGACTGTCAGTGAATGGGACGGAAATCGAGTACTCCAATGAAGTCAAGTACCTGGGAATTGTTCTGGATAAACGGCTAAATTGGAACTCGCACTTGGATGCGACCCTGAAGAAGGCACTTAGGGCCTTCTGGGCCTGTAAGAGCTTCTTTGGGAAGACCTGGGGCTTTGGCCCTAGCATGATTAAGTGGCTTTATTTCATGATGATCAGACCGATAATCACCTATGGATCCCTGGTATGGTGGCCAAAGATTCAGCAGGTGTCGGCGATTCAAAAGTGCGGAAGGCTACAGAGAATGGTCTGTGTAGCTCTGACGGGGGTGATGCGCACATGTCCAACAGCGGCACTTGAAACTATTTTGGGCATCTTGCCATTACACATCCTTATAAGGAAGGTCGCAATATCGAGTCTCCTTAGGATCCAACAAACATCCGGACTGTCAGATGGGGTCAACGGACACGCTGGTCTGATGAAATTAGCTCCTAGTCTATCAGTCTGCACAAGGGCGGACATTAAGACCACGGAACTGAGCTTTAACAGAAGGTTTAGCACGATCCTCCCAAATGGGGGAGCTTGGGACAGTGGAAATCCCTGTGAGGGTAACCAGGGACTACGCTGGTATACCGATGGATCCAAATCGGAGCACGGGGTGGGTGCTGGGGTATTTGGACCAAACACGCGAATCTCGATAGCCATGGGAAGAACACCAAGTGTATTCCAGGCCGAGATCCACGCCATCGATGTGTGCTGTAGCAACATTCTTAACAAGGGAATGATAGGAAACAGCATTGCGATATTCACTGATAGCCAAGCGGCCATTAAGGCACTCTCTTCCTGGAAATTGTCCTCGAAGTTGGTGGCGGAATGCCGGGGAAGGCTACAGGAGCTGGGCTCAAGAAACAGAGTGACACTCTGTTGGGTGCCGGGACACTCAGGGGTTCCGGGTAACGATAGGGCTGATGAACTGGCTAGGGCTGGAGCAAATGCCCAAATGGTGGGCCCCGAGCCCTTTTGTGGGTTAAGCTGGGCCACTACCCAATCTCTATTGGGGGAATGGGCTCTCAGCGAGCACAGAAAATACTGGGTATCGCTACCGGGAATGCGTCAGGCGAAGGAATTTATATTTCCCGGGAGTACACTGGAGACAAAGGGTCTCAACAGACGAGAATTACGGCTGTTGGTGGCTTATTTGACGGGCCACCACCGGACCACCTCTTTCGGATGGGTCTGGCAGAGGACCAGGAATGTAGACTATGCCGTGAAGAGGACGAAACTACAAAGCACCTATTGTGTGACTGCCCCGCGCTGGCATGGGCCAGAAGGAGACACTTGGGGCACGGTACGATGGGCGCGTCCCGAGTCGGTGTAATACCGGCAAAAGACCTTCTTGGGTTTCTCTGGGAAGCAGAGGGTCTTTTGGCCAACTAAAGGGGGGTGGGTACAATAGACCTGGTTTGGTCGCGGTACCGTCTCCGTTGGGAGAAATCTCCCCGCTCTCTCTCGAAAAAAAAAATATTTTGGCTAAAATTTGAATTTTCCGAAGAACGTGCAACTTTTTTCATGATTATATCACGGAAATTAATTGGAATTTAGTTTTTCTGTCTTTTGCGTAATTGTAGCCGTAGACTAGGAGAAATAAAGTGTAAAACAAAATAACCCGAAATTGCTGCCAAACTGTGTAAATTTAGTAAAAATTTTATTTTTCCACCTTTTAGAAAAAATCTACACGTAATATATATCTAACCGCTGTAAAAATATCGTGCTACGAGTATTTTGTCTACGTTTTTGGTAATTAAACGGTTGGTTTTAAAATCCTTTTTCATATGCCTTTAATGTAAAATTGAAAATGGTTTTGCTTCTACTGAAAATTTTTAAATTTTGAGTTAATACAGTATTGTTTATAAAATTTGAGCATCTAAGGTATATCCTCGAAATTTTCTTATAAGATTTTCACAACCGCTCCAAAGCTCAGTTCTTGCAGACTTATCAGAAGTTTTACTAGGTCTAGGTGTGACCGTGACTTCAACACTTTCTGAATGCGGAGTTTTGTTAAGTAGTTCAATAAGACGTTTTTTTCTATCAATTGTCTTTGAAATTGTCTAGCTTTATATCGACGGTCAAGATTTGTAGATAAACAATAGGTTTCATAATTCTCTAACCCCTCAAATCTTTAATTCAGAGCTAATACTAAGAAAGTCGCCAATCTTTGGGGCTCTGAAAACCATTCGGCATCTTAATTTGTTCATATCTCATAATGTTCGAAAACAGTTAACTAGCTGAGTAACGTCAGACAACGTAACAGTGGCTTTACTAATGGATTTTGTGGTCTCTTAAAAAAAACTCAAAATTTGTTTCAAAATTCTTACAAAAATCATTAAAAATAAGCAAAAAAGATCTTTAAAAGTACAAATACATACACAATATTTATCAATAAGAGAACTCAAATCTTTTATTAACCGATACTTAAGGAACATTATAAGATTATGGTGGCCATGCAGTTGGATTACTAATGAAGAACTATATCTGAGGTGCAGGCAAATACCGGCAAACCTAGAGATAAGAGAAAGGAAATGGAGGCGGAGTGGGCATACCCGACGAAAGTCCCACAACGATATATGTAAAATGGCTCTTGATTGGAATCTACAAGGGCAACGACACAGAGGCCGACCTATAGTACCTTGGAGGTGCAGTTTACCGAACGATATTAAAAGAGCGAAGAATCATCTTACATGGTCTCAAGTTAATATATTTTTATAAGTGCTGAAGTATCTTTAGCACTATATTCATACAAGATTTTTTCAAGATGATAAAATGGAATTTTAAGTTCATTTTTACAAGTTGTATGTTAAAGTTTGTAACGGTCTGTTGAAAACGTTTATTTTTGATAACGATTTTCTGAGACACTATGCTTAGTCTTAGCAACTTTTAATGTAATAAAAGGTAACCAATTAAATATTTCTCAATTATGTTGATAATGAGCGATGTGGGCTGTTCTATTTTAATTTTTTGTAAAATAATTTATGGAAAGAGTAAAACAGTGATAATTTTTGCAACGGAGTATTCAAAGTAAGACGCTGTGATATGTCCGAAGTTGTTCCATATTTCAAAAAAAAACAAGTTTATTTAATTTTATTGTTACCTAATCAATTTGTATTCATAATTTTATTAAAAAAAAAAAAAAAATTAGAAACAAATTAGAAATATCAACTTTATGTAGTATTTTAAGAGCAACAGACATTTTGAAAACATAAAATAAAATAACGATTGTAACAAACTTTAAGCATTTAAAATTTAAAAGAAATTGCTTTAAATAAATATAAATTTTATAAAAAAATTAAGAAGAACCCTGAAGAAAGCACATAAAGGAGTGCCGAAATATTGGTTATAATAAATTAAAATTGTATATAAAAATAAGACCTCAAGCTTGAAAATTTAAATATACACCAATTTCTTGTTTAAAAACAAATATTTTTTTATATAATTTTTTTTATATATTTTTTAAACAAACTGAATTCAAAATAATTTTTTTGTATTTTCTTTTAAAATTTTGCTACTTTTGTAATACAAGGAATAAGAAGCTTAAAAAAAATAGGGCAACGCAGATAAAATTTTTATGCCTTGCAATTTTTGTTGCAGCAATTCTTGAGTTTATTGGTAAGATGGGTGAGAAGATTGGGGAGGGGTACTCAGTTTCATGTTCTCTGCAATTTTGTTTTGTTATTCTCACACTTTTTAACTTAACGTTGGTTAAAGATGTAATTTTACAAGGTGGCCCAAAATTAACGAAGGGGTTTGAATTCGTTATAACTTTTTATTTAAGAAATAATTATTAATTTTTTTTTTTTAATACAGTACATAAATGCGGAATATTTTTAGTTTAGTTATGAAAAATAGTATCTCGCAAGTGGTGGCCATTTTTTGCTTCGCAAATTCGTGCTCTTTCCAACACAGTTTCCATAACCTTTCGCAAGACTTCAGGTGTTATGTTGCTAATTTCGTCGCGTATATTGCTTTTTAATTGCTGGATGGTTATAGGCTTATTAATGTAGACTTTTCCTTTCAAATAACCCCAAAGAAAACAGTCTGGGGCGGTAAAATGAACGCGGAGGCCAATTAAAATTACTTGTACGCGAAATAATTCGTTTACTAAAGATGTCCCGCAAAAGAGCCATTGTGTCCCTTGCAGTGTGCGCTGTGGCTCCATCTTGTTGAAACCATACTTGCGGATGGTTTTCCACGGCTGGCCTTAAAAAAATTTTCAACATTGTCCGATATCTGACACCATTGACGGAAACGGCGACCCCGTGTTAATTTTCAAAAAAATAAGGACCAATTATACTTTCCGATGAAATACCGCACCAAGCCGTACACTTAGGTGGGTGTAATTCTCGCAACTACTCTCGGATTTTCCGTAGCCCATATCCTGCAGTTTTGCTTATTAACGAACCCACTTAATTGGAAATGGGCTTCGTCGCTCATAATTAAATTATGAATAAAATTATGATTTTCTTCTGCTTTTTGCAGGAAAAAAACTGCATAATCATGTTCAATTCAGTACTGTTCCATTTTAAATTCCCCAAGTCTTTGTTACAAAATACTGAAACGAAAAGAAAAGAAAAAAAAATATAATAAAAAAGTTATAAGCAATTCAAACCCCTTCGGTAATTTTGGGCCACCCTGTATTTGTATAGAAAAAATAAAAAGGATAAGAGGAAAGACAAAATAAAAATACAAAAATTGCAAAACTACAATTTCATAATCTGGATACTTACGGAATTTCAAGGCAGAATTTTTAAAAATTGCGGCACCAAAAATTGCAAGTCCAGAGTAATTATTATTCCCACCCCACCAATAGAAAGCAGTCTTCAAGGGTTCAGCACACACACCCAGAAAGGATATCTATGTTTTTAGTGTTATTGTAGACGAGCACAACCATTAATACCGTTCGTTACTATTGGCAAGAAAGTAATGAACATTATATAGTGTTCTTATCTTCGTTATAAAACAGAACCATTGTAGTGGTTCCGTAGACCTACATTATATTTTAATATTCTATAGTTTCTTTTTTTACAATATTCTTTAGTACAATATTATTTTTGTGTTCGAAGATCTCAAACAGGGAAACGTTGTTTTTTTTTAATTATTTTCTACAAAAACACTATTAGCGTTTGTGTGTTTCACAAATCTACCGAACCGAATACTAAGGAACGATTTAATGTTTATTTTCGAACACTAGAAAGGTTATAATGTGTTTGTGCTGATATATGTATCTTATAAAAATATTGGCTGCAGACCCACCTTTCAGTATAGCAATCGACTCAGAATTAATTTTGAATCGATATCATGATGTCTGTCCGAACGGTTAAAAGACCTGCTGGCTGGCTATTCATCTAAACCTTCTGCGCAAAGTTAAGTTCGCAATTTTTCAGATACTTTCACGAATTCAGTATTGAAATGGTGAGAATCCATATTTTCACATTGACCCCAAACAAAGCTCGCTTCGCAAGAGAGTCTCTGTACCCATAAACCATTTAATATAGTGCTATTTTGATAAATTAAAATCGGTCATTATATGACGATAGATCCCATACACATTATTTTCCCGAAAATAACTTTTAATCCCAGGAAAAACTTTTTGAATTTGGGTAATAGGTCGTAGTTATTTCATATGTTACCTGGTAAGTAGTTGTCATTACAATTGTCATTATTCTGAAAACCTCAATAAGTACTTGCTAGTAATGACCTCAGTAAGTACTTTTCACTACTATTATTTTCAGTTATGAATATTTTCTTACTAATAATCAGCTAAATAACTACTTATTAGTTGTCTTGTTTTCAGTACTGAATATTTACTTACTGGTATTTAGCCCCATAACTACTTATTAGGTCTATTAACTAGCATCTAGTAAGTATATTGTAAGTACTTACAATTCAACTTACTGGTAGTTAAATAATAAATAGATATTTTGTGACTTCTAGTAATTCTGTGGACAACTCGAAAAAAAATAAGTAGTTATTAAGCTGAAAAATAAGTAGTGTTTATATTTCTCCAACGTTATTTGCTAACTTACCAGGTAAGTAAAGTTTTTGCTGGGATTCTATAATTTTCTTTAAAATTTGGTATTAAGATAACAATTTGCGACTTAAATCACTTAAAGCCGAAACAATATTATATGTGTAGAAATATGTATTCCAAACAAAGAACTCTTATTTGAACCTTAGCCTCATATTTTAATTTTGTCGTGGCGGGTCCCTGATTGTTCATGGGTCTCAAATAGAACTCACTCACGAAAATGTTTCTCTACATAATATGGTGTAGGGTATCATATGGCCAGACTTAATTGGCTTTTCTTTGTAAAAATGGAAAATATAAATTTCTTATTCAAAAAACTTAAAAGTAATAAACAAAAAAAAAAAAAAAATTACAAGAAAGATAAAAATTTTAATTTTAACTATACAAAAGTATTACTACCAGACATAATGGCTCCGTAATTTATATGTTTTAAATATTTTTTTTCTTCACAATAAGTTTCTTTATAATAAGTAAATCTCATATTAAAAGAAAAAATATACAAAAATCGCCAAAAAAAAAAATTTTTGTTTTTAAAGAAGTTTTGTTCTCAACTTAAATAGAAACGTAATTTAAGCTAATTTCAAAGTCAAAACCTTGACGGAGAGCACACGCTAAAAAGCATTAGCCATTTAGCATATTTTTTTAGATATTTTTGCTTGTCTCTTATAAGAAATTCAGAAAATAAAAAAATTTAAAAATTTATTATAACTTTTATTTTGACATTTTTATAAAACAAAAAGTAATATGTTAATTAAATATACCATAGACAAATACAGCTATAAATTAAATTAAATTAAATTAATTAATACACTGAACCAAAAAGTGTTCATAATATTAACGAACAACGTTTATTAAAATAATTTTCGTTGGCTCAATGAGTTATTCGTTAATATAATGAAATATAAAATTATTCAGATATTTCAATTTACGCACGATTCGTAGACTCAATGAACATGCATTTATTAATTATTTCGTAACCGTTTTTCTTATATTAGCGAACAGTTTTTTAAATAATTAATATCAAATCTTTTTATGAACGGTCATTCATTTTCTCAACGAACAAATTCATTTGACGAGAAATAATAAATGTTTCGTTTGCTCAACGTAAATTTTCATTGACACCACGTACCTTTTTGGTTCAGTGTATATAAATAACAGCAATAAATACAAACATGATATCAGAAGTGATAAGAATATAAAAAATATGTTAATAGTGTATAATAATAAACGAGCAAATTACTGAAGTATGTTCTTAAGTTTTTATAATGGGTGTATTACTTAATAATACGTTTTGCTTTTTAGGAAAACTTTGAACATTTATTGTAGTTAATTTGTTCCAAAAAGATTTACTCGGAGTATTGGCCATTGTTTGGTTGGATTTTTCTTCATATTTTTGGTAGGATATAGATTCTGAGGTAAAAGTAATGCCTATTATTTGTAGGCCAAGAAATCAAATCAATTCAGTTTTTAATACCCAGTTTTCAAGAAATGCGTATTCTTGTGGGACCATTCTCTATTGATTAAAGCATATGGGAATGGACTTTAAAGTGAATAAGAAAAACCTTCCTAAATAGTTTCTAACCGGTCCACTATAGGAAATTTTTCCATTTTTTTTTTGCCAAAACTAGTTTTTAGTCAAACGACTGGCCTAAACTAAATGATTTCTTGATTCGAACCTTAGAAGTCTCCCTCCTTCATAAGTCCCATAAATTTTTTCACGCGCTGTCACGGGCAAAAAGTTGGTCACGCATGCCCACGCGTTCTCACGGAAAGAATTTTTTATTTTATAACGCACACTTGGGTCTCATTCTTGCAAAAAAAAATTTTTGGCACAAGTTTTAAAACACTTCTATTAAAACCATTACTTTTTTTGTTCCCACATAAAATTCACTTTTGTTTGAAACAAAGTCTTATTCCAAAATTTGGTTTCCTAGTTCTGAACTATAAATTAAATTTAAAAAAAAATATAAATTTAAAAAACATTATTATCAATTTCTTCATCTTCGCTCTCAGAATATTGTTCGTCTTCCTGTTGGCAGTTATCAAAGACTCTTACGCCATCTATAACTGAGATTTAAACAAACTACTCGCGACAGCTCTTTTAAATGTTGTTTAAAATGTTCGGAATACCTGCCTTTAACAATATAAATTAAATAACTCCGTATTTTGCGCACTTTAGTTACCTAGAAAAATATGCTTATAAAAGAGATTGGATAAAATTCGATATTTATGGAAGATGTTTTATTGCCCTAGAGAAAAAAAATCAAGTTTTATAACAATCAATAGCAATAATTTTTTTTTAAGGTCAAGTGAAATTCCAATTCATAGTTATATTTATTAATTTTCAACCCACTCTAATTCCGCTCCAATATTTCAATACAGATAAAAAAAAGTACGGACTTTCGACATAAGCTTTCATTTTTATTTTTCTGTAATCATAAGTTATTTGTATCAAAACTTTCATTTAAAAATTACTTGTATTTTACTGCGCTCAATCATTGATTTTAAAGCTGCGATCGGCAACAGGGCTGTCAGATGTGGCGATTTCTCGCCAAACGTGGCGATTTTCAAACTCTTTTGGCGACCTCATTTTCGATTTGGCGACATGGCGATTTTTTGGGGATTTATAAAATAGTTGGCGACTTTGTTGGCTATTTTTGATGAGCCATCTATTTGTTTTAAAATTTGTTAAATTCAAAACGAAGAAATAATATTTTTTTTATTCTAGTATTTCAATGTATGAAATTTGATGCATTCATATGTATGACCAGTATTTAAAACTAAATAATGTTGAAATGGCTGATGAAGATAATCTTCGAGAAATTTTTTTTTCACATTTAAATGTGCTCTTGAAAAAAGTAATAAGTAGAATTCTTTAAAAATGAATATAATGAAAGTTTATGAAAATTTTTCCATTATAAAATGTGACAAATTATCACATAAAATTTGATGTTTTTAAATATATTTTAAAGATTTTTTATGAATCCTAACTTACCCTTTGATGTTAATGAAATACAATAGAAAAAATACAGTTTGATGATGATATTCAATCTAATTAAGATCAGTTTAGGCCAACAATTTATAGCTACAATGATACGGAAGGTACCTGTTATGAAATATTGAAATTCACTAAATATCTGCTTTGAAGTAGAATTCAATATGAAGTTTTCGACACGTTTTTACGAGCCAAAAGTTATATGAATATAAATAGCACATGTTGCATTTCTTTTCTACATTCACAATGTATTTCAAAAAAGAAGACATCAAGTTAGTCTTCTTGGTGAACTATATAGCGTTTCAGTTATATAATAGAACTGCAACTACATACAAATATATTGTACATCCAATATTTGTTTAATATTTACCGCAAAATCCTTTTTTTGTTACTTTAAGTAGACTGCTATAAAATATTTTAAACATTGCACCTTTTTTGTTAAATAAAAATTAAACAAAATATATGGTGACTTTTTTTGAATTTTTGGCGGATTTTAGGGATACGGAACAAATTTTTTTTGGGATTTATGAAAAAATATTTTTAATTATTCTAAAAATACATATATTATTGTCGAAATCGAAAAAAATAAATGCTTTGGCGATTTTGGCGATTTTTGACATTGAATTTGGCGAAAAAGATCAAAATCAATCTGACAACCCTGATCGGCAAAATCAGGGCGCCGCGTTTTCTCTTTTATGCTCTTTTGTTACGTACGTGTGCAAACACATTGTAGAGAATTAAACAACATTAACAACAACATATGTAAAATACATACAACGCATACAATCGCAAAATGTAATAGTATAGGTTGCCGATCGCAGTTTTAAAGGTTGAGTTAGGCGAACGTTGCTGTACCGTATCTCTACTGTATCAATCAGCTGTTCGCTTTTTGGTATATGAAAAGCAATGCAAAATGCTACCGAAATGTAATGTACCGTAGTTGTAACGTTTCATTCTGTATAAAATAGAATTTCATACCGTTGTTACGTGACATTTGTAAAACAGTGATGGGTTGCTTCTATGTTAAATTGAAATAGGTTGCCCTTGTAGGCTAGCTGGTAGTGAGCTAGTCTATCAGTGCCGGTGTTGCTGGTTCAATTCCCGCTATAGACTCTGGTCGCCTGTAGATAACCGTAGAGCTTCGCGCGAATAGCATAGGAAAAAACCGATAATACCATACCAGGACCAGAGATTCTCCCACAGTGCGACTGAATACGGGTATTTCCGCTCTTTTTTGGTACTTTTTTCAGTATATCTATGGACTTTCGACAAATCTACTTACAATACAACATATTTGCATATATTCAAATAAACATATGCTTAAATGTACAAAATAAACAAATGCATATGGACATACAATAGAAATGAGAAATATATAAAGGGCTTGAAATGAACATTGCATTTACAATGTAATACATGTAAATGTGTATGTATATGCTAAAATACATATGTACTTGTTTATTGTAAATCTATAATATAAATATCAGATATAAAATTATTAGTGCTTTTACACACAATAAATACTGTTTTAATACCATTTTAATCACTTGGTACTTTTCCTGCACAGCGGCCTCCATTGAAAACTTTTGATTCCCATCACTGTGTATGTTCTTTTATGCATACTATTGCTTTTTTGTTTATGTATGTATGTGAAAAACATATGACACGTTTTTAGATGTTCCATAAGTGCACCAACGTGCTAGCAGGCCGGTACAGTACGTTGAGGGTACAGCAACGTTCGCCTAACTCAGCCTTAACTCGGTAACAAATCACATATGTTTGTATCTCTAAAGAAACGGTTAATCCAAATTATAGAAAAAAATACACTCAGGTGTTTATTTAGATATGTTTTAAGTCTTTTTTTCTTATCTATCTTCTTTATCTTTTCTAATTCTTTCGCTGTTTGTATCACCTACTTTCCAGCTATCTATTTCTAAACAAGGCATCACAATGGACCATATTGGTCTCTGGGTGAAGGTGTGAAGAAGACTTCACACCAGCCTTTCTACCTACCTAAGTGTACCAAATTAAAATAATATCAAAGCTTAAAAAAAATATCTTTGACTTTGGCCAAAAAATGCCAAACATTTCCTATAGTGGGGTATCGCAATATGTGGTCAAGTGTTGTCATGATGGAATATTATAGTCGCATATATATTGAGGTATTTCAGAAAACAAACAAAACAATTGTATCCGATACAGGTTCTCTGTGGTCGATTCGCACGACTTTAGCAGCTTCTAATTGAACCAAATACATAGCATAACATTAGCGCCATTGATATTCGGCTTAGATTTAATTCGGCTGATCGATTTTTTTCGGTCTGGGTTGTCATAATGGATAAATTATTTGTCGCGTTCAAGCAGTATTTCAAGCATACAAAATCCTCTTTGTACGGCTCTCGTCTGCAAATCGTGATGTACCCACTTTCGCCTACAAATCGTGCGATACCTACTTTGTGGCTTTTGGTTGAATATGTTACTGCCCCAGCAGCTCCTAGTGAGTTTCCAGGTTCGTCTTTAATTTGACAATGATCATCATGGACTTATGCCGCGAATTCATTATCTGTGAACTGTTTTTTGCTGCGTCAAATTCACCAATTCTGAACACATTCAGAATAATTCTTGTGTTTGTTTTTCATAAAACTGAAGCAGTCAAAAAATAACAGGCAAAAAATACCAAAAAAATCAGCACTGCTATGTAAGGACCCCTTTTTTAATGAGCAATATATAGTTTATTGTTAATTTTTTTATTTAAATGAATATAATTTGTTTATTTAATTAAAATAGACAGCGATTACTTCAGCCAGTACAGCGGGAGAGATGACATATTCACCAACTTTTCTTGGATGTATTTTCATAAAACAATTGATCCAGTCTTATATATTTAAATAAAGTTACTACTGTTATCATTATTTTAAGGCACCAAACAGGTTTTGTAATTAAATTTAATATTTTCGCTTATTAATAAAAAAAAACCAAAAGTAATAAATCTATAATAACGAAATCTCAGCATTAAAGACCCTTCAAAATTTACAGAAAAACGTAGCAAATTAGAAACAAATATTTCTGAACAGTTTATGTATTCATACAAATGGCTGAATATAGTTTAAAAAAATACTCAACAGTGAGTGTTAATTGAAATTATGCAAAATTATGAAGAAGAAAATCCTTGCTGATGTTAAGAAGATAATTGCCCAAAAATTATGTCCAAAGATTCGTGATTTATTGCAAACCCAGCAAAAACTTTACTTACAATCCTAATTTTTATGATTTCCTAAATTCATTACTTTGTAGCTCTATTCGCCACTTTTTGCATCATTAGTTATAAATTAAAAAATAACTTTATTATTATATCCTAAATAAGTCATAATTAAACATCACAAAAAAATTGTTTAATATAATGATTTAAATAAGTTATTATTATATGATTTAAAATAATTATTTAAATCATTTTATAATATATTCCAATAATATTTCTTCGATATCCGGTAATAATATAAAATTTTAAGAATAATTTCGATGTGAAATCCATGGAAAATCTAAGAATCAATAAAATAAATGTAAATATATACATTAATATGATCCAAAATTACCCCCACAATAAATTTTTGTTATTACTTAGAAAACAAGTAGTGATATCAATCTAATGTAAAGGATGTTTTTTGAGCAACATTATATTTACATATATTATTACACACATTTGCTATTACAGTGTTAGACCTGTAAGTGATTGTGTGCAGCCAAAGCCAATCTTTATTAAATGTTTTCTTACATTTCGAAAAATTTATTATTGTGTACACTATTTTAACAAAAATTCCTTAAGATTTCACATGCATATAAGAGCAATTTTAATAAGAGTGTTTTAACCTTTTTGAAAGTTAATTTGTAACTACTTACTTTTTGTCTCTTTTTGTAACTACATACATATTTTAAAAAACTTTTAAGTATAAAAGAAAGGTATTATTTTTTTAGGTTGTAATTGGCCAAATTATAAAGGATTACTTTTGGGACATCGCGTACAAAAATAAGTACTTTTTCTAGCAGAAAAATAAGAAGTCTTTTCGTTTAGTTCTCATTATTTTTCGGCTTATTTTGTAAGCAAAGTTTTTGCTGGGAAGATCACTTGGTAAGGTTAGTAATAAGGTCAAAAAGTTTATATAATATTTTTTTGTGACAAAAATGTGGTTTCTTCAATTTTAATCAATGCACAAATTTTTCCATTTGGTCAACATAATTTATAGAGTTAGCCGAAATGACTTACTAAGTAATTTTATACTATAAAAATAATACTTTTAGGAAATTGATCATGAATGTGCATATGTATATATTTCTTGCTGATTTAAAATTAAATAAATTTTATTTTAATTATTTGAACGACATTTGGAAATCTTCATTAAAACAGGAAGTCTGTTGCTTAAGTTTTTTGAATTATTAGAAGTTCGTCGCGAACCTCTTCTTTAAAGAGGTTCACCAAATTTTTCAAAATTTAAGTTTTGAATAAACCAATTTCCTCAGAAATTCTTTAAGGGAATGGGTTGTGCCAGTATAAGCAGAATTTTTGAATAGAAAATCCATTGCCACACATTTTTAGCACCATTGAACTATTAAAAGTTCTTAGTCTCCGAGAAATCATGCAAAATAGTTTCACGTTTTTTTTTAATTCTTCAACATTTCTCATCAACACGACTTCCGTTGTAGTCATAACCATTTACTTTATCGTACTGTATATTTTTAAGTTTTCCTTAAACTTTCTTCAGTTTTAGTTCTTAACGCGGATGTTTGTTTACTTTTTCGTACAGTTGGGTTTTGATCAACAGGCGGTATTCACATTATTTTAGCATTTTATTTAACAAACTTAAAACCTATGGCTTTTTAATAACCCACATACAATTGACGCTTCAAATTTTTTGTATATGGCGAAGGCAAAAACTCAGACGTAGCTGACATTTGTGGCAAAAAAAACAATATTTTTAGAAAGACGCCAATTTGGTAGGGAAAAAATTCACTTAAGATATTACCAAATTTTTGAAAATACCGAAAAAAATCCTTTTTCTTTCAGGCTGATTAAAAATAAAAATAAAATCAATCCACGTCGTGTTTTTTTTTTTTTTTTCTTTCATATTCTTTCATATTTTAATTCATAATTAACACATAATTAACAATTAAGACGAAATTGAATTTTTGTGTAGGCTGTTTTTAATTTATTTTTATTTTTCTTATTTTTTTTTCGTTTTGTTTTTAAATAATAAAAATAACGTAAATGTTTTACAGTTGTACATATTTTCCATATAAATTACTTTATTAATTGAAAAATGCTGGCATTTAAAGTTTGTTTCTTAAGTCTTTTGTTTTTATTGAATTTTTTTTCGTTGACTTGAATTTGTAAATCAATAATTGCCTCATTTAAAAACTGTTAATGTTCGTTTACTTAAGCGGCTGAACATAAACATTTTGTTTGTTTAATTGAATTCTCATTTGTGACTATAAATTATTTAAATTATTGGCTCACTGAAACTGCAGTTTAAAGTGGAGTAATAAAGAAATGGATTTTTATATATTTATGTTATTTATTTTATGGTCGGTTACATACATTGAAAATCACATTAAATGGTTGTCGTATAATTTAGTAAATATTCAGGAAGTTTAAATGCATTTAATTGATATAAAACTCTTTTTTTAAAAAAATTTTGCTTAACAGGTCCGAAGATTTTTCTCTTAAACGAAGCTTTAAGAAATTATAATCATAATTCATTTGTACAAACAAATATTTTTAACACAAAATAGTGTTAAGATCTTTATTCCAAATGTCTTTTCGCAAAAAGTTTCTCTTGTCCTTATACAGAAAATGTTTACCTTCAAAGGCTAAAGACATTTTTTTATAGAACAATATTAGTCCTCAACTCAGTTAAAAAGTTTTATGACAAACGTATGACAAACGAAATTTATTCAGCCGAATTCCAAAATCTCTAGAATTTTTTTTCCTAAATCAACTATATTTTTACGAAGAAAATTTTTTGTTCTAAAATCTTTAAAAATATGTTTCTCTCAAATAAATTTAAACAAAATGATTTTGCCTTTCAATTAACAAAAACTAAGTCCCACCAAAACCTTTTGTATAGAAAATACTTTATTCTAAAAATCATAAATTTGTATATTAATCCGAATGTGTATTCTAAGTCAAATTACAATTTAAAAAGCTTTTATACTTAAATAGTCTTATTCCTTCAATATTTTCCAGGAATATTTTCTATGCAGGCTCACAATTTTTGTTTTATTGTATATTTCTTTTTTTTATAAATTGTAATATTACTAAGGATAATAACTAATGTGAATTACGTTTTGCCGACTAGCATCTACAATGCGAACTGGCGCTGAGGCACTACTTTTTCATTTTACATACCTTTTTAATTTAATTGAAATTAAATAAATAAAAAAAAAATCATAAAAAATTGTGTCTCAAAATCGTTTAGAATTTTTCTATAGAAAATTTTTAAAAAAAAAATTTTTCTAGCTGAATTTTTTGCTTGACTGGTTTCTTTCAAGAGAGTCAACTCCTAAAAATTTTTATATTTTCTCTTTATGCAAGAAATCGATGTACAGATGTCATATCAACTGTAAAAATCTTAAATCATTTTCTGTAGTATTTTGTCAAAAAAAAAAAAAAAACAAAACAAAAAATCCAATGATAATATGTGAGTACATGTAAAAAAGAAAACATTTTTTTGTCTCTACTGAAAATTTATAAATTTTGAGTTAACCCCCTCGAGAGGAACCAGTACGATGTGACGTCAACGAATTCTACCTATTGACTTCCGTTATTGTCTGGTGTTGGTTCAAGTTCTTTCTTAGTGTGGTTGATCAATGTATTTCGTGGTCTACCCTGGCGACGGTGGCCCTGATGGTTTCAATTGAGTGGATTTCTGGAAATTCCTTTGACTGGGCGCTTGACCTATAGAGGTCCATTTACGTTTTCAGATGCATGTAATCTCAGTATGCTTTGCTTTCTCATTCGTTGCTTAAATTTTCTTTTGTTTTTAATAGCAAAAACGCACACATGCATACGCACGACTATACAGAATAAAAAATATGATGTAAACTTGACATGAATCATTTGAACGCCAATTCATGCTCAAAGAAGAAAATGGAAGAATCATGTCAATAAGACATGAGCCATTTGAACACAGACTTACTCTCGAAAAAGAGTATAGAAGGCACGGCTCAGCCAAATATATACCACTTTTGCTTTCATTTTCATAAAATACCTAACAGATATAACCCATATTTGTGTTAAAAATAATAAAACGTATTTCTAAAAAACCATATCTTGTTAATCATACGAATTTTCAAAAAACATTTTTGACTACGTTTTTAAAATCTTGTATGATAAACGGAATTTTTTTTAAACTGTGGTTTATTTTATTATTGGATAAAAATGATTTTATTAACCAGTTTTTTTTTTTAACTTTTTTGCTTTCCCCTCTCAACTGAGGATGTTATGATAAAACGACACAGATATATATTCAAAGGGTGGTCCAACCATAATTCACGATGTTAATTGTGTGTGACAACTTAGCGTCAAGTTTTTTGCCACTAAAAGATTCAATAAGGCGTTTAAATCCGTAAAATGAATTTCTGAAGACGAGGTTCCTAATTAAAAATGTGCATAACGTAGCTGTGCGTATACATTGAAATCGTATGTATCAAATCGTATAGAACTTTTATTAAGTATTGAGAAATTGTCATTTCCTAAAGCAGAGTGCGAAACTGACCGCACATTCCGTAAAGATTCAATGTTTTGTAGTTTGTGTTTTTAAATACATTTCAGAGGCTTTTCGTTAATTTTTGATAGTATCTTAAGCTTGTTATTCTGGTTAGGCCTTTAAATCCTATTTAAATTCGTCTTATTAAACTTATTTTAACGAATAAGTTTAAATAATAAATACATTATAAAAAATGGGCACTCTTATTGCATGATCCTTACGCTTATTAATTTTTTAACTTTCGGAATTTGAACTTTCTCAATAACACATCTATCTACAAAAATTATTTCATCTTATTTAGAACCATGTTGTCCCAAATTCAAGTCGTTGAGCAATATCGGTTTTTGTGACTCAATTTGTGCAAAAGCTAATAGGACTAAATTGAAATTATTCAAAAACTGTTTTCAAGTTAATTGGAAACGGACTAAGAAAAGCGATTAACAATATTCACCATTAGTTTTCTCAAAAGTACTGTTTGTACAAATAGAACCATGTTGTCCTAAGGTCGTGATATATATGCATTTTATTTCCTGTAAATATCAGATGACATATGTAGTGACGGCGCACAGTGCTTTGTCCCCATATAACGATCGATGGGACAAAAATAGAAGGAGTTGTCGTAGACTTTTAAAATTTGGTATGCCGATATAAAATATCTTAGTTAAGAGAAATTAAATCGGACCAAGGACTCGTCTACCTCCCATATATGCCAAAAATATAATTTTTAATATTGGCCACATAATTGATCTAAAAATCATGAAAATCCGTATTTGTTATACGTACTTAGCTTACAATCTTTCTGTTAATTTTAGTAGTGATTACAGCAAGGACTCTAGGTATTGCCATATATCCTTAATTGTAAAAACTCAATAACTTTTGCAAAAATGATCTGATTTTAATGAAACTTGGTATATTTATTTGTATTTACTAAGTATTTTTTGAGTTGAATAAGCTTGTTCAATCCATCAGTCTTTCCGTCTCCATCTATTTGTCCGTCCGTCTTTCCAGGAAATTTTTTAATAAAAGTACAGGTCACAACTTTTTACATGATATTTGGTGCACAGAACTCTTTGGGCTCAAGAACAAACCCTTCTAACTTTGGTTATAATCGGTTCATGATTTCACCTAGCCACCGTACAAATATCCTCCCGGAGTTGGAATTTAACGAATATAACTGACTAATAATTAATCGCCTTTTAATAAATTTGAACAGAAACAAGTTTTATATAAAAGCCAATGTACATCCCAATTTTTATGGTGGTCCATTAATGGTCCTAGCTCCCATAAAGGATTCTAAAAATTAAAAATTGTATGCGTTTTCCCGTGAAGTACTAAATTGTAAAATATGAAAACATATATTAATGCCAAGTGGTGGATTTTTTTTTAATAAAAATAAATAAGACCAAAGAATAGTAAAATAATATACATATCTAGGTTAAATAAATGTGAAAAATGCGATATTTATATTTTTTTTTCAATTTTAGTTACACAATAACTGAGGTCATAAATAGTTAATTTAGTTCTTACCCATGTTATATATCATCATAACTACTAGAGATGAAAATAAAGCGAAGCAAAATATAACACAAATCAAGGTGAAATTACTATGGTGGCGTTAACAGCACAGCTGGTCTGTTTTTCCTGGGCTACGATTCCAAATTCACTAGTGTTTGTTGTTGGAAATACTACAACATACCCAAGAGCAACAAAAATAAGAAAACAAAATTGTATGTTGTTTTTGTAATATTGATTTCAACTGACATTTGAATGGCTTTACTTTATTTAAATTTTTACTGTAAAAAAATTGCTCATAAAGCACGTAGAACATTTATGCAAAAAAATGTAATATTTTTCTTAATAATAAACTAAGTTTAAATTGTAAAAAAAATTAATATTTGTAATTTTTTTAAATTTTTTTTTTGCTTATAAACTTAAAAACTTATTGAGATTGATGCACCAAAAAACCTCATCCTGCTGAAAATGACATAATTTTAGCGCAACGGGTTAAGGGGTATGGTGCACTATCTGACTTCCATATAATACGTTTTTAAGATTCTTTAATCAAATTTAGGATTTTAATGCTTTTCACATAGCTTGTTACTTTACTTAAACATTATAACTCTATAATACAAAAAATGTAAGAAAAAATTGTGCTATTACACCTATTTTAAAATGCATTTTTTGCTAAGTTGCGGCAAAAAACCGGCACTAATCTTTTCCCGGCTCTTTTTAAAACACTATTTGCTAAGAAAAATCAAAATAAAAAAATGTCTGATTTTATATGATTTTTTTAAGGTTCAAAAAAAACTTTTATAATTTTTGGATGTTTTTGGAAAAATTAATATTTTTTGAGCGATAAAAACTAACTTTAGTTAATATTTTTAATAAAAATGTTATTATTGCCAAATTTTGAACATACCAAGGAACTCAAAACCCAAAACTTAAAACTCTTTTTTAAAAAAATGAATTTTTAAGAATTATTTTCTTGAAGCAATACGATCTATTTTTTTATTCCCTAATTCTTGCTGAAATTTGACTGACTTTAGCGAGTGGAGTTTAGGAGAGCCACACGAATTCAATTCCAAAAAATTTATGAGTTGTGTTGTTATCTACCGATCCATATATCTTTTATCACATTTTGAGACTAAAATTTTTTTTGATTTTTTTTAATGGGACAAATCACCGTGCGGCGTTATTCATGTGTCAAAAATATGCGAATTTTAAAAATAAAAACTCAAAATATTATTCAGGTAAATTCCACAGAAAATTCATTTTAAACAACTCAAAAATTATTTAAAAAACGGATCATTCACATTTCATTTAAAATAAAGGAAATTTTACATACATTTTTAAATTTTTTTATTTAACAGTATATTTCGTAAAACTTAACAACTATATTGCTTTAAAAAATATACTTTAACTGACAAAAAATCAAACTACATAACAATAATAGTACGGAAACCAGTATTTTTTTTCAATAACAAACATAAATTATCAAAGTTGTTTTTGGGAATACTATTATTTATTAAAAGATTTTCTTTGTTGTGCTTAATTCCCTTTTTAAATAATTGATAAAAAATACTGAAATTTATTGTTGGAGGATAAGCTGTTCCTATGCGCATTTCACTGGTTGCTTAGGACAGATCATCAGGAAACGTTCTCCTAAATAATTTTAGAAAAGCCAAAGCTATCAGCAAACAAGACTACAGAGGGAATGAGAATTACCTACAAACACTCAAAAAGTCTTCTTTGCAACGATATCAATACACAATAAATCAGTGATGAGTTTATCTTTTCTTACATTTCCCGCTACAATTATTTGGAATTCTCCCAACATTAATTGTAGTTGTAAGTGGGTAAAGAAAAAACATATTAAAAACAAAAATAAAGTATTAAGAAGCGTTTACGAAATATTCGCGAAAAATCTTGAGAACTGTTCATCTGAATTGTAACATATTTAAACTTTGGCATATATCTATGTATATGTCTTTCCTCTTTCGGGGCATATTTATACTGTGTCGATCGGATTAACTGAGCTGCGGGATTAAAAATTGTAAAATTAGATTTTTTTACACTCAAAAACAATTTTTTCTCTAATAAATTTTAATTTAAAGGTTACTTAAATTACACAAACATTAAAAACAAAACACAACAATTTTTAAAAATCTTTCTTGTTTGTGGTGTGTCTACATTTATAAAACCAGTTGGCCAACAATTTTTTACAATCTAATATATTTAATTTTGGGTTATAAGCCGAATTTGACAATAAGCCAAGAACTCCCCACGTATCTTATGCTACGTGGTTTTTAAAACTAACTCAATTATATCTTCGACCTTTTTCTATTAAATATTATATATTCATATATTTTTATTTTCACTTTTTTTTAAATTAATTAAAATGTTGTTCATTTTTCAATATTTCGATTTCCGTTGGAAATCTTCTTCAAGAAATTTTTTTAAATAATATAAAATTACATTATTGTTTTTGACAACAAATGGAAAAATAAAATAAATAAATTTATAAATCATTAACTTATGTATGTACCTGCGTTTTCGGAAAGATTAGAAAACTCAAATATATATGACGAAGGGAAATATAGAATGGCACATAAAGTGAATAATAATGTTGGGACATTATTCACAAAAACTAAGGATAGATTACAAAAGTCGGATATGTCTAATTTAGTTTATAAGACTCATTGTGGAGGAAATGATAATGAAGAATGTAGGAAAAACTGAAACAAAATTGAAAACTAGATTAGCAGGCCATAAAGATGACCAAAAATATAGAAATTATAATTCGGCCCATGGAACGGCATTATCAACACATTGTAGGGATTTTAATCATTATCGTGATTTTGAAAACACATCTATTTTGAACACAGAAAATTTTAAGAAACGAAGATATATGCTAGAAATGTTACAGATTAATAATATTCCATTTGTGAAAAGGATTAATTTTAAAAAAGATACTGACGGATTAGCTCAGACTTATAGACATTTATTGAATAAAAATAAATAGGTTGATGGAAGGGAAAATTATAAATAGGCATTGGTCTTTGATTATTTATAAAATTTAGACCAGATGGCATATCTCAGATTGAAAATATATATTAAATAAAAATATTTAGATTGACGGAAAGGGAAATTAAAATAGGTTTAAGGTTTTAAATATTTTTTTTTTTAAATTTGTTTGGTTTAAATTTGTTTTAAGTTTGTTAATTGAAATTTAAAATTTATTTTTCCATTTTTTATTTTTCCATTTATTGTCAAAAACAATTTTGTAATTTTATATTATTTAAAAAAGATTTCCTGAAGAAGATTTCCAGCGGAAATCGGAATATTGAAAAACAAACAATATTTTAATTAGTTTTAAAAAAAAGTGAACTAAAGCTTGAAAAAATATATGAAAATAGAATATTTAAAACTAACTCAATTTAGTAATATGATTGATTGCTATTTCTGCAAGTTATTTATACCGAAATAAAATCAATGGCTCCGCATGCTTTTCTGTAGCCAAAACAAAACAAAAACTTCTGGTAGTAAAAGTAACACTGACAAATATTAATCTAAAGATGCAAAGCACACTTTATGGCTTCGGTTGACCTAAACTTATCAAAACAGAACTCGAATCTAGTCGCTTCACGCTTGGAAGAAAGAGTATTTTTGGACACAGAAACACCAAATAGACACCGAATTGGACAAATATAAATGTAATCACAATAAACTTTCTCTGAACATTTAATCCTAATTCAATCAACACAACTAAGAACCAAAATATTTTTGAGAGAACTTAAATTTGGATGTTTTTACTAGTTAGATATATTACAACTTATTTATATTTTGTTCGATGATATAAATTGTGTGGCAAATACGCTTGTAGCAAAACAGTATTTAAGATATGGTTTAAAAAATTTAAGCAAATACATTTTTTTTAAATTTCTCCAATCACCAAATTTATTCCAAATTCATAATATCAAGCAAATATTTTGTTGATTTTGCACCTATTACCAAAATAATTATATTGATTACTAAAAATTGTAAAATGTTGAATATTTTTTTTTTTAATTAATTATATTTTTAATTTGAATTAAAAAAATTATCAAAAAACTTTGCCACTTCAAACAGTGTGTTAATTTATATAATTAAATATTGACATTTCCCAACAACGATTCTACAAGCTTAAATTACTTTATTTTAATCGAAAAAAGTCAATTAAGATTTTTTGTTATTTAATTAATATTTTAATTAAAAATTTATTTGAAAACAACTAAAATGTTTATTAAATCAAATTCAAATTTTTCATTTTCTTTCAATTAAAAAATTGATTCAATTACCACATAAATTAAATATGAATACTTTTTAAACCATTTTTTTAATTGATAAAAAACTTTTTTCTGTGTTCTTTTTTAATAATTTTCGGATTTACATAAGTTAAACTGCTAAAAGAGAATTTGTTGACTTAAATCTTTTCCAATTTTCAAAAGAAATATTTTGATAGCTGATTCGTTTTAGGTCCTTTCCCTAAAACCAATATTTCTTAAAAAAAATTCGTATAAATACTGGTATCACCGATAGCTTTGACAAAAACTACACAGACAAAAAAAACTTAATTTCAATTGTAAAATTTGTGAAATCAAATAAAAAATTAATTAAATTTGCACCAGTAAGCAAATTAATAGTATAAATTAAATATTTTTGATATTAACAACATTTTCTGCTGTAATGTTGTTGATATAAGTAAACGTTTAATTCACTTGATTTAATTTTTAATTATAACTTATTTTATTTTTGATGAGGGCTTAATTAAAAAAAAATTAGGGGAACAGTAAACATTTCTTAATAAAAACCGCAGTAATAACAAAAATTATAAAAAAAAAGAAAAAATGGTGAGTACTAAGTAAAGGGGTTTTCATTAAAAACGATGCATTTTTAAATTTTCTTAATAATAATAAAAATAGAAGAATAATCAATGATTTTATTTATAAAATTTCGTTCAAATGACCGCCGCACAGTGGCTACAAATCGGTTTTTATCGGCAAAAAATATGAAACTTTTGAACCGATAGAAAAACTTTGCAATTTGTTTTTGCTGAAGAGGAGAATTCTGGAAATTTTATACAGTTTTATTTTTATTAAAATCGGCTTTGCAGTTGTTAAGAAATTTAAGGACAAATTTGAACTTTTGATGGTTTTTTAGCATTTAGTATAAAATGCTTTTGATTAAGATTGAGAATTATTGTATTTTTTTATTCAAAAAGGGGGATGTTTTTAAGTGCACTGTTTGAAGAAATTTTTAATCTACATAATTGCTAAACTTCATGATGATATCTTTATTAATGTCAGATTTATAGAATGTCAAACATTAAAATTCCTATTTTTACTCATATTGAAAGCAAATTCATTCATTTACACTAAAGAAAAAATGATTTTAATGTTTGACATTGCATGAATCTGACATGGATAGACATATCACAATAAAATTTTGAAGCTATGTAGACCGAAAGATCTTTAAAAAGTGGACCAAAAACCATCCCCATTTTTGATTAAGAAATACCCCAAATTTCTAATCCCGGGCAAACGTATTTAAAAAAATTATTTATTTTTACAATATTAACAATACTCTCACTATTTACGAATTGATATTGATCAGAATTTTCCAGAAAGATATGGACATACCAGAAAACATTACCGTTTTAATTTTATAAAAATCGGTGTGTTGATTTTTGGTAGTGCATGTGGGAGAATCAAATATAAAATTGACTAAAAATTGAGCCTACAAGCATACTCATAACGTTTTCTTTCAAAAAATATAAACATTTTTATATATTTCTGGAGAAAATATTTTTTATCAGCGAAATAACATGGCCATTTTTTGGTGAAATAGTAAGAATGAGTAATCATATGTATAACCTTTATACGCATATACATTCGACTCGACTATGCCACTTCATTTAGAGAAAAATGCATAAGCATTTAAAAATACAACACACCATTGCTTGAAGTCTGCTTTCCTACCAATATAAAAAAAATCTTTAACCCACTACCCACTATTGATAACAGTTTGGTATTAAACATAATCCACCCGATTATAAAAACTCGAAAAATCGTTAAAAATCAACCCAAAAAATCGGTTTTATCCGAATATCTCTAAAGGCAAAAGAGATAACCTAAACATATAAGCATATTTTTTGTAGGTCTGCTTAAGTCTAATTTTTCTGCAATCCATAAACACATATATTTTTCGCGGATTTTTAAAAGTGTGAATAGCCGAGGTTACAAATTTTAGAGGTCAAGTCACTCTTCTGACCCTCTATTGACCTGTGTTCTTTCAAATCAAGAATTGCGCTCAGTTGCAGAATTATTTTTCAAAACAAAACGTTCGTTAACCATTGTGTTATATTTCAATAAAATAAAAAGTAAAAAAAAAAGAAATTTGCGAGTAATTTTATTCAAATGATAAAAATGTTTTACAGACAGTGCCAAACAGTTGCAAAAGTATATATGGAGCTAAAGAGGACACTTTCAGCTTTCTGATGGCACTAAAAGCTCTTTAACCCCTTTTGATCCTAACAAGGTCTACTCCTTTGAAATTCGGAGTTAACTGAAATGTAGAACCTGCGCAAACGTTTAATAACACATCAGGTATAAATGATACAGTGATTTAACGAACCATTTCTTAAAGACTGCTATCTCAATAATATAACAAAAAAAATTTTAACCCATTATTGATATCAGTTTGCGAAAAATCTTAATTTAGTTCTGATCAAATTTACAAAAACTAAATTTTTTCTAAAACAACAAAATATTGGGTTTTTGGCCGATGAAATGGAAATTGCAGCCACTGTGCTGCGCTAATGCGCACAGAAAAAAATGCTCCCAAATTATTTATCCAATTGAAATATTTATTTAAAAAAAGTCCGTTTAAACTAAAAATGTAATCAAGTGAATTAAACGTTTACTTATATCCACAACATTAATTTGTTAACTGGTGCAAATGTAATTAATTTTTTAATTCATATCACAAATTTTTTAATTGATATCAATTTTTATTTTTTTCTGTGCGCTGGCACGAGTGCATACACTGAATCCAATTTTCTATTAATCAAGTCCACAGATCGGTTACAGCAGGCAACCATTCTAATGTTGTTGGTTTCCTTGCACAAGTCAGCGGCTTAAATAACGCCAAAGAGTTAAACCTAAAAGGGTTAAATATAAAGAATGAGACGGCCATTCGCGAGCACCGTGGCTTGATATAACTCGCTCGCTAACCATGGTCTCTAATAATTCAATAAACGTAAAAAAAATATGCGTCGTACCTACTTAAATACCCGATGTAATCATTATGACAGCAATAAAAAAAATTCACATAAATCGTTTTTGAATTTAACATTTACAAAGAAGACATTTACTTTGCGATTTAAAACTTAAAGACGCATTATGCGACTCTGAGCAGGCAATTTTTAATGTTAATCCATTAACATAAATTAAATTTATTTATATACGAATGTATTTATACATAAATATACATACCAGTGCTACCATCAACAAAATTCAAAATTACACTTAAGATGAAGCAAAATTACCCGATTTAAATGAAATAACACCTGAATATTATATTAACTTTTTTTTTTTTAAAAGAAGTTTCACAAACAAATCATAAAAAGGTGACCAGTTTAAGTCATACTATTCAGAATTATAGAATAGCTTAAATAAATTTACAAAAATAATTTAGAAAGCTTAAAATATATGTATTAATAAAAAATAATGGCTTCTAATACCACATTTTGTTGCATATAACGAGGAAAAAGGAGCACCAGCGGACTTCTCGAACTATGAGAAGAACGGGACATTATCAAACACATTAAGGCTCTCCCATTAATGCCCATAATTTCTACAAACAGATATCTGGTCGTGTTGGTACCTAGCAGTTATCTTTACCAATCCTGTAATACTATTTGGCTAATTTCAACGTTAACTTTGTCTACCTTTAAGTTTTCTTTAAAAGTATGGCAACATTTGTATTTTTATTTACCTTTTGAATTACACTTCAACACTTTAACCACCAGATAAGACATACATACGTGCTAAAATTATGAAACACCGTAGATATCTACATATACACATCTAGATACCAGCTATTTGTAGAAATGACGAGCATAAGTGGGGTTGGGCGACAATGTATGACAGCAGATGCTCTAGACGAATGGGATGGCCAAGAAACAGATGATAGGACTGCTTCGAAGAAGAAATATGACTTATGGGTACCGTAACTGCCAACAAAAAGAGGAAAACTTGAGAATGGAGAAGACTAGTGGAACAAGCTTTGGTTTATCCCGAACTCTAACGCTATTAGAAGTAGAAAATTATATTTCGTAAAGGATCAAAATGTTTATTGCCGTTCCTTTATATACCTTCTTTAGTAAATAGCATTTCGGAAATGGTTTCGAATGACAGCCTGTTTCTCAAATCAGTATAACAAATGTTATGGGTGCTTAATCTTCTCGGAACTGAGACATTTCAAAATGTCAAATTAAAATTTATTATCTTTTGTATAACTCAAAACAGGTTATTTTTACAATAATTAGAACTGTGGTATTTTATTGAACTGTTTGAGGTTTTTAATCCAATTTTTTTTTTTTTTTTTTAATTAGTCTAAATTTTATTAAATTTAATTTTCATTAAAATATTTCTCTGAAGAAAGGAATTTTACAACATGAAATGAATTAAAATTTATTTATAATTGTTCACTCTTGTCTGACCGGGTGATCGAAACCACGTTCACGGACAGGTCGATTTGACAAGTTTCGATAGTACACGCAGAGAAAAAATATGGTAGGGCATGGTTACGGCAACAACACTATCTTTATTGTAACAATATATCGTTGTCGTACAGAAAATATTGTTATTTTTATTTAATATAAACACTATTATAGTTACTGTAAACATGTCAATGTTTATCGCAATTATAAATTTAAGAATGGTCCACTAAAAAATAATCATTTGTATAAAAACTAAATAATGATAACTTTGAAAACGTATATTCCTCACAACCATTTAATGATATTTAATAGCCATAGCCTGATAACTTTCTCTACGTGTACTCATAATATGTTTAAGATGCAAACAAAATATCTTTACTCTAATAATATTTTGCTATCGCCATTTGTAAAATAATTTTGCATCAGTTGTGTCGTTTGTTTTATATATGCCTATCGAATTATTTGTTATTCAGTGGTTAAATAATTTCAAAAAAAAAAATACCCATTAAGAAACAAAAGAAATTAAAGAAATGAAAAAATAAAGAAGTTGTTGGTACATTAAAATAAAAATTGTAAAGTGTAAATCTATGTTCACATTATGTGTATTTGACATGTGGATTATCACTTGTTCACATGTTAAATTTGTACATATCGTCTGAACACCTCCAAACAATATCATGTGTAATTTCTCTGTGTACATTACATATGACATTTTTGATTTAGAACGAGTTCTATTTTCAAGTGACAAAGCATCTGACATCAGCTGGTTCGTATTAACAAAATTGTTTGTGGCGGCGAATATTAATTGAAATTTTGTCAAATATAAATAATAATAGTAAATAAAGAATAAAACAATAAAAAAATAAACAAATAATTATTAATTTTTGTATTATATGACTCAGTTGTTCTAAAATTGTTTTTCTTGATAGGTTATGTCAAATGTAATTTACATACCAACATTTGAACAAGAAAATTATAAACCTTATGTATTACTCAAAATTTTGACATACACATGAAATTACATGTGTGGAGAAAAGTGACATTCCACATGACAAATACACATAACCCTCTATCACTCAAGAACACCGATTTATTTAATTTTTTGTATAAGGGACGAAAAGAACAAAATAAAATACACGTATTTTTTGATTTTTATTTATTTTTATTATTTAAAGAAAAAATTTAAAATTAAGGGTGTGTTGCTTTTAGGCAACATTGAGGTTTGTGGTCAAAACTTATATGACCGTTACGAAAGATGAAAGTCTCTGAAACAATTCTTTGTGCTTGTGTAGCATAAGGCTACCCCGCACTTTTCACATAGATTATGGGTAAATCCAACACACTTGGGGAGCTTGCTTCTTATTTTCTTATCAGACCATTGCGGCCAGTGCCCAATCTGGTCTTGTCGGACTGCCTTTGGAGGTACATGCTGTGCCGGTCCTTTGTGCTTTTTGGCATCAATTTCGGTCTGCAATGATCTCCGACCAGAAACACTTGATTTTGCACCCATTTTGCAAAGAGTCACAGCAACCTCCTGGCGAAAATCTGCTGATGATAATAGGTTTGATGAAATCCCTTTGTATTCAGCAACCCTTTTGTAAAGTATCCATGCGTTTGTCATCGTTATATCCAAATAATGATAAAATATACGCATAGGCCACCTTTTGCTTCGTAAATGTATTTTGTATATACCCATTATACTGTCAAGGAGATCAACGCCACCCATGTGGCGATTGTACTCTCCGACCACATTAGGACGCTTTATGAGCACATACTTTGAATTTTTTTTGTCCCATCTTCGAACTTCAGTTTCAGGTTTTTGCCCAACAAAGGTGGAAGCCAGATTTACAATACTGTTGTCCTTCCATGCAACAGTTGATACATCGATCCCGTTGATGTCAGCTACGTATTCTTCTGAATATCCGCGTTCTTTTTTCATAACTATTTTTTCTGTTGACAGCTTACAATCCGGTATTCTATTTCTTCTAATAGTACCGAGACTGAGAATGCCTTCTTTGGCCAAATATTCCATTAGACGAAGAGACGTGAAATAGTTGTCAAAATAGATTTTAAAGTTTTGGTTTCTTGGAATCATACGAGCTAGCCTCATGACGACATTAGAAGCGGCGCCTAAATCTGGCTCCTCTTGTAAAACTATATTTTCTTTGCCTGTTTCAATTTCTGTTTTATAAGCAAAACACAAACACTTTATATCCCCACTTATGTGGTTTATTAGGATTGTACCTCTTCAATGTATTACGTGCTTTCGTAGAACACATTTGCTCATCCACACAGAGGTGCTCTTCCATTGGGATTTTGCTGAATGCCTCATTCAAGTAGTCTACAACTGGACGTATTTTATATAGCCGGTCACAATCAGGACTACTTCTACGAAGGTCTTTGCTATTGTCGTTGAAATGCAAAGTTTGTCGAATTTTTTCAAATTTGTTCAACGTAATTGTTTCCTGTATTAGAGGTGTGCCAAGTACTGGACTCCAGTGGTTGGTAACTCTAGGTAAATGGATGAGAGACATTAGATACGAAACACCTATAAACTGCTTGACATCCGCTTCACTTAGTCGAAAAGTACTGTTAGGATCTTTCTGCACTTGATAAAGGTTGGTCTGCTCAGCAATTTTCTTGATCAAATGATTTGGAAAAAGGTATAAGAAAAACTGTTCGGGAGTTTCTAGCTGAAGAAGATCAGAACCTAGCGTCTTGTGTCCCAAAAACCTTACCTGCTCTGAATTCAACTCAAGATTTCTGTTCTTCCAGCGTAAATTCAGTTTAGGTTTCTTATCTTTAGTATCCTTTCTTGGGTTTATGTCATGGTTATTTTGCAAATTGCTTTCTTGTAACGGTACAGTTTTTGTGCTACAGGATGGAGTGTTATCATCGTTTTCTAAAGTTTCTATTATATCATCAACATCAAAATCTATATATGGGGTCTCATCTTCGAAAGTTTCTAAGTCAGGCATAAAATCAGGATCGGCAGTGCTGTCGTCATCAAAATCTAAACCATCTTCACTATCTTCAAGATTATTTAAAGTTGCAATAATGCTTTCGTCACTAAGTGGCCGTTTACGAGACATTCCACAATATAAAAACAAGCAACAGTCAAAATGAAACATAAAAACAACCTGCAATCAGCCTTAAAGCTGTCAAACAAAATTGCACCCCTTTTCACCTGATGTAGCTTACGGGCAACAATCATTATTTTTCAAAAAAAACAAAACAAAACTTAAAAATTCTACAAAAATAATGTTTCACAATAATGTTCAAACACTTACCTCTCCAATTTATAAAGGTTGCACAAAAAACACAAGAAAAACACTTTATTTTTACACTTTAAAATAGCAGCAAATCGAAGCTATGCGTAAATACCGGCCGTTATAAAACAAATGTGAATTTTCAGCAAGTATTGCCACCTAATTGACTTTTTTAGTATAAGTTCGTTAGGTCAGTGTGTTAAGCATGAGAAACAGTGCGTGATAACATTAAAGAAACATATTTATATTAATTTTGAGGCACCTCAAAGGTTTGTTGCCTACAGTCTACAGTATGCTACAGAGCGATAATGTGAACATAGCTTAACAAAATAAAATATCAATGCTAAACAAATTTTAATATTGTTTGAAAATGGTGCAAAAATATTGACCATTGTTTTGTGTTATTTTAGAGAAAAAGAATGAAAATTCTATAAAATAATTTATAAATAATTGCGACCTACGACAAAAAGATGATGTGAAATATCTGTAACAGTTTAACGTTAAGGTTGCCAGTTAGTAAATAAGCATAAATATATATTAAAAATATTTTTCGGTTTTAGATTTAATCTACATATTATTATGATTAACATTTTAATAATATGATTACTTCTTAACTTATTATGATTAACATGATAATATGATGTAATAAAAATAAAATAAGGATTAAGGGAAAAATATAATGATGTAACAATACGAATATATTTGGTCATAATATGATTCAATAATAATAGTAATATGTTGCCTACAATCATGAATCCTATCATAATATGTTGCTCTTAGAATATGTTTACCACAACCATGTTTTTTCGTTGCGTGTAAGCAGGCTATCTTGTCAGAAATCTTCCACCGGTCAGTCAAGAATGAAAAATTATCTACAAATTTTAATTCATTTTATGTTGTGAAATTCCTTTCTCCATAAAAATAATTTAATAAAAGTTATTTTTTATTTTGATAATTTTTCCCCAATAAACGGCGGGTTATAGTTCACTAGAAATCTTATTTGTTTGGAAATCTAAGAGTAAATGCTAGCGCCATTCATTATTAGGCTTTTGCAACTCTATCTTAAACGATAAAAATATTTCTTAAAAAAAACTTTAGCTGAAAAGACTGAGCATATTTTGGATCATTGAAAACCAATCTTGATTTTATTTGTATAACTTCTTTAATATAAATTTCTCTTCAGTTTTTTTATAATAATTGTCCCTTCGATAGCGAAACAGAATGCCAAAGACTTATATGACAAAGGACCAAGATATATTTGATTTACGTTGAAGAATTTAAAATTGCACCTGATCTTAACCTACACGCAGAGAAAAAACTTGTTTGAAGTATGGTTAAAAAAAATTAAATTATGTTCTCCGCAACAGCCACAAAAAAACTATTGTTGCTTTTAACATTACTATCATCACGTATAATAAAAGTTTGCTTAAATTTAACCATAAAATGTTTACCTTGCCTTAAACCTTCCAATATGGTTGGATTTAACAATTTAATGTTCAAATAAACTTAAGCTGCAACATATAATATATAACAATATAATATAATGTTAATATAATATATAACAATAACATTTTTGCTTTTAACAATAATGTAATAAAAATAAACATATTATGTTTAAATTGTTCTCGTAAAAAAAGATATGATTGAAAAGCAACAAAAGGAATTGTTGAAAGCGTTTCAATCAGTTTAGTCGATTAATTGCCAACAGCCGGCAAAATCTTGTGCGCACAATAAAACAGGGGTTTTATATTAAATAAAAAATAAATCATTACATTTTATCATAAACTGTAGACTTGAAGCAAAAAAGTGAGTTTATATTTTAAAATTATTATACAAAAATTATTGAAAAGGCAAAAGAAGTATTAGTTTATATTGAAGAAGCAGAGGATAAAGGTATGTAATTAAAAAAAAACGTTTATTTTATACAGATATGCTGAGAAAAGCTTTAAATAGTTTAGATTCAAAATTGGCATTACCGCCAATGTTAGTCCCGTATTTATTACCAACGTCAAGAAAGAAAAGTAAACTTGAAGTCTAACTTTCATACATTTGTTATTGTAATGTAAGTGATTATAGGTTTGTACAGGTCAGTGTAAATATATATTAATATCTTTAACTTTTTCATTGTATTTAAAAAATTAGAATTACATACATATGTATATATGTATTTATAAACATATTGACGTTAAAAAAATTTTAATTTATAAGATAAGATTTTATTATATACAAAAGACTGTTAAAAAATAAATATCCAAAAAAATATTAAATATATAATTATTGTTAACTTATATTATTGAAGTAAATAATGACAATATTATGGTAAGTTTTAAACAAAATCGCCAATAATATGGTTAGTTAAAACCATATTATAATTACTTTTGACCAATTAATGGTTAATTTTTATTATGTTTTAATTAAATTTGATAAAATTATATTTACTTTTTACCATATTATGATTTGTTTTCACAATATTATTATTATTACTTTTGACAAGCTATGGTTGATTTCAACCAAATTATGGTTATTTTTAACCATATAATAATTCATTTTGATCAAATTATGCAAAATTTCAACCAATTTATGTTCATATTAAACCATAGTATGACTAATTTAGACCGAATTGTGGGCAATTTTAAAAAATCATGTTTACTTTTAACCTATTTTAGCATAGTATGGTTAATTTTAATCAAATTATGTTCCTATTTAACCATAGTAAGGCTAATTTAGACCAAATCATGTTTACTTTTAACCAAACTATGGTTAATTGTAATCATGTTATGTTCCTTTTTTACCATAACATGGTTAATTTTAACCAATTTATGTTCATATTTAACCACAATATGGTTAAATTTGACCAAATTGTAGGCACTTACAAACATTAGCATTGTTAAAATCCAACCATAGTATTTTGCTCTTAGAATATGGTTACCTCCAACCATATTTTTTTTCTACGTGTACTTTAAAGACAGTATCCACGCTCAACCCACGACAATAAAAATTACACCCATTTCGGGTACTTACCTACAAAGTGGCAACACTGATACATACGTACATATATATGGACATAAGAATATAATTTACATTTAGACATCCATTTATTTTACACAAAGATGACAACAAGACAACAAAGAAGTCGGTTATAATCAGCAGAAGTTCTCTGATTTAACAATTGTAATAAAAACTACGAGTATAGATACTTTGGTAAGTTTCTTTATAAATAGTTTGAAGGCTATAAAGTGTAAAGAAAATAATGCTTTTTAATTATTTACCTTAGGGAGCCAAAAATTTAATGAATTCTATATATTCCGTACTTCCTTTATCAAATCTAATACATTTGAGAGTTTTAGCTTAAAAGGGTAGCCATAGAATAAGTTATTCTCAACTAGATTTTTATACCCACACCATCATAGTGAAAAGATTATTATGCCTGAGGGATGATGAATGGAACATACAGAAGTATTGGCTCTAGACCCACATTTTAGTATATCCATCGACTCAGAATGATTTACTGAGTAGATATAACAATGTCCGTTCGTGCAGTTGGCTGGCTGGTCGGCTACTTCAGGGACAGAGCTTTGTGGCCATAAAACATCATATTATGCTGATATTTCGATAAAATTTGTCATACTTCAACCTTAATCATCTTAACAAATTTTTCCGGAATCGATCCATATTTGACTATAGCTCCCATGCAAACAACGCTCCCGACAATAGACTTTAATGCTATCACTTTCTTATAAATATTGATAATTACATATAACTATCATAACAAATACTATGCAGTGTCAAAACTTTTTGCTGGTAGGTCCAGAATTTATCATATGTCCTATATAAATCTAATCTCTAAAGTCACTTTAAGACATAATAATCTCATATAAGTACATAAGTTGGAATATCTAAATAATATTTTACATAACATAATTTTGGTTTTTTTGGGTCCATGACTGCCCTTGGGACCCAAATAGGGTGTCCTTTTTTAAAATTTTCTGCAAATACTAAGGTATTCATTCCGTTAACCGTTTAAAATTGGCTTTTTTCCATTAACGATTAAACCGGTTAATTTTAGTCGACTAACCGATGTAATACAATTTTTAATTTTTTGTAGTATTGTAACATTTTTTATTATTTTTTTCGTCTTACAAACAAAAAAGGTGTTCAGTGATCTTCATTTTCAATAAGTGTATGCTGTCAACAACTTTTTGTTTCACGTTCTTTTTATGTGTTAATTTTAACAGAACTAACCGAAACAATTAGAAGTGTTAAACATTTTAAAAATTACAACATTATTATAAATTTTTATAATAATTCAAATGTGTATACTAAGTCAATTTAAAATTTAAAAAGCTTTTATAGCTTAAAAGTCTTATTACGTTGGCTAGCTTTGCAGTAAATTGTACAGAAAATGTATACAGCTATTAGATACCAGATAGTGAATAGAAAATATTCCTGGAAGATATTGAAAGAATGAAACTATAAAAGTATAAAAGGTTTTTTAAATTGTAATTTGACTTAGAAAACATATCCGAATTAATATTTTTCTACTTTATTTCCTGTGTTCTCGGATAAATTGCATTAAGTTTTATTTATTTCAAATACAAGATGATTTAATAACACAATACGAAATTATACTTAAATAGTAAATGAAACGTTTATACGAAAATTTTATTGGTTTTATAGCTTATCTAAATGATTATTTTTGAAGTATATTTTCACAGCTCATATAACACGATTCCTTCCGTATATCCTTAAAAACAACAAAAATATACATACAATTTTGAAAACTATGTTAAACAATAAATGGGTATTATATTTAGTTTTTATATATGCAGTAGGTAATCCCAATAAAGGACGTACGCTAGCAAACGTACAAACGTAAATTTAGTAATTGTACAAGAAATACATTAGGCCGTTTTTTTCCTGCTTTTCCGATTGGCCATTACATTGATGATGAGATGTGGATGTATGAAGGCGAAGATTCTTTTGTAACAAATGAGCATCAGCGGGTTCAATGCGTTTGTAGTAGTGTTCTTTAGTTGCAACAATTTCAAAACCAAATTTCTTATAAAATTCTATAGCACCTTCATTATTTACTTGGACGTGCAAAAAAATACTATCAAAATTACCATCCTTTTCTACATAGTTTAATATATGAAGAAACATAACGGTTCCAATGCCTAGTCTACGATAAGGGGATAAACAACCCAAAATCATGATATATAAACGTCTTTGATTTTCCGATGTATCACTGCGGCAGCAGGCGGCACCCACCACTATATCATTGTAGTAAGCCAATTTAGCCAATTATCCGGCCTCCAAAACATCTACATAGAATTTGTCATTATAGAAAACGGGAAAGACTACTGTGTTTAGTTTTTTTTTAATTGTTTTATATTGTGCGGAGTAACATCACCTAATTCGATACTGACTCTAGTAATTTTGCGTTGGTCTTTCTATGATAAGTTAAGTTTGGAGTAAAATTTAGAAAAACTGTTTAAATCAAAAATGTTTATTTTATAAATATCCTATAAATTACAGCTAAAAATGTTTTAATCGCCCTTGGAAAAATTAATATAAAAATGTATAATAAAAATTATAACTCAACATGAACTAAAATTCCCAGATTCTATTTATTAAAACATTACTCCATTGGCATAATGGAAGATTTTAAGAAAAGAACTGAGATATTAGATATTCTGCATTATGGGTTGCTTTCGATTTTTCCAACATCTACGAAAAGTAAGAGATTTTTTTCAAGTCAAGTTGTATCAAAAGTAAAGAAAAACAATCGCGTAAATTGCTTAAATATAAAAAACATTCAAACCAAAATATTTGTTGAAACGATTATTTTATAAGATCTTCTTAAACTATTGAAATAACTTGTTAAATGATCTTACAGTTTCTTTTTTAATTTATACATAAAATTCATTAATTAAAAAATGTGCATTACATATTTATGAGTCATTTTTTTGTTTGCTCTTTTAAGTTCGAAAATGTTTGTCACGTTGTTGTTTTTTTACTAATAAACTCCAAATAATAAATAAATTTTATGCATTTTTATTTATTGAAATTACTTAAGGTGCCCGTACACGACATGTTTTTTTACATCTAACTTGTCAAATTTCCCACTACAAAATACATACATGTCGTGTGTTACCTTTTCGAATAAAAATGTGCTCTAAAAGGAGCGGGTTTTATGTATGAATTTATATCTCAAATCGCTTCCAACCTACTGATTTTTGTATGAGGTGATCCCGGTTTGAAAGACTATTTTCTGCTGACAATAAGCGCTTCTCTTAACCTAATAAAACATGCAAACAAAGCACTCATAAAGTGATTTTTTAAGGGCTAACTATATTAACATATCCATTAATGTTTTGCTTTTACTTGTTTAAATGCCTTTTTTCACACAAATTTTTTACTGGGTCAAGACATTGCATCTGTAAAAGTCAGACGCAAAGTCATCTGACAAAATTTCAATAAGAGAGTTCTCTATTTTCTTCTGACAAACCATTTGACTTTAGCTGTGTCAGAAATATATGCCGGGAATAACCCGGCCGCGGCGGTGCACTATTGACGGAATCATTAGCCGGCTAAAGTTAATATTTTACAATACTGATGTGTATATGATCATTTCACCATTAAATAGAAACTATGTTCATATATTTCAACATAAAATCCGAAAATGGTTTCTTCCAATTTAAAGAGAAAAAAAAGATGAAGATGGCTGAACTCTTTTACGGCGTAAATAAACATTTTTGCGGCGGCAGCACGCTATTTTAAAACAGAGAACTCCTTTGATTTCTGCAATAAATATGCGAAAAAAAACAGACACAATGTCAGAAGCAAATTTTATGTACGTTTGTGGCCAAATATTATAAACCATATGTAAAACAGCAATTTTGACAGAAATGCACAATTACATGTTAATTTAAAAGTTGACAAGTCAGATATAAAACACATGTCGTGTACATGCACATTTAATTTACACAAAAAGTTTTATTATTCAGTTAACCGATCAACAATAAAATTAACCCATTACTAACCGATTAAACGAAAACCTCGGTTAATTAAATGAATACCCTAGCAAACACTGAGGTGTAGGATATCATATGGTCGGACTCGATCCAATATTCTTTCTTACTTGCTTTTTACTTGTCGTTGCATAAAATTTATTAAAAGTGCTAACATTGCAATTTATGCTTTTTTAATGGCTTATTAGCAAGGCTTATCATGTCACTTTTTTCGTCTTCTCCTCTTTACGTATGAGTGAGGAAGAAATATGATCACATTTTACCACTGTTATGCGTTTCCCTTCAGTACACTGAAGAAAACCAGGTAGGTAATATTAACGAAACGTTTTTGTGAATACCAAAGAATAAGGAAAAAAAATAAGATGGAATTAATACCCAGGATCGCTAAAAAAAAACAGAAAAAAACAGGAAATCTATTCCTTCATTATTGTAAAATGATTTGTCTATCTTTTCTTTAGTTTGATGTACAAAAATCAATAAAAATTAAATGGGATTTAAGAAAAACAAATTGTTTTAACAAAAAACCAAAGCTCATTGCTAATTACAAGGCTTCATCGCTAATCAAAATTACAGATAAAAGTAACGGAAAATCCTAGTGTAAGCCATAAACGGTAACAAACCCTTCTTGGGGAATAAACCCCAGAGCACACCCCAACCTAAAATAGGTATGAAAGTATGGTCGGTCTAGCCCGACCATATGATATCCTTCACCACAGAATACAGAGACTCATTTTCGAGATTGTACTATATTTGGGACCCATGGCCAATCATGGATCTGGTAAAAGAACCTTATGATATGAGGTTAAGTTTCATATAAGAGTTCTTTGTGACGTTACATATTTAAATATCAACATTTATATAAGATTTGTTCGTCTTGAGGCGATTTTGGATTATGGTAAATTTTGGGCCAATCAGTACATGATATAGTAGTTATTATAAAACTTATCGCTGCAAAATATTATATCAATACCAACACTTTTACAAAACGTATGGTACTTGAAGCTAGGAAGCTATGGTCATATATGGACCCATTAAAAAAACTTGTTAAGACGATTTATGTTTCAAGAAGACAATTTTGCCCCTAAACACCAACATAATATGAAAGTTTATGCGGCCTTGTGATATAATAGACCGATTCTTGCTGTTTTCAATAGGCATATCCCTCATGATAATTGAAACGTATGCACCAAATTTCATTAAATTATCTTAAAAATTGTGGGCAGATAACCAGCCAGACAGCCGGACGGACGGAAAAAGTTAGATCGACTCAGAAGCTGATCCTGAGTCGATTGATTTACATACTAAAAGGTGGTTCCTGAACCAATCAGCTTTATTACGATTGTCGTTGTCGGAAACGAGAAAGTCGTTTTTTGTAGTAGAGTAAACAACACAGGATATGTGTTACCTTAATCTATTACAAAAAACGACACATTTGAACATTTGGAGTTATGTGTTATACACATCAGCACAAACGCACATTAATACCCTCTCCATTATTGTGTTGTGGATATAATTACTATTCGTCAAGAAATTCGAGCGGAAGCTTTTTAAATCGTAAAAAAGCCATGAAAAACGCCACAAAAAAGTGCAACTGTGCGAAGCTTAGAATTGACAGCGCTTCAAAGCCCCTCCTTTCATTTTTCACTTTACTTCAAATTTGTCTTCTTAAGCGTTCTTCATGATATCAACAAATTTTATTCAAATTAATTTAAAAATTTCCTTCAAAAATATATTTTAGCAAAAATATATATTTCAGCAAATATATTTTTAAGTTGAATTTAATGAGACTTTGCTACAGATTATATAAAATATAGTGCATTTACCACAAATTTTATTAAAACGGAGTTCCGTTTGTTGATACTAAGTTCGTCTATCAGTCTGTGAGTTGCGGGATCGACTGCCGCTAGAGATTCTGGTCTGTTTTACTTCAACGTTACAATTGCTCAACAAATTAAGTTTGGGTATAATATGTAATTGCATTTGTAACACATAACAACTCAAAGTAATTGAAATATTACATATAATTAAAATGCAAACCTTTACTAAAATAAGTGTTCAAACCGATTTGAGTCTTCAACTTCAGGCCAAAATCCTAAAGCCCATAATTAAAACGTCGGCAGTAACTTGAAATTCTCACCCATTTCATTGTTTTAATGTTGTATTTTCTTTGGCTTTTAATTTTCTGTTTACAAAATGTATGAAATTAAAAGAGAGTATGGTAGCATTGTTGGGAGAATAAGTCTATATATGTGAGAGCATTAGAAAATACGTTCTTAAAATCCAATAGATTTTATATCTCGACTGCTTTCTACGACAAATTTTTATGTCAAATTGTATGGAAAATGTGGTCTCGATGCAGCTCTGTTTGAACACTTAATTAGAAGTTTTAATTCAAAATGCTGAAATAAACTAAATTTTTCTTTAAAAAACAAAAAATTAAATAAATGAAATTATTTCAATCAAATTTAAAAAATTTGTTTATTTCACAATTTTTTAAGGTTTATACTTAAAAAATGCGGAACTTACAAACGATGGCTTATATTTTTGAATATGGTTTGTGTATTTATTAACACATAAGATGTTTTGAAGGATAAATATCTGTTATTCATTTTGACTTCAACGAAATTGCTTAAGGTATATTCACACTTAACAAATATTTTACGAAAAATCAAAAAAAAAAAAAAAAAAAAACTAGCGTGACAACTAAATGATTTGCCATTCATTACCTTTTTTACAATTTTAATTGAGTTACTAAGCATTTTTTTTAAACATTATCGAGTAGATTGCAATTAATAAGCTGTGAAATGTTATAAAACGTTATGTAAAATCAAACAGATATTTAATAATAAAAAAAAAAGAAATGGTTAAAAGTAGTGCATCAAATAGTTAGTAAGTGTGACCATATCTTTAGATAAAAAAGTTTTTTTTTTGCATCGAAAATGTTAAATTAAGTGCCAAAAAAGCATCCCTGTCGGGAAGCTTTGCATAACTGCTTTAATTAGAAAAGAAAAGGCTAATAAAGCACATCGATTACTTATGGATCAAATTTCTATTGATTTCAATTGGAGAGGCATGACTTCGGTGGTTCAAAATGTGTGCCCATGTTCTGTAACTCCCGCGTCGATAAACTTTTCGATTGAAATGCGAGAAAAGAAACAAAAATGCCATAAATTGAAACAAGCAGCTGTTTTTCGCACTTAACTGCGTCTGTAAAATGTTTGGCGCGTAGAGGAAATTACTCGCCAATATACAGAAAAAGTGTCTGTAAAATTTTTGTGAGAAAGTTCCTGCTTTGAACTGTCAAATAAACTCACGCATAAAAACGGGGTGAGAAAAAATTTCAACACTAAAAAATAATTAAAAAATGAAATGTTTATTAACACGGAAGAGATAAGTATTTTGTTCTTGGCAGATTTTTTCATTGTTTAATTATTTTGCTTTTAATGTTTTTGAAAAATTATACGAATGTTTTCGAAGCAATTTTGTAATCAACAAACATTAAAGACGCACTTTACATTTTTTGGTATAGTCGACTGCTGTATTTTCGTCGCCGTCGTTGAAAGTTTTTCAATTTTAGTCAATTTTTGTCGCCGTCAACGATATGTTTGTCTGGGGCTTTCAACATCTGCAATTTTATATCGGCTTTGAGTGGAATATTATGACATTTATAACGTAACGACGTAATCATTTTGATAGTTTTTGACATAAGTTATATACACACTTTTTTCACTTTTCGAGAAACGATGGAATATTTATTCCACATGTTTTCGATGCAAGATGTTCTCACCAAAGTTACAGAACATGGGTACAGGTCAGCCAAAAAAGTTGTTAGATTCTACAAAAAGGCATTTTTCCTCATGAAATGTGCTGTAAAACTTATAAAAGACTTGCAGGCTCATTCAAAGCCACCCAAGCAGTTATTTCAAAAATATTTCATGCAACAGGATTCATCTAGAAGCAAAGAAGCCGGGTATAATATGAGTTGAAGTAAAGATACGTAAGATGAGGATTTTACATATCCAAAATGCTCTATATGTTGTAGGACCAGAATTATGATTTGCCGAAGTCTGACCAGCTATTTACAGGGGATCTGTACCGGCCACAACTCATTCGTCGAAGTGGGAATTTGCCGATGAATGCCCAGAATATACGATCAAACATAAAGCAGTAATATTTCATTATACTTAAGGCTTTGTTACTTTTACGTTAGCGTATACGTTGCCGATCAGCCGTTCCGCTTTGCTCACCAAGATTTTGAATAAACAGGAACTCTTACGCAAACATGACGTTACGTTGCAGATGAAAAAATTAAAATTTTTCTCAGTTTTTACGTACCAGCTGTTAAAACTTTTTATGTTTGCTTATGTTTATTGATAAACCAAACAGTCCATCGACGTACGCGGTGTTTTTTTTCATTATGATACAAAAACACAAATAACAAATAATAATAAAAATAAACAATAAAACTTTTGACAAGTTTTCTGTTTTCTTTTTAACACATTTCAACACGTTTAAGTCGACCGCAACGTTTACGTGACCGCAACTTATTAATATTAGAAAACTAGACTAGTAAAAATTGGAAAATAATAAATTTAGAACAGGGTATCATAGATTGGCTTGATTTGTTGGTCTATAACCTTTAGAAGTTGTTTTGGCGCATAATCTATATCTTGCTAGGAAGTTGGAAAAAAGGCTTAAAATTGTTCAAAAAGGCAGTATTCCTCTACATAAATGTCATTAAGTATAGCAAGTAAGAGTGATATATTCGTCTATACCAAATCTTATATACCCTTCACCAACAGGGCTATCAGATGTAGCGATTTCTCGCCAAACGTAGCGATTTATAAACCTATTTGGCGACATGGCGATTTTGTTGGCAATATATAAAATAGTTGGCGATTATTTTGGCGAGTTCTAAAACGTATATTAGCTTCTTTTTTTCTTATTTATTTATATGAAAAATTTTTGAGTACCGGTAGAGTTTTTTTAATTTTTAATAAATTTTTAGGACGGTCCCGTCTACCTTTAGTTTAAATGGTTCGCCATAATCCATCAATTGTGGCAAAATATACTTTGATATAGATGTCATCATAGAAAATACCATTGAAAATACCATGATTGAAGTATGACTAAATATTGACCGCCAGCCATCGTCAATGGCGGTGAGTGTTAAAAGGCAAAGATTTCTGAGGAGTTAGTGTGCTTACCATCGAAACATGTCAAATCGACCTGTGTGTGAAAGTGATTTCGGTCCCTTGGTCAGTCAGGAAGAAAAAATTATAAAAAAATTTTTTGAATTTCCTTTCTTCATAAGAATAATTTAATGTAAATTTAATTTGATTAACTTTAGTCTACTTAAAATATGAAACTTTGGATTATTGAGAATATTAAAAAAAACATAAGGGCCTAATTCACAAAGAAGACAACAAGGCAATTTAGAAAATTTCATATGAAAAAAATACTCAAATTGAGCTCTTTTTCATATTAATTTTTTTAAAATTGTCCAGCTGTCGTCTTTGTGAATTGGGGATTAAATATTCACTTAAAATTTTTGAAACCCCTGATTTTATAAGGAATAGAAATAAATATGGGTTAGAAGTTTATTGTTAGAAATAATTCATGTAATGAAATGGTTTAGAAAACTGTGTTCATTCAAATATTGGATATTGGGTATTTTCTGGGAAGTCTCATTAATATCCAATTCCTATACAACTTTTGTAACATTAAAGCTACACTTTATATCTTGTCGAACTCTTACATTATGTTTCGTTCAAAATCGAAAATTTTTTTTTACCATATTCTGACTTATTTTCACATAGAAAATAAATCACGCTTAAATCGATTTTTTTTTGGAATCAAATTGCATCATGTGTAAAATCAATAAGGGTAATTAATCAACATTGTCAATGGGCAAACTTTCCATTTGTAGATTTGCAGTGCATACGAGTTTTAGTTTTTATAAAAATGTGCTATTTTCATAAAAAAAATTTCTGGCAACAGAAAAAACTTCAGGCAGCAATTCCAAAAATCCGCATTTACCTACATTTTGTTATTGTGTTGTGCAAATGTGTGTATTTTGCATTTTGGTGATTTTCTTTATAACGGGTGGTTTATTTTTAAGGGCCGATGTTGAGTTTGAAACACAAATTATTTAGGAAATTATTGTCATTTCTTTTTATTATGATAATATTGGTATGGTTCAGTTAGGTATGGAACAAAATATCGGCCAAATGGCCGCCGTGACCTCGGCGGCACACCTCCATCTGATGGTCAAAATTTTCGATGACGCTGAGGCATAATTGAGGTTCTATGCCGTTAATGTGCCGAATTATCTCATTCTTTAGCTCTTAAATTGTTGCTGGCTTATCGACGTACACATGATCTTGGCGGTAAATTTACATCGCCACCACGTGAAATAAAATGGCCATTGAATTTGTCGCGCAAAAGAGCCATTGTTTCGTTAGCTGTGTGGCAAGTGGCACCGTCCTGTTGAACCCACATATCGTCCACATCCATATCTTCGAATTCGGGCCATAAAAAGTTCGTTATCATCTAACGATAGCGAACACCATTCACAGTAACTGCCAGTCTGGCCTCATTTTAGAAGAAATACGGCCCGAATATGCTGTCAGCCCATAAGCCGCACCAAACAGTCACTCTTTGTGGGTGCATTGGTTTTTCGACAATCACTCTTGGAATATCATTCGCCCAAATAAGGTAAACAATTCCGGACTATATACGATATTAACATTTTATAACAACCAAGTCCCCATTTTATCTAGAACGAACATCGTTTTTGTGATTTTTGGGGTTGTGTTCATTTTTTCGTTGGAGGTGTTTTTGCATTTTACGTAGAATGAAAAATTACCCCAAAATCGAGAAATGAAAAACGGCACCAAATAAAATCTAAATTTTTACTTTGGTGCTATTTTTCAATTACTAATATAAAATGAAAATTTTAAGAAAAAATTTTTATACAAATTTTAAATACAAATTTCTAGGGATAGTACCAGAACCCCGAATTCTTATACCAAAGTGCAGAAAATCCTTGTCGGCTATGCCAGGTATAGCCGGTGTGTGCTAAACCATAGAGGAAAAAATCCTTGCTCTCGGCCGAAGGCCCAAAAATGCTATCTATATTGTGATTTTCAAAACCAAAACTGTGTAATTATTTGGGATATAAAAATTCAGGATATTGAAATTTAAATGTTAAATTCGGAATTTAACATTTGGGATTTTAAGTTTCGGGCATATGAACCCAACCCAAATTTATAATATAACTTTCTTTGGGTTTTTTTTTAATTTTAACTTTTTTTGGGACTAAAATTTTTGGATTAAAAATTTTGATGTGATTTTTCATAATGAAGAATTGCCCCAAATTTAGTGTAATTTTTTATCTTATTTTTAGGGCTATTTTTGGGGTTATGTTTCATTAAAAAACATGGGGTCGCATTGCATTATAAAAAAGATACCCAAATTTGGGGTCAAGTTTTATTTATTATTTGGGGCCATATTTCTAAGCGCCATTCTTTAATATGAAATAAAAAATTTATTTACGAGTATCTAACTAAAACTAAAAAATCGTTAAACACAAATATTTATGTTAACTTTGGAAAGTCTCGGTTTGGATTCAAAGAAAATTTGCCCAAATCAAAAAGATTAAAAAATGTAACTAAAATTAAAAAAAAAAACTTTAACTCCAGTAAAAATTAAGTTAAAATTTTTATATTTTGATTTATTCTGCGATTTGCTATTTTAATTTCAGTGTAAAAAAAAATTGTAATAATTTCAGTTAAATTGTTAATCCTTTTTCTTTGCACAAGGTGGACTTTTTTTAAATAGTGGAATTCTTCTTTTATTCCTTTCAACAAAAAAAAAAAAATTCTAAAAGGTGGTCTTTTGTTTTTGGTGCTTGTTTTAGGAGTGTGTCATTTCTGCTGTGCCTGTGTCCGTCCCTGAGTCCATGTCTGGTTTGTCTGTGTGTTGAAATGAAAAATTATTGCTATAAATTTAATTTGCTATCACAACATTTTGAAATTTACGGCAAAAATATGTCTTTGGAAATTTAAAACGTTTAACATTAGATTTGCTTTCTGGAAGGTGAAATATTTATTTTAAATCGTGTCTTTTTTTCTTCAATTTTACCTCATTTATGTGGCCCATGAAACAAAGTAAAAGTGAATTTTATTTAGATGTTGGCTGGTAGCATTATTTTAATGGAGTTTTATATTAATGGAGTTTTATTTAACCTGCTTAGTTTAAAAAAAAAAATCTTAATTGTTGGGGATTTGGCAATATAAGTTAATAAATTTAAATCAAGTGTAATTTATCCTTTTGTTTTTAGGTTGAAATAAAATAAGATTTAATCGAAACTTAATAAATTTTTAAAGTAAAAAGTAAAATTGGATAACAATGAAGCCAATTTATTTTATATAAAACAAAGTTTTGTTTATTTAAATTTACGAAGATTGTTTTGTAAAACAATTAAAAAAATTAACAAATATTTGAGCTTTGGTTAATAAAAATAGCGAAAATCCCAAAAGTAAATTAATTTTATTTTAGCAGACGTACAATTTTAAATTTAAAGATTTCATGACCATTGCACCTTTCAGATCTGATTTCAGAACTTTTAATCGACTATTACTCTGATATCGATTAAAAAATTTTACTTAGAACTTGTTTAGAATCTACAGATTTGTTAGCCCTCATTGATGTCCCTCACTGTGCCTGACTGTGTGTGACTCGCAAAAGAGGTACTGAAAACGGTAAAAATTAACCGTCATATATGTGTTGTAAAGTAATGTTCGTCGGTATTTCATTATTATGCTCATAAGGTTTGCTGGGTAATGGTCCAAATTGTTCTTCATAGCCGTACTAAACGATTCAATGAAATTTGGGTTAAAAATATTCTAATATGTTTTTGATATTCATTAAAGAACTTTTTGTATGCATCTGAAAGGAACTACTTTCTTTAGGCTCTGCTAACTTTAGGATATATAGGTGCGGCCCACACCTAAAGTTTGTCTACTGTTTAAAATTCGCAAATATCCAAAAGATTTTTACTGATCGAAATCAAATGTATAGTGTCCAGAAATTTGTGGTAAGCAAAAGAGGCTTTATTTGCACTGGTGTTAAGATCACTGTGAGTCCCACACGACAGATTTAAACGATTATTTTATTTGCATTACTTTTGGCACAGGTCCCTCGATCGACTGTTTGAGAATTGTAGCTTTGCTTGTCTACTTGCAATAGAGGACTTTTATAATCGGCTTTTACAAATGAATTTTGATTGATTGTTTTGGCACAATCGTCTGTGCGTTCATGGAGACTTCCATTATTTTTCTCAAATTTAAAAATCTGTTTTGGCATAGGGGTTTCTGTAGTCGGTTTATGTACAAAAATTTTAGCTCTCTGGTTTGGCCCTAGGACTTTGGTCGACTGATCTGGACTGATCGACTGATCGGATTTAATATAGCCCCATAACAAGTAATCCAGAGTTTTAAAATCGCACGAACGAAGGGGACAGAGTACAGGATAACTTCTAGAAATAAAGATGACAACAAATTGATTTTTCAATAAATCGAGTGCTAAGTTCGCTGTATGGCAACTTGTGCCGACTTGCTGATACCAAATGCCTTTTAGGTTTAGCTGATTAATTTTTGTAAACAGAAATACAGTTAGCATGGCTCGATGGCGTTCGTCTTTCGCCATTACGGCAACTTCTTGCTTATTAAGAAAGAAATATGAGCCGATTATGCAGCTAGCGTGTAAACCACACCAAACAGTAAATTTTATTGGATGTGTGGTGATTCGTTAACGGCTTGAGGATTGCCTTCGCTCCAAATATGGCAATTTTGCTTATTTACGTAGCCATTTAAACAGAAATGAGCTTTATTACAATTCTTTGAAAAAAAATGCTCATCTTCATCCTATCATCATTTGGCTTAAATTCTTGTACGTGCTGTATTTTATAAATTTTCCACGTAGTCGAAGAACAAAGTCGAACAAGTTGAGAACCAAGACGAATCAACATTATGGCGTCTTCTTCAATACTTCGCCCTACAGCAGCAATATTCTCTTCGGTAAGCAAATTTGCTTGTCTTATTGGCGGTTTTGAATCAAGAAGAGTAAAATTGGTGCGTAAACGGTCAAGAGCTGCACGAATTGCTTGCTCACTTGGTCGGTTATGTTGACCGAAAAATGGACAAAGTGCACTACGAACTTAGCAAACAGATTTGTTTTTTAGACTTGGCACTACATTACGGGTTCCACTGAATCTGGAAGACGTTGGGGTGCCACTTTCGACGGATTATATGATATCTGTGGCGTTGAACTGGAGCGTATTTTGAACTTCGTCAGCAGTTCGGATTGCTTCCACGGTGGGGGTTCTATATAGTGGAGTTCGGATTGGTTCTACGGTGGGGCTTATATATAGTGGAATTCTATGGTATCACAATGGATCATTCGGTCTTAGTGTGTCAGATAAGTACTGACTTCCATTTCTACCTAACCTTACATAGCCTTGTCTGCTGTATATTTATATTTCTTAAATCGCCAATTATTAGCTAACTTTTAATTGACATTTCATATTATGTTATGAAAATACAACACAATACACTGTCAGTTCTTAATATTTATAAGAAACTGTTTTCAAAAATTTTAAACAAACAAATCAAGTTTTTGCCTTAAATCTTTTGTTTATTTTTTATTTTTTGTACGGTTTAACTGGCATTTCAAATAATTTTCAAAAACACATGAACAAAAAAATATATATTTGCCTTTCAGCTTAAAACGCTTGTTGCCATAATGTCTAGCAAAAATTTTTAAACAAATATCAGCACAAAAAAAATAAACGTAAAATGTTTAAAAAAAAAAAAATAAAAAAAGCTTTAACATGAAATATTTATTAGCAGAAAACAAAAAAAAACTCAAAAATAAATTAACAACAAATCGAACAAAGAAATAGAATTTTGTAGTTTTTTTAAATAAGAAATTTTATATTTCGATTTGGAATTTAGTCCAAAATAATTTACTGATGATGTTATACAATTGATTGAATTTTATGATATGCATAATTTCTTTTTTTACCCTTTATCGAAGGCAAAACGGTATATATAAGTTTGTCTTGCCGTTTGTAAATTCTATAATATTGATCTGAAACCGTATAAAGTATATATATTATGGGAAGCAGATTTAACGCTGTCTGTCTGTCGGTGTGTTCGTTATGATGGGGATTCGGTTATTATATAATTATATTACATATAGTCCGGAGTTGTTTGCTATTGAAATTCAGCCTGATCGGTTAAGAAATGGCTGAGATATGAGAAAAAAACCCACAAATCCCTTGTTGTTGTAGTGGTTTTTTTCATTTTATTTGTATGGATATCTAGATAACGGTAAGAGCCAACGGTTCCAAATTAGGTACAGGCATCTAGGTGTCAATACATAACATCTGATAAAATGTTGGAGAGACTGAAGAAGTGGGCGTGGCACTCCTCACTCAAACATATTATAGATTTCTGTATGTTTTGAGTACGGCAAGAGCCAACGTTTCCAAAAGAGGTAACAAGCACTTTGTTTTTAAATACACTACATCGGACAAAATGTGGGCGGGGTTGAAGTAGTGGGCGTGGCACAAAATAGATTTATGTATATCTAAGGAGCGGTATTTGTATAACTCTCTGTAGTTATCACACAATGGTGAAGGGTATATAAGATTCGAAATAGCCAAATATAGCACTCTCGTTTTTTTAAACTTATTATTTGTATTAGAGCAGTTTTTGTGTTGTTTTGAATTTTTAATTGTATTGCCAATAAGTCTGGCTTTTTGTGAACACAAAAAAATTAATTTTTAATTTATAAAAGCAACAAGTATGAACACTGATACTAAAAATCATTTCAAAATTCGCTTACAAAAAATATAACGACCAAGCAGCTCTTAGACCTCCAGCCAGACATTAACGTAAACAAATCGTCAGACAAAACGTCTGGTAGTCATTGTGGTAAGTTTAAAAATTATTAAAAAGTTCGATAAACCAACCAATGATTTTCAATAATGAACGGTTTTTTAAGGCCTCCAGCAATTTAATCTAGATAAAAACTCATTTAAAAATAAATTCAGAAGAACATAAAAAACAAACAAAAACTTCAGCCATTATTAAGCTCTTTTCTAAATAGCAGCAATGAAATAAAAGATTTTAAGCTTTTTAATGGAATTCTTATCATGTGTTTATAAAAACCAAAAAAAAAAAAACACACAAACAGTAACTCGAAACTTAAAAAAATATATTATTCCTATTATTAATTACTTTATTTATTGTTTTCTTACGTTTTATTCACTTTAATTATAAACCGCGCTTCTCAATCTTTCCATAAGGTGGCGATTTGTTTGCTTGTTGGTATGTCCGCCTGTCAGACCAACCTATTCCAGCTTTCAACTCCATCCTTGTAATATGAATGAGTGAGTTAGCCAAAGACTTAACAGAACACAAAATATTTTATCTTTTTAAAAAATAAAAATTAATATATATATATATATATATACATATAAATATATATATAACAATACATACACATATATATTAATATTTTTCAGCTAGATATGACTAGTCCCAATTAAACCTTTTTATATGGATAAAAGTTATGAACAAAAAAAAAAATAAATAAATAAATCGAAAATATGTAGAAATAAGGCGCGTAATTTATGGATGATGAAATGTTTGTAAAATCCCCCTTCTTCAATATTTATACATATTTAAAATTAAACACATAGTTACACATTTTTTGTAAAATTATTGACGTTTCAAAAACACACCTTAGCGTTGTTAACTTTCAGTATAAAATCAATTGAAATTCAACGAGGGTGGTTAGTGAATTTTCCTCTTCTAATAAAAAAAAACACATTCCTGTGCTTTCCAAATAAAACGGTATTCGCCAACAGTTTTTATTTTATAGTACCTAATTTCAAAAATACATTGCCAATCACTTGAATAGGTTCACTTTTTTTTCATTAAAATTAATTATCTTTTTTAAAATAATAAAGTTATTAGCTATATTAAATTTTTAAATATTAAAATATTGCATTATATATCATTCAAAACGGTAAATGACAGCAATAATTAATATTTGATTTTCAATAATTTTTTTTTTTTTTTTTTTGGATACTACATTATGGAACACAATATTTTGGCAACGACAAAAATTAAAAAATAAAAACAAACAAACAAGACTATATAATTTTCATAAATTTTTTAATTTTTAAAGAATTTGTATAATATCCTAATAAAAATTTAATAATTAGTATATACTCCTTTATTGGATATAACTTCAAAAATACGATTTGGGAGGGAGTAGTAAAGATTCTCAATTAATGTCAAGGAAATTTTGGTCCAAGCATTTTTAATTCCATCAATTAAAGCATCTTTTGTTTCATGTCTGTCCGACTCATACCCTTTGCGAGAAAGAAATCCCCATACATTTTCTATAATATTCAGGTCAGGAAAATATTGTGGCCACCCCAAATTAATTTTACATTATTTCACAACTCTTGCTGTATTGATCGGGACATTATATTGTTTAAACATCCACGCAGTAGGTCCAACGACATTAGAAAAATGTGAAAAACTACAGTTTTGTTGCTATAACAATAATAGAAAAGGCGTCATAACTCTGATGTATTTTGACATCAGTACTATGACATGTGTTTCGGTTTTGACCCCATGAAACTTTACACCACTGTGATGTCAACCTTAACATCACTTAGCCAAATTGTCATCAGGGTCAAAAATTTAAATTATGTCATCGATGGGATGACACATTGGCAGCTCAGAAATGACGAATCGGAGTCGGTTTTATAAAGCATGTCATCAGTGCGATGACACACTGTCATCAAATTGAGTCATTGTAATTGACCTTAAGTCAAATTGAGAGAATATCATTATTTACTTGCCCGTTACACATGTTTGTTACATTTTTGTTCTATTCTGCCCTTTGTTAACAGAAAAACTCTCAAATATAAGACACCAGCAGCATCCCCGATATGGTTTTCGTAATAATTCTGTTTGAAAAATTTTATGTATTTAAATAAATAATTTAAAAAATAGAATATAGGAATTTTTGTTTCTAATTTAACTTTTTAAACACAAAAATAATGTTAACAATATATTATGGCAAGATATATTATGTCATTGCACTGATGACAGTTTGTTATTGCTCTGATGACATGATATATTATGTCATATCACTGACGGCAATTTGTCATTCCACTGATAACAATTTGTCATCACACTGATGACATGGTATATTATGTCATCGTACTGATGAAAGTTTGTCTGCACTGATGTCAAAATACATCAGCGGTATGACGCCTTTTCTATCAGCATACACAAAATGTGGCGTCAAATTGATGTCACTGTAGTCATAGCATAGATGACGCATAAAATATGACAACATTTTAAGATGACGTTCGGTATTGGATTGATGTCACTTTTTGCCTTATTGATGCCATCTGTAACTAAATGATGGCATTTAGAGGTGGCTTTTTTACTTATCAATATTTTTAAATGCTTGGCACTTCGTATAATACGTTTAATCTTTGCTTGCTGTAGGACCCGTTTTCTATTTAATTTTTGCAGCAGAATGACTGGCGTTGGAGGTAAATCTTATGATATCCCTTCTGTCCGATTTTGTTGTGAGTCTATGCGAACGTCCTTTCATATTTTTTCCGTAATCAGACGGTTTTCTAGTTGGCAATATCCTGACTTCCTCCTTTTTTTGCAATACTTCTATAACTTTGACCAGTTTCCACAAACGCTCTAATTTTGCCTTTTGTCTTCTTCAGTTAATGACTTACTGCGCCCCATTTAAAATAAGAATATTAAACCAATATTGCACATATTCACAAACACTAAAATTATTAAAGATTTTATCCGTTGTTAAAGTAAACTGATTTTATTCTTAATGAACATGATCAAGTGAGCTAAAATTTAAATGTGTTTTTACAAAAAGCAAAAACTAACAGAAACTAATTATTGTACCGTTAGTTTTGATTCTCTAAATTATTATCATACAAAATATCACTCAATTTTTGTTTAAATAAATTGTTTTCTTACAGTATGAATTAAGAGAAATAAAAATAATAGTTCAAAAACTTATGATTTATAAAAATTCGTGATTTATAAAATGTACTAATTTTCGCAGAAAGTTACAGAGTTGAGAAAAACGGGACAACCAAAATAAAATACAAGTAAAAGCCTTAAATTCGGCTGTACCAAGTCTTTAATACCCTCCACGGAGAGTTCGAATATTGCAAAAGTGGTTGCCATTCGTTCTGTATTATACAGAACAGTACTGTATTTTAGAACTTTGTTTTGTGTGAATTATTTTTTAATAAAAAATAAATTGATAAAATCACTTAGTGATTTGGCGTACCAAGTGTTTTCTGTGGGAATTTGGCCATTGGCTTTATGCATACCTACTTCATATATGGGCTGACTGATTAGCAAACAGGGGAGCACGCCGTCCATTTATTTGCGCTGAGCCTTTCTTTGGCGTCCCTATCGGTCATATTAAATGGATGTTAAACATGAACGTCAACTTCTAGGCTGAGACAGAAATTTGAGACAAGAAATTTGTGACCCTGTCCCGTGGCAAGACAGGTAGGCTAATTCTTCTTCAGAATTAGCCTACCTGATCTTAGTCTACTTGTTGACCTCTTTACCGGACGCTGTGGTCTTAGATACCATCAGTTTATAATGGGTAATCTTGGTACCAAGGTGTGCAGATTTTGTGAGGTTGATAACGAAACGTCAGAACATCTGGTCTGATGCTAACTGCAATTTTTGTTGCTGCAAATTTAAATAATTTTGCTTTGAAGTTGCATTAGTGTCCAGATTATGAAATAATTGTTTTGCAATTTTTGTATTTTTATCTTGTCTTCCCTCTACTCCTTTTTATATTTTGTATATAAATACAAATACACAAATAAATATAAATACACAGCCAACTTTAAGTTAAAAAAAGTGAGAATAACGAAACAAAACGCAATTGCAGAGTACATGAAACTGAGTACCAGTCTCCAATCTGCTCACCCCTCTCACCAACAAACTCATGAATTGCTGCAACAAAAATTTAAAGTCTGGACGATATCTAACTACCTTAAGAGGCCTTAGAACAAGGGACAACTTATCGTGCAATTTTTTCAACCTTTTAGTAGAAAAAAAATTTTTGGAATAAAAGGGCAACGCTGAAACTAAAAGTCAAGCATATGAAGTTTTGGCAGATGGTATTGACATTATTGAAATGCACATGCGAGATGAAACTGATGTATATGAGAAGCATAGCTGCCAGATAAAATGTGTAGAAAATCGGAAAATTTTGCTAAGCAAATCGTCAAATCGACTTAGGTTAATCATCACAAAAATCGTCATTGCAAAATAACATTACTGTGTCGATTGCGGATGACAATAAAACTGAAGTTGAGTTGCCAGCAGCGAAATTGAAATATTTTTTTTTATTACTTTTTATTTTACATTTTAGCGTGAGCCTGATTTCGCTCTTGGCAACTCAACTTCAGTTCAGTTGCCATCCGTAATCGACCCATAACGTTTGTTTTTTTTTTTTAATTTTAAGCTATTTTCCGTTTGTTTTATTTGAAATAAAAAAAAATCATTAATATGTATTTCTTGTCTCAAAAGATCGCTAGAAATAAAAACGCTATTATCTATGAAAAATTAAATTTTTAAAAATATTCAGCTTGTTAAGGATTTAAAATTGGAAACTCTTGGAAACATATATGTAAGTCAATTCTCGAAGCTTGTCAGCATGACTTACATATATTTTATAGAATATCACATATCCGAATTTGCTAAAAAAAAAGTTTTAGAATCTAGAATTAGAAACGTGACTTAAATGAGAAATTTCATCATTCATAAAAAAGTACGAAAATTGTATCAAAAATTATGCAAGAGGTTGTAAAAAAAAGAAATAATACGAAAAACTTTTGTTAATTAGTACAAAATTTGTCATCTGAAACAATCGTCAAATTTAGGGTCTAAATCGTCAATGGGCCACTGTTGGACTCCAAAATTGTCAAAATGACGAGAAATCGTCAAATCTGGTAGCAGCGATGAGATGATTGAGAAGGATTCAGCTAAAATTGATCTGGCGATAAACGTGAACAAATCAAAGATATACGCCCTTATCATGGTTGGCGTTTTCGTGGCGAAAGGGAGGCGTTTTTAAAAAATAGTATCGTGGTTTGCAAAAACGGCAACAAATACTACACTGTTTACAAATTTTCGTTGAGGTTTTTGATCACCACAGCGTATACATATGTACAAGGTTTCGTCTAAATACGCCTAAGTCAAACACGAGAAGTGTGAATGATATGGCAACGAAGTGCAAGCAGGCAATTGCTATTTTGAGGTAGTAGAAGAAATAACCTACATTGTAAAGCCATCGCCAAGAAAACGGAAGCCGCTTGTGATACCTGTGCTAAAACATAATGGGTACTTGCGAAAATCGATTAGGCATTTTTGAGCGAATGATATTTACACCACTATGAACATGGTAAGACGCATAAACTGAGACACATCGGAAGAATGAACGCGGATACTTCAGAGCGAATGACATTGGAGAACGTTTATGGAGTAAAGTTTAAACGGGGAGGACCTAAAAATCCCTAGTGAAAAAAACCGACTACAACGTACCAAAGATCGAAGCGCTTGGAGAACATTATTTAAGCAGACTAAGGCCAAAAACAGGTTGAAGTGACACCTAAGTAAGTAATTAAGTATCTGTTGCCAAGCCCATTAATCGTTTACAGAGTTTGAACTAGGTATTTAGTTCGAAAATGCTTGTTTTGTACGTATCTTTCATAAAGGTAACCATTTACCGTGCCGCGCAATATAAGGTGGTTTTTGCCACGCACATAAAGGTTAACTAAATGTACTGTATTTGTACTGCATTTATTAGAATAAATTAAAATTTTTTGAAAAATTTTCATTCTAAGCTGAAGCTGGGATTGAACCCACGTACAGAAGTAAAAAAGTAAGGTAAAGTAAAGGAAAAAACATGTAAATGAATAGAAAATAGGTAATCATTCACAACAACCAATTTCGATCCACCAAGTAAAATACAATTTGGTTTAAAGATTGGTGTTTGACTTTTTACTGGCGTCGTCAATGGTGGTGAGTATTAAAGGTAAAGATTTCTGAAGAGACAGTGTCCGTGGGTTCAGTCCCAACTTCAGTCAAGAATGAAAAATTATCAAAAAATTTTAATTCATTTCACGTTGTAAATTCCTTTCCTCATTAAAAATAATTTAACGAAAATTAAATTTAATTAACTTAAGCCTGATTAAAATATAAATATTTGGATTGAGATCCATAAACAGTGCAATAAAATAACCACAATACTAATTATTTCAAAAAATATATTACTTCTTAAGTTATTAAACGATCTTAAGGTCACTTCGGCTTTATAAAAAAAAAATACTTGTTTATTATCGATATTTCGATTTCATTTGGAAATCTTCTTAAGCTCGAAAAATTATTTAAGAAGGAATAAAATTTTAAAATTAACAATAAAATACTGAGATATTCGATTTCTAAGGAAGTCTGAAACATAATTTGGAAATACATTGACCATTTCGTTAATGTAATGCTTGGTAATAATTATAATATAAACTAGCTGACCTGGTCCGCGTTGCTGGCCCTAAGCAAACATTAGTGTTGTATTACCAGACGACTTTAAATTGATCTTTAAACGAAATTTATGGCCTTTAAATAAAAATCCATGAAATTCCTATCATAAAGTAAAAACCTAAGTTGGACCATGGCGATCATTTTAAAGAAAAAATCGTCCAAATCGGTCAAGCCGTTCTCCAGTTATGCGCTTAATAGAAAAAGTGGGCGTAAATGTAGGCGTGGTAAATTTTTCTTTCGATGAAAACTTAAAGTTGATTAATACGAATTTTGAAAGAAAAATAAGTCAACTCGATGGAGCCGTTTTCTGATTTTAGGTAAATCGAAAAAAGTGGGCGTAAAAGTGGGCGGGGCAAAATTTTCTTTCCGTAAAAACCTAAGTTGGACCATGGCGATAATTTCAAAGAAAAAATCGTTCAAATCGGTCAAGCCGTTCTCAAGTTATGGATTTTGCCACGCCCCTCCGCCCCCAGGCCATTAATTTAAATAATAACTATCCTATCATCTAAGTTGGACCAAATTACATATATATGCCAATTTTCATGAATATCAGTTGACTCGTTTTTGAGTTTATTCGAAACATACACAGTGACACGGATTTTTTATATATTAAGATATTCTTTTATGACAAATCTTGCCTTAATACTTGATACAACATAAAGTTTCATTGGCTTAAAATCAGAAATATTTTAAAACAAGAAATTTTATTGTTATTTCCGATGCTCGTGATTGTCTCATCACGGCAAAGGCAATATGCTCATATCCTTTTATTCACAACACATTTATTGCTCGTATTCAATCAATGATACTCGACTTTATCCGTTTCTTAAGACTCATGTTCCCGATTAGTTTAAGAAGAGTTCATAAAAACTGCTTAAGTTTTTTTTTTTTGTATTCCTATGCTAATCCTGCGAAGCTCTACGTTTGTCTGCAGGAGACCAGATTCTCTGGAAGGAATCGAGCCCCCAACCCCGGCACTGTTAGCCTCCCTCACTACAAATTGAAAATCGTCAAAAAAATGTCTTAAGTTTATATATGGGGAGTTCACGCGATAAATAAACAATAAAAAATCGGTTTAAAAAAAAAAAAAAGAATTATGTCATTTGAAAGAGGACACTTTTTACATAACTTCCGATCAAAGCTTTTTTCTAAAGGCCATCCGTAATCCGAGGTTAGAGTCCAAAATCAAGGAAAAAATTTCATTTAAATAACACTATTATATGAATAGCACTTTTTCACTGAAATGGAAATACACGAAAATAATGACAATGCTGCAAAATTACTCAGAGTTCAGGCCAATTTCTATTTTGTGCTTTTTATCTAAGGCCCTTGAAAACTGCTTTACAATCAAATTCCGTTTTATATCAAAAATAATAACTTATTGTCTGATAAGCAATTTGGTTTTTGACAGAATCACAGCTGTGTTTTTGATTTACCGGATGTAACGAAAAACCTACGACATGAACTTGATGCAGGAAAACTTAATTTCTTACTTTTTCTCGATTATTCTAAAGCTTTTGACACGGTTGACCACAGCACGCTTTGCATAAAACTTCGACAATTTTTAATCTTCTCTTTAACTTCCACCCGACTATTATCTTCATACCACTCTAGTCGTCGAAAATTTGTGTATTCAGACAATATTTAATCTTCAGTATTAAATTAACTAGAGGAGTTCCTCAATGGTAAATCCTTGGATCACTTCTTTTCTCTATTTATGCATGTGATTTGCCAAGCCAACTTTCACACTGAAAAATTCACATGTATGCAGACAATGTTCAGTTGTATTTAAGCATTCAGTCATTTCCGTGGCGGAAAATATTTCAAGTCTTAATGAAGATTTGAATAAATTTCAAATGGTGTATCAAAGTGTATCTTATTTCGTAAAAAAAAACAATTAATCATATTGCTGATGTTGATGTTTTAAAAAATAGTAAAAAAAATCATTAGGTATTGTAAATGCTGCCAAGAACGTTGGATTAATTTTTAATGGCAGTCTTACACAGAGGGAAAAATCCGGTATAAAAAAAACCAAAATCGATATCTTCCGTTGTCAAAAGTGAGCCAACTACGTTTGTGTTCAATTTGATAACGTATGGTGTCAACATTATTTAACCACCTCGTTGTAATTTTGTCACCATTTGGTCTCATACTGACAACAAAATGTTATATATTATCTTCATATTTGTGTAATTTCGACAACATATTGTTCTTAACTTAAGCAATAAAAAAAATGAGAAATTTATTTGTTTATTTTTCATTTGCAAGAAACAAAACAGAAATTACAAATAACTGTTTAATAAAACAAAATTGCAGTACCACATAATGGGTGATTCAAGTAAGGATACTTTTTTCAATAGCCTTTTTTGACAGATCACATGTGAGTCGCGTCATGCTGTCTTGTTATTTTTGTTTAGAATTGTTTGGCATTTCATAATGGAAAGACTTACGACTGAACAACGTTTACAAATCGTTCAACTTTATTACGAAAATTCACGTTCTGTGAGGAATGTGTTTCGTGCACTTTGCTGAACTTATGGATAACATAATCGGCTGAGCGTACTATTCGCTACACCATCACCGATTTTGAGACCCAGCATTCATTATTGGATAATATTCGATCGAATAGACCACGTCCAGCACGCTGTGAAGAAAATATAGCGGCCGTAGCTGAGAGTGTACACGAAGACCGTGGAGAGTCGATTCGGCGCCGTTCACAGCAATTCGGACCGTTATCGTGCCATGGTAACCGACTATTTGAAGCCTGAAATTGAAGCTCGTGATCTCGGCGACATTTGGTTTCAGCAAGACGGTGCCACTTCCCACACATCGCATCAATCAATGGAGTTATTGAGAGAACACTTCGGTGAGCACATAATTTCACGTTTTGGGCCGGTCGATTGGCCACCAAGATCGTGTGATATCACACCTCTAGACTTTTTCCTGTGGGGATATGTAAAGTCTAAAGCTTATGCGGAAAAACCCGCTTCGATTCAGGCCTTGGAGGAAAACATCATACGTGTCATTCGCCAGTTACCAGTCGAAATGCTCGAACGAGTCATCGAAAATTGGACTCAACGGATGGATCATCTGCGACGTAGCAACGGCCAACATTTGATAGACATATTCTTCAAAAAATAAATGCAAAAGAATGTTCTTCCAAATAATAATACACATTCCCCATTAAATTTGAATTTTCTGTGTTTTTTTCTTTAAAAAATTAGGGAACCTCGCAATGGATCACGTGATCCATACATACTTAAATTTTATTTGTCTTGAAAGCGGAGACATAAGTGTGTTGTGTATACCGCAAGTTTCATATGTCACATTACCATCCTTAATAAAAGAATTCCAAATGAACTATAAATTTCATATACATACATTTATGTAAATTTTAACCTGAACCATCCTGAACGTGAACCTTCCATTTTTTGATTTAATTCCTTATCATTTAATTTGATAAGGAATTCGTCATCAAAAAGGACTCTTATTTGTTTTTCTTATTTGTTCCTAACAACAAAATGTAGTCGTCATATTTTTTTACTGTTCATGTTTTATATTTTCCCACTAATTTTAATTCAAAATAAGATAATGGTATTTTTCATTTCTTAAGTTTTAATTCAACAACATTTTGTTAAAAATTTGACTAATTTTGGCTAAACTTTGTCGAAATATTGACTACAATTTGTAATCAAGGGTATTCACGATGGTCATTGTGCAAATTGGCACTTTGTAAATTTGTAGTGCATATTATGATTGATTGTTAGTATACCACTTTTTTTTTTGGTGCAAATGTACTATTTTTCTAAAAATTTATTCTGGCAACACAAAAAACTTCTGGCAGCACTATCATAAGTTGTCAAAATTGTTTATTTGAAGCACAGCCGCGAATAACGTTGTAAGTTACAAAATAAATATTTTTCAGGAGAGTAAAAAAACGTTTTTAGAAGGCAGGATTATTAATTTTTTAATTTTTTTTTTTTAGATTATCAAAAATAATGACAATAAAAACTTTTATGCAAAATATCAAGTAAATCGAACTTTAAATAACATGCTTAATTACAGCTTATACTCTTTTTTTTAGTAGAAAAACGTTTCATATCCACAATCGCAATGTCATTTAAAACGTTCTTCCACTACGCACGCGGCTTTTAGAACGTTATTCCACCTTGAAAAACCAGTTCGTTTGTATCATTTTGTTAGTAACTTACAACGTTCTTCCACTGGCTGACTTTGTATCGCATTTTGATGGCGTTAAGGTGCATAATGTTGGGTGAATTGACGTTTAAACAGTGTAAGAGAGTAATGTTAACGCTAATCTGCAAAAAAAATGTTTTTCCAAAAAGTGGCTTTTACAACGTTATTCGCGGCTTTGCTTCATTTGTTTACAATTATGCAAATTTAAAATGTTTACAAATAAAAAAAAATATGGCGGTCCGTATGTCAAAAGTTATTTCGTATGTGTAAAAGCTTTTTTGCAACTGAGCAAATATGCACAGCTATTTTTGCTCAAGGTTTTTTTTTTAGTGCAACCAAAATAAAATGAAGCAAATTGGAAATACGCATATTTTGTTGTTGTGTTGTGCAAATTTGTGTATTTTTGCCAAATATTCTAAATTTTGTGCGTGGAAATTCAAAACAGAGAAACATGTGCAGCGAGCTATCCCAAAAGGATTACAGTAAATTTCACAAAATTTTTATTCATCACCAAACAAAATTACTCAGTGTATATTTTTATTGAAATACTGTACAGCACAAACGCCGAAAAAAGAAAAAAAAGAAAATCTCGAACAATATATTATTTTATATCAAAAAACGTTAAAAAAAAATATGGAAAAGTGTAAAGAAAGTGTGCCAGAAAGCGTTTACTACATTTAACTACAATGGAACTGCCAAAAGAGAAAAGATTTGGTGATAGAAAATCTTTACAGTACTCTGATTATTAAGAATCGGCTAAGGCGTACATAAAGGGACTTACAAGTATAGAATCACATTATATGCTGGGAAGATCTACTGTGCAGTACTCATCCAGCCGCCTCAATATAAAAAAACTTCATGAGTTTTATAATAATACTATAAGAAAATAAGAAAATGTTCCAATTAAGTACGAATTTTTTCGACGTATATTTAACAAAGCCTTTCTTAAGTTTTCGGACGTTCTAGATGCCTGCTCGAAGTGCATTCAGTTAAAGGAGGCTAAAGCACGTGAACGCGACCAAGCTAAGAAACAAGTAAAAATAGAGCAATTTCGGATTAACAAGTTAAAGGCTAAATGGTTTTGCACTAATCTAAAAAGTCCTGAAGATAATGAAATTATTCTATCTTTCGATTGTCAAAAAAATTTAGTATTACCAAAAGTTCCCAATAAAAGTGCATACTTTAGCCGTCAGCTTTATGTTTATAATTTCCCAATTTCTCAAGGACCTTCAAATGGGCTACAAAATATTTCAAATACATTTACCTACACGTGGCTGGAACCAGAGGATTTGAGAGGATACAATACGATAGCCTCAACATTATCATATCGACTGATGACTACAACTTCTGAAGACACTGTAAATCATGTTAAATTATTTTGCGATGGCTGTGGCGGGCAAAGTAAGACTTCAATAGTACTGGGAATGCTCGCCTTTTAGTTAAAAATAAGAGCTTTAAATAATATAAAAAAAATTACAATCATATATCCCATCGTAGGGCATTCATTTTTGCCTCCCGACCCTATTTTTGGAAATAGCGAAAGAGCAACACGGTCTATAGATGTGATTGTTGAACCGGAAACCTATTTTGATATTTTCCAAAAGCTTGGCACGGTACTGAGACTTGGCAGAGACTTCGATTTTTATGACAAGAATATTTTTGCGAAAAGATAAAAATGGTAAAATTGGCGTAAAAGGGGAATCTCATTATGTATCAGAATTGAATATTTACGGCAGTATTTGTAAAAAAAAGCAAATTATATCAACATATTGAACCCGATTTGATATATATAGGCGTTCCTGTTAAGTCGGCAAAATGAAAAGATGTGAGGAACTACACATGAAACATTTCGGAGAGGATTGGGCTACCCTTGAAAGCCTACAATATTATAGATTTCTCCAAGAAGACCAATATGAGGCTTCACTAGAAGAAGCAACCGATACCGAAGAACCTTTAACGGATGATGAAGAAGAACCAAGAATATAATATTTGTCTAAAGTGCTTTCTTTTGATTTAACAATTATGTATAGAACTGATTTCAAAATCGTTATGTTAGTTTTATAAAACTGGCAAAATTGGCTATGTTTTAATTAAGAGTACAAATTTAAAGATTCTTACTAAAAGATTTTGTTTGTTGTGCTTAATTCCCTTTTTTAATAATTGATAAAAATACTGAAATTTATTGTTGGAGGATAAGCTGTTCCTATGCGCATTTTACTGGTTGCTTAGGCCAGATTCTTACTAAAGCGTGATTTTGTTTGTTATATGAAATGACACCCTTTGATAATAATGCTCAATCATATGCAGTAATATAAATTGTCATAGTTCCATTTAAGGACTAGAAGTTTTTATCAATTTTCTCAAAATGCATTTATGTTAACATAGCGGAGTTTGCAAGTAAAATGAAAAAAAAATTAAAAAACAAATTGCTTAATAAAGCAACTTGTCGTTTCAGTTTTTTTGCCGGCACATGCAAATATATTATCAAAAATAATTTTCTGGAATACAAAATTTATTATTTCTCTATGACGTGCTAAGTTCCCAATTTTTATTTTTGATAAAAACACTGAATTTTATTGTTGAGGGAAAGCTGGTTTGTATGAGCATTTCGCTGGTTGCTTAGGCCAGCTCTTCAGGAAACTTTTTTCAAAGACTTTCAACCAAATTTGTGACATATTTATTTGTTTTTTTTCGGGACATCTGCCTACCGTTTTGAACGATATCATCCATGAGCCACGTAAAAATTAATTGCAACCATTTTATTCCTCTGTATGATATTCTATAAACGGATACATTTTCATCCATTCGGTTTACACCGCGCATAAATTAGCTATCGTTGATTATTGGGGAAGAATCGTGGAAGATGCCTGACAGTTATGCAGCTCCCAAAGGTGTAATTTTTTAATACACAATGTAATCACTTTGATGTTGGTCCTGTTTCTTTTTTTTAATCCTGCTGGACTTTTAATAAAATAAATGCATTTTTTTTTATCAAAATTTTATTTTCAAATTATAAGTGTTTTAGATTGGTTGCTTTAAAATAAGAAATTAGAACATCTAAATTGTTTTTGTTTTTTTAATTTGTAGTTTTTTCTTTCTCGTATCATTTTGATCGATATCAAGTTCTACATAATTTCGCTAGTAAGCATTCTTTTTATCTGGTGTGCAGAACGAAAATTATTCGAAATGTTTTCAACTTAAAATTTAAAGCGAGAATGATTCAGTTTTTTGAGTTAATTTCAAAAATTAATTCGGCAAATATAAACTTAAAAATTGTATGCGAAAATTACTGTACTTAAGTGTTCTGTACTTTAGAATTATGGAAAGCCCAAATGCTTTTAGTGTTTGTGTAATAAATACCTTAAAAAAAAACCAGTAAGATTGCTTTATTCCCATTTGATAACATCCACCGATAGTTAGAATATTTCAGGCCCTTAATGTGATCTATTAATGATTAAAAAATCTTTATAAAAACGAACGTCAGTAAAATTTTTTGCGCTTTAGATCTATGTAACATAATTGACCGACAATCAGAAAGTTTTATGCTCGTATTTCTAGTCAGATAAAACTTAATTTGAACAATTTTGAGTAAAATACTATCAGCCTTATTACGGTTGTCGTTGTCGTCAACGACCGTGTCGTTTTTAGTAGTCGATTAAAGAGCGAAGTATGTGTGTTACTTTAATCTTTTACAAAAAACGATACAGCCGTTGGCGACAACGACAACGGTAATAAGGCTGCATGATTCACAACAGTTTTGGCCTTTTAGAATCAAACTGTTTTCGAGAGGTGAATTTATATCACAAAACTCTGTATAGTGATTTCTGGTATTAAAAAACATAAATTAGAACAAATTTCGGTGTTGTAGTGAAATTTGTTATAGCGTTTTAAATTGATTTTCAGAAGGCTGCTTAATATGGGACATAAGGTAAATGATGAGTCGATTATTACAAAATTGCATGGTAATATTTCTAGCCATATGCAGGTAATTTGGACCAACTTTTACCACAATATATACATCTACTATGGTTTTAGGGGTATTTAAATAATTTCCCAGAGTGTTCATTATATGGGGAATAATGCAAAATTTTCACGACATTTTCTACTGTGATTGAAAGCCTTATGGCACTACGAAAGACCAAATTCTGCTACAAAAACATTACATTAGAAAAGTTATGGCTTAAGGCTTACTAAGCTGTTTTCCGAGAGTAGGCCTTACATGGGACCAATGGTAAATTATGAACCGATCTTCATAAAATTAAACAGTGTAATGCTTCGTCCTTTAAAACTGTGTGAATATTATTACAATATCATCATTTATTGCGGTTTCAGGCGTTTTCCGAAAGTAGGCTTTGCATGGGGTCAATGGTAAATTATAGACCGATCTTCACGAAATTTAACAGCATGACTTTCAGTCATATGGAACGAATTTGTGCCAAATCTTATATCAATCGGTGCATTATACCACCATCTATGTAATTTATGTAACAAAATAATCAATTCTTCAGGGTGGTGGTCCACATTTGGATTTATAACTCGCATCATGCTGAACCGATTTTGTTCGCTTAGGAGCAACTTGAAACCAACATTGTTCTTTTCTTTTGATTTTTTCAAAAGTGAGCGTGTTTTCAACAGATGGACAGACACACGGACATAAATCGACTTAGAATTGCTCAAGGAGTCGGAATATATATATTATTGGGTCAGATATGTATGAAAAAAGTTTCACACGGAATGACAAACTTAAAATACCCTCATTTACCTTTGCTTGACAGTTAAAAAGCAGAAAAAAATTTCATTTTTCCTTTTTTTGTTATTTATAAATGTGAAGTACAAATTTCGTTTATTGTAAAGGACATATTCAAAAAAATTTAATATGGAAATTTGACGGGTTGAACTCTTATATAAATATTTTTTATGATAAATGTCTCAAATAAATAAAAACTTTTAACTAAAGTTTCTCGTTATTTTTTTAATATGTACCAGAATTACTTTTCTTGTTTTGTGTTCTTAATTGGTCATTAATATTTTCATATTAAGTGCAAATAACATTTGTCTTACAAGAAACCTTAAAATAAATTTTAATGCTTTTATCAATTAACAAAAGGTATTTCTAATTTGGTTACATTTTTGCACCTTTGGTTACTTTTTCAAAAATTTTGGTTGTAAAAATTGAATTAGTCGTGGCAGCACTGATAGCAACGTACTCTCTCTCTCATCATACCAAGTATGTCAAATCAAGTATGACCGTCTAATAGGCACTTACCCAGCAAACATTTTCAATTTAAAATTAAATTTTTCTCAAACGACAAAAGCTTGATAATGATTTGAAAATCATAGCATTCTCAACAAAAAGGGGAAATTATTTTCAAATTGAGAAATGTATTTATTTTCAACTTGATTTCAAACGTTATTCTCAAATGTTTTTCAAATGTGATTTTTAATACAATGTGGAACATAAATGAAAAATATTTTTTTTTATTTAAGATCGTTATTTATTTAAATAAACTATGAGCTTAACATTTGGTACCATAGCTAAAAGATGAAATAGTATTCTTTCCGTCCTCTAATTCTTGCAAAGGTGGGGCTCCTTTTTGTTTTTAAAATTGCCACGGCGTAGCACCGCGATCGTACAACAAACTGATATTTTCTTCACTTTCCCGTTCTATTCTTACTCACATTCTTACACTTTGTAATTAATTTTTTACTCACAAATAATAAATATTTTTTAACAAGAAGTTAAGGTTTTTAAAGGCGAATTCTCTTCACGTAGTATGTAATAATTTTTTATTGTGGATGGCCTACGTCTACTTTTTAATAGGGTTTCACAATAAGTTTTGAGCATACATTATCTGTAAACTTTGTAGTTCGATTTCAGCGTCATCTTCTCCACTAAAATAACCTTTATTTTCTGGAGGCACCAAAAATATGGTATGCACATTGTTTTCGCCACCTTCAGCTTCACTATCAAACTTTTCAATATAGTGCGAACTCACATTTTCTAACGTCACCTGTCTTTTAAATCTTAAAAAAATAAGTAAAATAAAGCAAAAAAATATGTTTTGCTGAATATATATGTTTATTGACTATGTCACACATCTATAAAATTTAAAAAAAAATTACGTCAGAATAACAAAATTTTAAAAAAGTCAAAACTTTGATTTATTTAGCAACCCTCTGACTGATTTATTCATCAAAACTTTCATGATTAAAAATAATGCCTAAACAAATATTAAGCAATACTTATTTCTTAATCTCAAAAAATCTTAATTATTTTTGTTTGTTAATTTAAACACTTTTGTTGCCGAGCTGCTTTTCTTAAACATTCACCAACTGAACTGAATCTTCGCAACAATGAACTTTGACTCTTACCAACTCAACAAAAGGTGGTACCGATATTCTAAACTAATTTGTTTGCATTTTCTGACTCTTTTTGCTTTCAGCTTACTTTTGTGTCCATATAGGCACACGGGGACAATTCGGATTAAAAGCGAATATCTAATGAATGAAATTTCTACATAGAGAATTTATTTTGTCCCGAGAAAAGAACAATCACACTTTCTAAACTAAAAGAAATAAAACCATACAATATAGAATTCTTAAAAAAAAATTAATGAAAACTCTTAAGGATTTCGAAGGATATGTTTTTAAAGAAAAATGTTTTTTATTTTTTTGTTCAGGGGAACTGAAGAAAAAAATATATTTAAGATAAGTGTTAAGTCCTTTAAAAAGGCCAAAAGATCAGGAAATGAAAAATCAAGCACACAGTTTTGTCTCAGGATTAATATGTAGTAGCATTTCTGTCCAAAAGAAATAAATGTAAATGTTTCGCACAGTGTTATTTTTGAAATTGATCTTTTATATCTGTGGCATTTTGACAAAACATCTTAATAAAATTTAAAAAATTGAAAAAGTGTTGTTAATCATACGGATTTTCATATTGTATTATATACGATATTTTTCTTTAATTTTGGTCTATTTTATTATTTGATAAAAATGATTTTTTTTTAACTTTTTTGCTAGCTTATCTCGACTTAAGATGTTATGCCAAAATGCCACAGATATGTGTGTGTATAGCATGTATATATTTATTTGGTTTATGTTTTTGTTTGCTAATAAATTATTTAATTATAATATTTACAAAATTTCAACAAAATTTGAATTTGTTTTCCTGTTGCTAAAAACAATAAGTTTTTAACGTAGGGAAAAGTGTAGGGAAAACTTTTTAGGTTGTAGAAAAAAAGGGATATTTTTTAGGCCCGTTGGGGTTTTTTTAAATTTCTACTGACATTTCAGTGAAATGTCAACTTTAAATTGATAATTCACATTTAAATAAATCACACATAAAAATTATACTGTTACACTTTAAAAATAACACAAGGAATTCACTTTTGCCCTAAAAAGTTACTTCTTTTTACTAACACGTCGCTCTTAAGCTGTTTTTCCTCCTATGCTAATATCGCAAAATATATGGTTGTCTGCAGGAAAGAAAACCAGAGTCTCTGGCGGGAATAGAAACCGCAACTCCGTCGTTGATAGACTAGCTCACTACCAACCTACCTACTGGGGCACTAGCCTACCTATCAAATATTTGATGTCCTACAGGTAGCCAATAATTGTATTAAAAAATGTTTTGATTTTACAAAACGTTTGGCGAGATCAAACATCATTTAACAGTTTCTAAACTTCTTATAAATAACGTTTAGTAAATCAATAGAAATTGTTAAAAATGAAGCGTAACACGTTCACCACTCAGCGTCACATATTTGTGACATGGGAGTTTACACAGAAACTCATGTCACATATATGTGTCAGATTTTAAGTGAATCGTATTTGCCTCTAATTTCGTGGATGTTTGTTGGAAGTATATTTCTTGTACGTTTGAGTCTCTGTTGCAATGTATATGACGAAAAGTGCTGCGGTTTGTGGTTAGGCTAAGTAATTTTTTAAAAAATTAGCTTTTTGTTTGGCTTATGTCAGATATGTGTGACACATATTTTTTGTTTCTGAGCTTGGACAGAAAACGCAAAAAACTGCTGAGTGGTGAACGTGTTAAGTTTGATCAATTTACTGGTAGCGCTTTTTTTAGAATTGTTCGTCAAATATTTGTTAGGTCTGAATATACCTTAACAAAAAAAATCAAATCAGTTTTATGTATTAAAAACTAATAGGTTTATGTCATACATTCGTTCATTAATTACCTGTCCTCGTAACTGTCATTAGCGTATTACATTTAAATGCTTAAATTCTTAATTAGTCTTATATCGTATACCTGATTTTAATGATTAATGTTAAATAAATAAATTTATTTACTTTAAATAACTTTTCTCCATTTGCCTGCTATTGTGCGTAAACAATTTATTTATTTATCTGAAACTCGTATGAAAACGACAAAACCCGCAGCAACAACGACATGCAGTCTACAAATATCACTTAAATGATTTTATTCCTGCAATTGCTGTAGTTGCTGGTTGTAACAACAACATTTTGACAGTTAAAACGTTTTTAAATTTTTTAGGATTGTTTAAATGCGGTGTGTGTTTTACACAAATATGCACATAAAAAAACAATTAATTTTGCAAACATTTATATAAAGCAGTTAAAAAATTTCCGTTACAAATAGTGAAATGCACATTATTTACCTCACCCACAAATAGAATATTTATCTTTCTTCCAATTTACAATAAAATATAAAATAAGTAAAATATATTAAACATAAAATAGTAGTGCATGATATTTCGAATACGTCATGAAAAATTTTTAACAATAAATCACTCAGCGGGTAATTGAGAAAAAAAAATACACAAAAATATTTCAATTAAATTGTTTGTTAAATATTTGTTTTATTGACAACAACACTGACTGAACATTTAGTAATCACTTTAATGGCATGAATAATTGTCATGCATTTGAATAATGTGTCACATGTAAAATGTAATAAGAGTTAAGCCGTTTAAATCGAAGCTTAAATTGAAAAAATATATGTGACTTTTCTAGAATAAACTAAATTTTAAAAAGAATTGCTTAGGTCTAAGTATAAAAATAGTCGTACATACTTTCGAAGCGAGAGGCAGGGTCTTTTATTAGTCGCTTTTATATTTTCCAATTTGTTTTACAAACAATTTTGCCGCTGATTGCAAAAACTAATTAAAATTTTTCAAATACCTTTTTGTTTTGTGTAATTAAGTGTTAAAAGCAAATTAATATGCAACGAAATTGTTATTCAAATGGTTGCTGAGGCAATTAAATTACTAAGTAAGAGTTATGGGTGGTCTCCGATGATATTAAGGTAGGGTTATGGAATTGGAAAATTTCCTAGAATTTCTGGTAACTACATATTTTACAAAAACAAAAAGTGTGTAAACAATTTAGTAATCGAAAGTATTGAATTGAGTAAATGAATTGGTTCTATGAAATAATTTAACCAAATTGATTATTCAAACTAACCAAAAAAAATATTAATTTTTAAGAAATACATACATATGTATGTGTGTATAGCGTAAATTTTTTAATAAAATTAACAAAACTTTCATCCAAAATTTTCTTTTAGGAAACTCATTTTTTTTTAAACTCATGGACCTACTGCCGAAAAAAATCAACAAACTAAGTAACCAAAGGTCAACTATTCACAACTTTAAACATTTTTATTTTCTTAATAACGCTTTTGCAATAAAAAGTGGCTTGAGCTCAAAAAAAATCACTAAAAATTATTACCATACTGTGGTCCAAGAAATTTAAATTTTTTATAAAAAGCTACAAGAAACAATCATTTTACTAACAAACACTTCGACACCAAATGTAATTTATCTCAAAAAAAAAAATTTATAAAAATTTACCTTTTGACTTTTTGACTTATACGTAACCTTTTGACTGGTAAATCACTCTTTACTAAAAACACTCTATCTTTTCTCTCAAAAGTCAAAATTAACTGAAACCCCACCTTTTGCACAAGCCACTGTGAGGTCACATTTTTACTTTAAGATCATTATTCACAAAAAAAAAATCACCCTCTACCAAAAACTCACTTTTATTTTAAAGTAACCTATTCACTACGAAGTCACCTTCTTAAGAACAATGTTAGAAAATTTCGTAGTTTTCCTGCAAAAATGAAAAGACTTAAGACACATACAAATCAAAAGACTTAAGACGCATACATAAAACATACTTCCAATTCACCTTCATACAAAAAAAAAACTTTTAAAATGTAAAATAGAAATCATGTCTTACCCTTCACTTAAAATCAATGCATGACATTTTCAATGCCTGCCTGTCTCTTGACAAAAAGTTTAAAAAATATCAAACACTTGGCACAAAATATGATAACTGTTATTTATACGTAAATAAATTACACAAATACATCAGACAGACAAGATAAATAAAACTCTATTACTAGAAAAAAATATTAAAACTAAATAAATATTTTCATGAAATTTCAAATTGATTTGACAACTGATTGCAACTGTATCTAATCAGTGAAATAAAAAAGTCTACAATTTGTTTTAATTTTTTTCATTTTTCTTTATAAAGTCATTTTATTTGTTAAACAAGTTTTTGTTTAATAAAATATGTTTTTATGTATATTATGTTATAAATAGTTGATGTTATTGCTGTTGTTGTCAAAAAAGCAATGTTAAATTGAAAGTTTGACAACAAACAAGAACGTTTTGCTGTTAAAATGGGCATATAAAATTCAAAATATGACAGTTCGGTAGTTTATTGTGTAAAATGATAAATTCTTTTTTTTAGGACTAGTAACTAAATTAATTTTGTCTTAGGCATGCGAAAGAAGAAGTGAAAATATGTTTAACCCATAATTTCCCGTTACCGGAAAACGTGAGCTTTCCCACAGCAATAAATTTCAGGTTTTTAATCATAAATAAAGATTGGGAGTTTAGCACGTCATAAATAAATGAATAAATTAATAATAAATTTTGCACTCCCGAAAATAAATTTTGAACAAATTTCGTTGAACCTTTGCACATATTATTTTTTGGGTCTAACTAAAAAACATTTAAGTTCCAGGGAAATGTCAAGTTGACTTACCAGTGGGCCGGTATGTTAAGTGTTTTTGGAATAAAGCAAGAATTCAAGAATACAAGAAAATCCTAAATTTTGTATGAGATATTTATTAAAAAATAAAGAAATCATTAAAGAAAACTTGTAAAATATTCATTTACGTTAAATTGTTGAACATTATGAATTCCATGTGGGTCCTAAATTCTAATCCAAGTGCTTTGAATATAGAGAAAAGCAATTGTGATGTAACCGCACATTGCATATTGAAGTAAAACAATTATTTTGTTAAGGGCTTAAATGTTTTCTCCAAAATTTTATTAATAAATTGAAAGTAATATACTTGTGGGTGATCTTCTACATGTAAGTAGCTTATTTACAGCAGCTACATCAAATTTAAGTTGGGTTAATGGTTTTATTCCTTCAGGTATTGATACCAATACATGAAGTTTCAATGCATTAAGCATCATATTGCCAAGCAAATGTATAAACAATGGCCATTGTCATGCAGATCTACTTCTCCCATATACTTGTTACACTACGCAATAGCACCAGGAACTTTACGTCACGCGTTTGATTACCCGATCATAATGTTTGGGCCTTCGTCTTCTCAAAAAGAGCTGCAATTTAGCCCTTGGTCATATCCATTACAGCGTGCAAACCTCGCTGATCAATAAGCGATAAAAAAAGGGAATTTCCCGTCTTGCATGTCGATTGAGGTAAGAATCAACGAACCTTACAACCAGGTGGCGTTATTACGCCAACTGATTTTTTTTCTTTTTTTTTTTTTTTGACCTTTTTATATGGAACGACAAATTTTCAAATATCATTAAAAAAAAGTTTAGTTTACGGCGAATTGAATTCGCAATTACCACCAGCTTATTTAATGCGCGTTGAACTAGCCAAAGCGAATCAAAAACAAAAGTGAAGCATTAAATATGTAATAGCGGGTATATTGTGTTTTTTTGTTCACGATTTTATTAAATCTTGCCTAATTTTCTATATGTTTCTGCCCAATGGCAAGTAAAATTACCATAAGGATAGTGGATGGTATTTCAAACATTTAGTTGAAGTAAATTAAATTCATTAGCGTATATAATAAAAAAAATTCGGCTACTGAGTGCTTAGAAACATTTAGTTTATAACAGATTTTCTTTTAATATAATTTTGGTAGTTGCTTCAAAAAGCTTAGCGAAAACCCTTGCCGAAAGGATAACCAAGAATAAAAATTTTTCAAATAGTTTTCTTCAAAGACATTAAGTTCAAGTATAAATCGAATAAAAGTTAGTTATCTTATATACGATTGGTTTTGCGCTTGACTAAAGTGCTATTAAGTAAAATTACCGACTAGAAAATAATGGGTGAACAGTGTAAATTCATACAAACTATCGAAGCTGTCACATTTTCACAAAAAAAAAAAGAAAAATTCTCATAAAGTCACTGTCTACTTAAAATAAGGGGTGTATCGATACGCCTTTTTGCCGATACCGATACGAATATTAAATTCAAAATCAAGGTAAAATTAACAAAACTCAAGTGCAGTAATTTCTTTATTATACAAAATAACAGTATTAGAGATTATTAATATTTAAAATTGATTTTAATAAGATTTTAAAAACAACGAAATGAATTTAAATTCATGGTAAAATTTATATATTCTTTAAACAAAAAAAAACCAGTGTAAGAGATTATTACTATTTAAAATAAATATTAATAAGATTTTTATTTAAAAAACAAAGTATTCTCAGCTTTCGCGGAGATAATTTCGCAACTCCGTTTGAAGAAGACCTGTAGTAAAAAATCGTCTCTCAGATGTGACTGAACTCATTTGATAACTTAAATATTTCTGCGCCATGGTCTTAAATTTTTAGTATAATTTTAAATAGCGCCAGTAAACAAACGGATCTGCATCCCTAGAAAAATTAGAAGATCTAAGGTATATCTAGACTTTTTATTTAGCTGAACCACAGCGTCTGATCATTCTTCTCGAAATTATCTTTTAAGATTTTTACAAACGCTCAAATGCACTGTGGTCTCCCAGCCCAATTTTTTTGGCCAAAATTTAAAAAAAAATACTTTTTGGGTTGTCAAACTATTTTTTATTTAAATTAAAGTATATTTTATAACTTTTGGATGAAAACATTAACCCTTAAATGCACATTTTTTTAATTAATGAATTTATTTACCTTATATATTTTTAGCTATAACTAAATTAAAATTTTATTCAAACTTGTTTTTACTAAAATTATAAAAAACGCTATAACATAAATTACATTTTTATGTACAGAAGTATACATACCTAATTATAATTCACTTTCTAAAATTAAAATTTTCATCTCTAAATTCATCTTGTAATTCTTCTTCATCGTCATCATTTCGGTCAATATTGTCTTGAGGGAAAGTGGTTTTTGTGGGATTTTCGAAGATTATCCGGTGGAAGTGTTAAACGCTTCCTTTCATGAATGCGTGTATTTTAACGCAAATATGATATAAGTGGATCTGATTATCAACACGGCTAGTTTTTCGGGCATGATATAATCTATAAATTTATACATTTTATTCCTCTATTCTGCCGAATTCTTTAAAATTAACAATCACTTTGTGGACTGTCGGTGTCATTTTTTTTTTTTTTTTTTTTGAAAATAATTTAGCCTTCTATGGCACTCTACTAGGGAGATCGAACGGTTATAACCGGTTATTTTAGCTTTGCCCAAGTCGGTTATTTTAAAATTCCCATTTTTCGAATATCGAATAAAACGGTTATTTTGGTATAATAAACCGGTTATTTTAGTGTGTAATTTATATACATTTTCCTTACTCTTGTTGTAGATGTATCCGTAATTTAAGTATTTTCTAATTGAATATTGGCAAAACTTAAACTTTTCATGAAGAATGTCAAAACAAAATGTAACAAAGGTCAAAAAACATTATGAACACTGTAAATACAAATCGCTTATAAAAGCGTGTGTTCTTGTAAAAAAACCAAAAACTATTCAAAATACTACAAAAACGTGTGTAGTTAAAAAGTAAATAGTAATTTGTGCAAGAGTACTCTTAATATTAAATATATTTTTATATAAAGATTACCTCTAGATATTTTTCGAACGCGATTTAAAAGACAAAGTTAGGTAATTGAAGTGCGCTAAAATGATCAGTTACAAAGGTTCTTCCATGTCACGACTAATTAATCACCTTTATTTGTATACATGCCTGACATTAATGTGATCCAAATGAAACTTAACTCCGTTCGAAGTAGTTCTAAGGAGACGACAAATAATACTTTATTAAAATTAATCATTGGGCGAAATATTAGCCCGTTGTTTTACCGAGGACAAAATGCCCGTTAAGGCAATAAAAAAGTAGTTCTGGTAGTTCTAGAAGAAATCAAACAATGTCATGGAATGTTTTAAATTGTAGTCGACGAATTGACAAATATTTTACACAAAAAGAATGTCCAGTTCACAATTCGTTTCTATAATGCTGAAACAAAATAATTTGAAATAGATAATCGTGGCTAAGAGATTTTGTTTGCAACTTTTGAAAAATATGGTTGATTTATATAGATCGCCTAACCACAAACAAATTAAAACTCATTCAAAAAAAATTTGAGAGAATATTTTAAATTTTAACTTTATAAAATTCTTATAATTTATTTGCTTTTGCAAAACGTTTTTCTAGATCAAATATCATTCAACAGTTTCTAAATTACATTATACAAATACCTTCTTACAAATAAAGTTAAGTAAATCTATAAAAAATTGTTGAAAATTTAGCAAAAGTTTGATCAATTTACTGGTCCCACTTTTCTTGGATTTTATCGTAAAATGTTTGTTAGGTCTGATCTAAGTCATATGTATTTTGTTGGTTCCTCACCTTTGCAAATTATTTTGTTTTTATTCAAATTAACGTTTTATTTTAAAAACTTATTTGATTTTTGTGATTTTAAGTATTCGAATTTAAACCGGTTAACCGGTTATTTAAAAATTGCTTAACCGAAAACCGGGGTTTTTAAAATAGCAACTATTCGTAATATTCGAAAACCGGTTATTGAAAAAAGTCGAATAATCGATATCCCTACACTTTACCCAATTAACATGTAAATTTTTGCAAAAACTACGAATTTTTTTTAATAAATATTCATCGGAAATTTGAACATTTTGTATTATTTTTCTCACATAGTTAAAAACTAATTCTTGTTTTTTTTTCTTTTGAATTCCCTTTAAGCCAAAATTGCCAAAGATCAGCATTTAGTGGCCTGGAAAAAAAACAATTTTCTAAAAATATGCAAAAAAGTGCAAAACAAAACATACTGAAAAGAATGGTCCATATTCCCACCTGTTAGAATTTATTAGTTTTATGCTTGCCAAATCATACCCAAATTTTGCAGGTTTACATAAACTTCCAAATTTTTTAAAACACGAAAATATTCCAGGCTGCATGAAACAGCTAATTTTTTTTAAGCCACCAGTTATTTTTTTTAAGTTTATTATTAAATAATTAAAGTACTTACCGTCAGAGTCATTTTCCATATTCAACTTATTTTATAACTCTTTGTTTGTACTCGTATTTAGGAAAAATAATTAAAAAATGTTGAAAAAAACTAAAAGTTTGTACTAATTGTGACAAATTTACGCAAAATCATTAACTTTGAGAACTTGCTGTATAACGGCAAATTATTATTTACAAAAAAAAAATTTGTATGTTGTTGCTTTGAAGTACTTGCTATCAGAATAAAAAAACCAAAAACCAAAAACAGAACGTCACCAAATTGAAATTTTGACCAAGAAAAGTGGTCTGCCAGACAATAGTGCAATGGTTCAATCTTATAGACATATCAGAACTTTCACTAGGTGTAGCAGTGACCTTGTCTTCAACACTTTCGGAATGTAGAGTCATTGGTATTGAAGGTAGAGAACAGTAAATAAATAATACATTTTATTGTACTCTAAACACTCAAATCTTTCGTACAGAGCTATTGCTACGTAAATCGCCAATTTTTAGGAATCTGAACTATTCGGCATCTCAGTTTATCAGAGAATATAGCAGTGGCTCTGCTAATGCTTCTTTGAAGTAGCCCAAAATTTGTAACGAAATTATTTTTATTTATACATCATTATTTATAAATCATTAAAAATTAGCAGAAAATTCTTAAGATGTACAATTACATACAAGAATTATTAATGGGAAAACGTTTTACCATTATGGTGCAAAGCAGCACGATGCTGCAGATCCCCAGATAAAGCGTAAACTAAGCATTCAATGCGTTTATGTATAAGTCCAAGAAGTCGTAGTGTAAAATTGTATAGACAAGTTATACAGCAAATGTGCAAAATGCATTTACGTATCGAAAGCATGAAGTAGGATTACTTTCTACTTAAACATGCTTCTCGAAAAAAGAAAAATGAGTGGTGTGGGCCGATCTCCAGCTTAAGAATTAAAAGAAATAATGTATTGTTCTGTTTGATTTTTAAGCATTGAAAATTAAGTTGTCTGTTCAAAAAAAAGTATCGTCATATCGACAGTAAAATATCGCCGATATATCGGCAAAAGTGAATTATCGCCAATATACTCGTATCGGTATCGGTAATCGTTACTTCCCTACTTAAAAGTCATCTTTTACTAACAAGCTTGGCTATGGAGTCAGAGTTGTGGAGACGGAGTTTCCTTGATTTTACCGGATGAGTCGGAGTGCCTACAAAAACTCGCTACTCCGACTACAAAATTTCTCGGAATTATACATACGTGCTCAAAATAATCAAACTATGCAGAAAAGCTGTAGTTATCTAGTCGGGACTTGGAAATTCGGGATTTAAAGCTAAATAAGTGTGTAGGCTTTAAACTACTTTGTAAGTATTATTAAATACAAATTTTAAAATAAAAATTGGCTGTGGTTTCATTATTTTGGGGCCTTTTTTCACAATATCACATATATTTATATACACCGAGAGAAAAAACATGTTTTAATATGGGAACCTCCAACAAAACTATTTAAGAGAAAGTTTTTAACATATTATGTTTAATGTAACCATATTATTGTCCCCTACATACATAATATGGATAAATTCGCCCTCAATCGAGAAGCTACAACTATATTATGGTTGCCGATAAGCATTTTATGATTAAATATGACAATAAATTGTTTTTAAATTAACAATGTAGTTGATATAGTTGAAAAACAGCCATGCTCTTATAATTCTTTAACATATTTTAGTTATTATTAACCATAATATGTTCGGAGGCAACCATAATATGGTGTTCGCTTCTTGATGGAGGACTAATTTAGCCATAATATGGTTAAATTAATTTTAATATGTTTCAAATTGCCTTTTAAAATTGTTGTGTTAGAGGTGAGCATATTGAAACATGTTTTTTCTCTGAGCGAATATAAAAATCAATACAACGGATTCTTATATGAATCTTAAACTCATTACATAATATTATTATGGCGTATTCATGATTGCCCATTGGTCAGAGCTGCAAAACTATCGTACGATAGCGATATCAAGAGAAGAATTTGGTCGCTCAAATTTGACTTCAAAAATGCCTTCCATATAAGAAGTGGATTAAGTATTAAAATTAGTTTAGTAGGTCTATTATTTAACCAAGTCCCCGCAAAAAAGGCCTTTCGCAATAATGGGTTTTAAATGAATATGGTAACAATAGCATTCCAGCAATTTTCAAATTAGGTCATATAATGTTCGGAATTGGTCAATTATTTCACTTCATTTCCATATTAATGTCTTTTAAAATATCGATTTTTTCCTATAAATCGATTTCCGGCAGTTACTATTTAATTTTATCCATTTTTTTTAGAATAACAAATAAATTGGTCAAAAACTGCTGACTTATAAAATAAAATATCAGAACTTAAAAAATAATAAATGTTGCCAAAAAAAATCTAGTTTTCAGTAGTGTGTTCATTTGTTACGAAATTCTGCAATATGCAATATATAACTTAATTTTTCTTTCATATAAGAAGTCAGATCTTTCACTTACTGCCTGATTCACAATTTCGGAGGAAAACTTTTGCATAGAAATATATAGAGAAACAATAACTGCCGGTTTCAAAATTTCAAACGTAAAAATATTTGTACCGAATTGTTTACGAAAAAAATTTTAGAACTCAGTGCTTTTTAAAGAAATTTTCTATTATAGCGCTAAGCTTCGTTCACAATGAAAGTAACAATTTCGTTTTTCTGTCTTATCTTTTCTAAAGGTATTTTATATATTTTCCTTCCATTTTTCGAACCAAATTGTAACTAATGCATTTTTAAATTGAGTCTAGTTCTACTTTAGCAACAATTTGTATGAAATTGTAAATGACGTTTATAACATTTGTATTTACTGCCTGGAGAAATTTCGACAATAACATTTCTTTCGTATATTTATAGTGAAAACAAAAACAAATTTTGGTTTTTTATTATTGTTTTTAATATAAACATGCGAAAGAAATGTACTTGTCGACATTGTGGGCCTAGCAGCTCGTTTTGAATAAAAATTTTAACAATATTTTTTAAAAAATAGCAATAATTGTGTACGTATTATTGTTCTGGTTGAAATTTGCAAAGGTTTTCTTGATTAAACATGTGTGTGCTTGTGAAAAAGGTTACTGCTTTATTGTGAACACATAGCGAAAATGTTGCTGTCATTATGAATCCAGACTTAACGTTCGAAGAAAATTATCAAATACATATAAAAATCGTAAACTTTGGAAAAAAATTTATATAATTTTTTTTTTTTTGTAACCTTTTTATTTCTTAGAATCTTCATTTTTAAGAAGACTCGCTGTCTTCTTAGTTTCAGTTAGTTTTTCAAACTCTAACAAGCTAAATATGACTCAATCAGTTTATGAAATATCTCTTTTTATATCTAATATAAATTAGAACTCCCTCAAGCATGTGTGTGGTCAAATGATTTAAAATTTATGTTACTATGAAACATTATAAAAAACTAAACATAAAAAGTTTGTGGTTTCTGATCTTAAATATTGGGCAAACAAATTAAAGCTACTTAAAATCTGACAGCAAAAAAGAAGTCTAAATAAAAATATGTCTTACTTTAAAAACCAAACCTCTAGTTAATAAAATTATTTCATCAAATCTACAAATCACAAAAAATCCAAATAACACCCAAAGTGTCTATAAGAACACAACATTTATTTTTTTACGTCGTGTTTTTAAAAAAGGATGAAGTCAAATCATTAACCATAAGAAAAAAGTTTCTTAAAGAAACAATAAAAAAATTCATCGCATGCATGTTCGAGCGGATAGTTATGGTATTGGTGTTCTTCCCGCGACCATAAATGAATGAAATCTAAAAAAAAAATAAAAAAAAATAAATTAAAAATCGCTGAAAAAAATTTCAGCACATGGAGGTAAAACAAAGCCGAAATATACGTAAGCATTTAAACATATTTTGGGAATTTTTGTGGCTGAATGTAGTTTTGCATTGAAAATTATCATTGATATAGAAACCAGTATAAAATCTGACCGTTGTTAGCTTAATTTCTTAATAATGATGCTCTAACTGCACTATGGGTTAGCTTATAAGGAATATTGCTGGCATATTATACTCGATAATACTAAAAACATTTTATTTAGGTACTTAATACTCTCAACGATATTTTTTTTATATTTAGTTCTCAAACAACACTGCTTTTTATTATACATTTTAATATTGTTTTGTGTTTAATTTTTTTCAAATAGAATAATCCTTTTAAATTTTTTTATGTAGCCTCGGTTCTTTTAATGTAAGCTTGTTTTTGACTGCTGGGTAAATTGTAGAGATATATTGTTCTAGCGCTCACCGATTGTAAAAGGGTATACTTGTATACGCTTTTCAGTCCGTTTGTAAAGTTTTTAATATTGAGTAACGAAGTCCTTTTGAGTAGCGAAGTGGATTTAACAATGCCCGTCGGTCCGTTGAAATAGGTATTCCGAAGACCACAGATATGATGGGGACCAGGTATTTTTATAATAGTCCTGAAATGTTTAGCTAATGAAATTCAGCCAGATCGGTCCACAAATGGCTAAGAGAAAAAACCACAACTGTCTATAATTTTACCCATAAATCCCTTGTTGATGTTATATCCACACCACAATAGTGAAGAGGTTAATAGCATTTGTGCTGATGTTTGAAACACCTTAAAATATTACTCCTACACCCAGCTTTAAGTAGGTATATCGATCGGCTTAAGATCACTTTCTGAGTCGTGTTAACGATGTCCGTCCGGCTGGCTGGCTGTCCATGTAAACCTTGTTCGAAAGGACCAAGCCTATTAAAAATTGGGGGAATCGCTCGATAATTTCACATAGCCCCCATACAAGCTTCTTTCCGGAATAGGGTCTTAGCGCCCATAAGCAATTTTATTATATTGGTATTTAGATTAGATTTGGCCCAAACTTATTATATTGCAATCAAAATTATCTTACCAAATTTTATTACAATCGGTCCATATTTTACTCTAGCTCTTATACAAATACTACTCCCGAAAATAGGAAAAAATTCTATTCGCGAGCACAATTTAAGTCAATTCTCTCGTTTTAAAATTTGTGCTCGAGGGTTTCATTTTTCAATTCGCCAGTTCTATTAAACTATTACACAAATAATAAGTTTGTTTTTAAGTCATTTACATTAAGTTGTCCAAAAAATCACTTTTTTCAATAAAAATAAATTAACTTGTTTTAATGAACACTTTTTTACATTTTTTTTAAAAAAAAAGTTAACATTTTGCACAAAAAAACACACTTGTTCATTTTAATAAAAAAAAATTAAAACTTGAATGAATTCACAAAACTCATTAAAAAAAAAGCCACTTATTTACAAAAAAAAGGTCACTAATTTACAAAAAAAGTAACTTTTTGCATAAAAAAATACACCTTCTGCACAAAAAGATCATGTATACATAAAAATTTACAAAAGAGGCAGCTTCTTGAATTAAATAAAAAAAACATAAATAAAGATATATAATTTTTTATTAGTCCTTGTCCAAATTATGATATATTTGCTTAACAATATTTCGGTTGGTGGGTAAAAGGGGTAAGACAAAAAGAAAAGTGTTCTTTGTTTTGTGTAGAAGAAATTTTTGTTATTGAGAAAAAGAAGAAAGAGAGAACGCATACAAAATACTTAAATGATGCAGCCACAAGGCTGCAAATACTGAATTTTTATTTCGATTTTTTTTGCTTGTTGTAAAGAAAATACTAACCCCCATATTCATAAAAAATATTTTTGATTAATAAAAGGTTAATTAAACAAATTTCATAGAAAATTCGTTTCATAAACCTGTTATTAACCTAAAATATTTTTTATGAATATGGGGGTTACTCTTTAACTTTAAAATACTGTTGAACTTTCAATTTGTACTATAATATTTAACTAAAAATACACTAATCCTAAAATTATCAATTTTTTTTTGTATTACGCCACTGTGCCATAGCACATACTTTTTGTATATCTTATTATTGCTTTATTTGTTCTTATAATTTACCTTAATATTGTTATTGTAATAAAAACTAATGATCTTTTATTGGACCACAATCTTTCGTTTTATTACATTTTTTTTCTTTCCTGACATGATTCGTTTTATCTCTTTCTCTGCTTGTAGTTCTTCTCCTTAAATGATCGACACACGTTTGTTTAGTTTTTTTCGTTTATTTTTTTTTTTTTTTTTTTTTTTTTTTTTTACTTAAAAAACAAAAAGGTTTGACTCCTCTAGTGGCCCATAAGTTGTATACTGCAAGTAACTACTACGGTGGCCTAAAACTGAGAAAAAAAAATCAACGAAGAAAACACTTCAACTTAAAAAAAAGCCAACCTAGCGATTTCTACGGTTGTTGTTTTTGTGGCTTTTACTTAAATTCAATATTCTTTACTGAAATGAAATCTTTATTTCCTTTCGTGACTATAATTATGAGGGCCAACTAAAAAAATATTAAAGAAAATTCATCCAAATAAGATGGGAAATAAATGAATGTTACGTTTTTCCATAACCAACAATTAACAAAAAAAAAAATTTGGAGAAAAATACCACTTAATAAAAATATTTCACAAAGATTAATCTGTAACAGATTTTAAAATATTAATAGAATCATAAGAACTTAATACTTTAACTTTTGTGGCAGACTTACAAAATACCACACGTCGTTCATCTGGTTAATATTGACTTCAGATTGTATTAGAAGTATGCACGTGGAGTGATTTTGTAGTACCCGCGTCATTCCCGCGTGAATTGCGCTTTACCGTGATTACTTTAAATTTTAATCACGCGAGGGGCCGTAAGCGTGATTGTAAAAAAAACCGTACCTGATCGTGCGTGATTAAAAATTCAAAATTATTTTGGAAAACTGTTAAGGTTCTGCAGCAGTCAATCGTGTATTTTATACGCCTGGACCTGTTTTAGAAAAAAGAAATATTAATTAATGTACATTAGACCGATTCACCTTACATTGGCAAAAAAAAGTTAGACTTTTTGAGTGTTTGTAATTCTCATTACCTCTTTAGTTTTATTTACTGATATCTTTGGTTTTTCCAAATTTTATTGGTAAAATATTTCCTGATGATCTGGCCTAAGCAACCAGTGAAATGCGCATAGAAATTGGCTTATCCTCCAACAATAAATTTCAGTGCATTTATCAAGAATAAAAACTGGAAATTAAGCACAACGAACAAAATCCTATTACTTTTTTAAATATACAACTGGACTTAAATTTTTTCCAGTTTTTTTCAATGACCTCTTAAAAATTTTGGTCATGAACAGGTTAATTTAATTGTAGCTAAATTTAATAAAACGTGTTTTCTACACAAATATATGCCTTTTGTGGTAATAAATGAATGTTATAAAAAAATAATATAGCGCAGTAAATGGCACAGATTACACACAGATATGTAAAAAGTGACGTGTGAAAAAGGCCCATAACAGTTGCGAGGGAAGCTTTCGAAGAAAGAGACAAAAAGCATTTTTTTGGTAGTGAAGTGGCATGTGTAAAAACAGGACGCTACAATGAACACAAATTGCGCGATCAAGACAAAAATAGCAAAACACAAACCACGTTTAACAAAAGCATTAGTCCAACAAACGGTTTATTTTGTGAACAAAAATGTATTTAGTATTTTGTTTTGTTTTATAATGTTATTTACTTACTTAAATATTATTAACTAGTGCTGCGATAAACTTAAAAGTAAATTATTACAACAGTTTTGCAAAAAGGTCTCCACTAAAAAAAATTGTGTACATTGTATTGCGGCATAACAGATGGTTCAAAGAGAAATGAAAAAGGGCAGCTTTTAGGTAGGTAGGTAGGTAGAAAGGATGGTGTGAAGTCTCCTTCACACATTCACCCATAGACCAATATTGTCTAATCGGACTTCCTAAGCACCGGCCACAGCGTCCTGTATACCCGGCAGTCCATTCGGTTCACCCGTGCCCGATTGGTCGCGCCCAGAATTCATTCCCTAATTCTTCTAAAATAGAAGCCTATTGGAGGCCTAACCGCCTCCATACAGGTAGGATCCTCCATCTCTGAGCCCTGTCTCGCTAACTCATCAGCCACGTAATTGCCGTTTATGTTGCAGTGACCCGGCACCCAGCACAATCTCAACACATACACTCCTAACGCTCCCTCCAGAGCCCTCCTACAAACATCAACTAGCTTGGAGTTCACATAACAGCCCCTTACGACCATAAGTTCCACGGCCCTCAAGACCCCCGTACCCGTGCCTCTCATCTTCGAACCTCAGATCCACTAAATAATATGCTCCTACCTGACCAACTCTCCCTAGAAGGCATTATTACCTCCAGCAACCGCCCAAAATCTACCCTAGTGCTCACATAATCCGTGGAGCTGGGTGATCCTAGGCAATAACCACCAGCTTCAATCTCACCCAGGATCCGCGAGTGACCCTGCGTGAAATTCCCTATCAATCATAACAGCTTTTACAAAGAGACAAAAATTCTTCCGTCTCGTGACATATCTGTATGTAATCTGTGGTAAATGGTTAATTTTTGACTAAAATCTAACGACGTAGGTGATATGAAATTCGGACACAAAATTATTAAAATTTTTCAATAAAATCGAATTGAAAAGCATCAAAAACTTGTCATTAACATCTTGCTATATCGAGTCTTTTGGTTAGATTCGTAAATTGTTTTAATGCACAATTAAGGAATCCCCAAATATCTATTATATTCGGTCATTCATTGAACAAAAAAAAAAATTTAACCGAATTTGTTTCATCACGGGAGATAATCGCTAGAGCCAAAATATTTTTGAATCTTCATAAATAAAACATGTCAAAGTTAGTTTTGAGGGAGTACGTTAACAACTTTTTTTGAGTCGGTCTAATGTACATATTTATTGAAAGTATGAGTAAGAACAAATAAGGGTCTTATTGAAAAAACACCATAGGCCACCCTAAAGAACTGGGTTTAATGATGCATGATGTGTGTGTGGGTGTACAAATCCATTATGTGAAGGAACGATGAATAAATCTATAAAACTTTTTTTTAATGATGATGGCTTATAATGTTATTGCACGAACAAATTATTTATTAACTTCATACGGGCTAATATTGGTTTTGCTGTAAAAAAATTTTTTAAATCATTTTATAATGACTTATAAATTTAAAACAATTATTCATGTTTAACTAAATCTTAACTACTTAACTAACAACTAAAACTTATTTAAAAAAAAAAAAAAAAAATTTGAATAATTTAATACATTATTGGGTTTACGTATGATTAAAAACTCCCGGGAAATTGTTCTTCCACATTGGGCTGTAAACGTGGTTTATTGGAAAACCTTGAAATCCCGTATCATATATGCGATTTAAATTAGGGATGTAACGATACGCCTTTTTGCCGATGTTTGTTCAAAAAAAAAACTATAAAAAAAGTACCGGCATATCGACACTAAAATATCGACGATACCGATATATCGGCAAACGTGAAGTATCGCCGATATATCGGTATCGGTATTCGTTACCCCCTAATTTAAATGTCCCTTATAAAAAAGTTACCCAGTGTACCTTCTACAATTCAATTGACATTTTTTGCTAGAACAATATTTTTTATTATTTCTTAGTCTGGGAAATAAAGACAAAAAAATTACAAGCCTCGGAATAATTTAGGGAAAGCAGAATTTTTGCACCAAGCTTCCTTTTGTGGTCCTAAGCAATATCACGAAAATTCTCGTCGATCCATGCGCCACTAAAAAAGGAACGCAGGGTCAAAGGTCAAGAAAAACGGGTTTTCGTTAAAATCTCGCTAACGGTAACATTTACCGAAAGAATACTAATAACTAAATGTGTAGATTAGGATTTTCTACAAGAAACATTTACATCAGCTTAGGACGTAGGACTAACGGTTTTTGAGAAAATTCGTTTAAAAATATTGTAACGTACAGTATGCGAACTAACGTCAGTCACACAGCATTTTGGATTTACTAAACTGTAAGTCCGCTTGGAACGTGGATCCAACGGACTGTTTTAGGGGTTGGCAGTATATACGGACGGGTCCAAGATGGAGACTGGCTCTGGGGCTGGTGTTTTTATTGCTGACACTGACGTGAAAAGGTCATTCATACTCCCGGATGAGTGCAGTGTCTGCCAGGCTGAGTTCCTAGCGATCTGGAGGGCGACGGAAGTGATACTGGGTCACATCGTAGCGGATCTGTGGTGACAATCTACGTCGATAGTCAGGCCGCGTTAAGAGCATTGTCAAATTATACCGTGCGATCGTACATGGTTGCACGGTGTAGGAATGCTCTGAGAGAGCTCATGTTGGCATTCACAATAAGGCTGTGATGGGTACCAGGACACTGCAACGAGGTGGCAGATGAACTCGCGAGAGGGGTTTCGAACCTAGACTTAGAGGTAAGGGACAGAGGGGTAAAACCCCCCTTATATCACTACTATGGGGTGATACGGGAAAGATTCCGTTATGCCGTTAACCGGTCCAGGAGGGATAGATCGGATTGCAGGGTGTCAAGAGCCTTATGGCCCGGATTGGGCGCAGGTGCAACCAGGGTTCTATTAGGACTGTATAGGAATAGTCACAGGACCCTTATAGGGTTCCTGACGGGGCATTGCTCTGTTAGGGATTTTATGGGTAAATGGGACACTTCGATAACGGACTTCTGCAGGTTGTTCGGGGATGCCGAGGAGCTAGAGATGGTTGAGCATGTACTGTGCCACTGTCCTAGGATGCACGGCCCCAGATAGAAATGGCTAGATTTCACGACGAACTGGGGTGTATCGCTGGATGAAATCCAACCGATGTACTGACGTTTGTCAGGGAAATAGGACGGCTGTTTCTGTTGGGGGACCACAGATGAAATTTGTCCTACGTGTTTACTAATCTGTACCTAACCTTAGGTCTATTTTCTACTTTCCTTCTCTTTTTCTTCTTTTCTCCTATACTGAAGGGATCCACAATGGACCTCATTGGTCTCCCAGTGGATATGCGCCCTTGGGCGCATTACCCTTCTTAACCTAGCCTAGTCCGCTTGGAATAAAATTTCAGATGGCGATTAAGGACTTGTATTCGAGTTTAAGTTTTCTATAGACCTTTGAAGAAGGTCGCCATTGGTTCCCAAATCAGGTCACCTCGGGTATTACAAAAATTAAAACGATCCAGATTTCTTAATTTTTTGCCTGACCTTAAAGTTTTTTTTTATCAATGCAATGTTCTATGCGTGTGCACCGTTTCTCTCTTGAAGTTTAGGAAGTATCCAGCTTCGAAAATTATAATTGGCTTTTTTGACATTGGTCTGGTATTTTGCATATAACTGTTATATAACAAAAGATTTTTAGACATTGTTCCATTCAATATTATCAAAAAATCATTATAAATTAGAGTCTTAAGGCAGGATCAAGCAATCGTTTGATATACACCAATATGACACATTTGGTTACATTAATTGCCGCAGCATACAGTCACACGATTGTTCTTACTTGTGTCAACTGCGAAAACAGCTGTTGTATAAGCTTTTTTATTTGTTTGGAAGTTCTAGTTGGTTTGTTCATTAAAAAAAAAAAAAACCAAATTTTTGTTGAATAGTTTTATTTGAAATTTTTTTAATTAAAATATATGAAATTCCAAAAATTAAACAAAGTAAAATTCTATTTTAAAATATTAAAGAAATAGATAATATTTCTTTTCAAATTTTATCCTCCATATTCATAAAGAATATTTAAAGTTTATAGCAGGTTTATGAAACGAATTCTCAATGAAAATTTGTTTAATAAAACTTTTATTAATCAAAAATATTTTTTATGAATATGGGGGCTAGAATATAAATTAAAAATATTTGTATCGCTTTAGTTGATTCAAATTTAGGTTTAAAATAATATTATTTAAATACCAGTACCTCAATTCTGTAACTTTTCGAATTTTACTGCCGATATCGTTAAGTAACGAGAAACCTCGGTTACTTTAGCGAATTTGTTATTCTCGTTATTAAGTTAACAAATATATTAATATTATTAATTTAAGACTATATAATACAATTCAGAAATAGACTTTAAAATCGCTCATAGGTGATAAATTTTTATCGTTTTGAAATCGATCGAATTACATCACATACCTAAATATTCCTTAAAAAGAGATAATACTCCGTGTTATTTGAATTTAATTCAATTTCTTAAATAAAAATATTCATCGATCGAACTGCATCACATACCTAAATATTCCTTAAAAATAAATAATTCTCCGTTTTATTTGAATTTTATTAAATATCTTGAATAAAAATATTCATCCTGAACAGCTTTTGCACTAATTAAAAAATAACAAGTTAGAGCGCTATATTCGGCTGTGCCGAATCTTTGATACCCTCCACCGACAGGAGTGGGCTCTATGTGATAAATATATATATATTATTAACTAAGCTTCCCAAAAACGAACGTCAGCATTAAAATTGGTTGCGGTTTAGACCTGAATTAAATTATTGACCGACAATAAGAAAGTTTTATGAGTTTCTTGTTAGAACTTTGAACTGGCTTGAGTAAAATATCATGATTCGTAAAAGTTTTAGCCGAAATAAAATCATTTTTAGGAGCGTTATTTGTATTGGACCTATGGTAAATTATGGACCAATCATCCTAAAAATCCGAAGGCTGATTTCTGGTATTACAAAAAATAAATTAAAATAAATTTCAATACAGCAGTGTAATTAGTTTTAGCGTTAACAGTAAATTTCACAAATTTGCATGAGATTTTTTCTGGCCACATGAATTTTAGTAAAAAATTTCACCGCAATATCTATATCTGTGATGGTTTTAGGCGAATTGAATTAATTTCCAAAAGTGGGATTTATTTGGTTTTAGGCGCAGTAAACTGTTTTCTGAGAGTAGGATTTATATGGGGCCTATGGTAAATTATGGACAAATCTTCACGAAATTTGGCAGTGTGATTTCTCGTCCTATAAAACTGTGACGTACCGAACTTCAATTTGATAGCATTATTTATTACGGTTTTAGGCATACTAAACTGTTTTCCGGGAGTAGGGTTTGTATGGGACCTAGTGTAAATTATGGACCGATCTTCAAAAAATTTTACAGTGTGATTTGTGGTCCTATGAAACTGTGACGTACCAAATTTAAGTATGCTAGCGTCATTCATTGCGGTTTTATGCGTACTAAACTGTTTTCCGCGAAAAGGGTTTATATGGGACCTAGTGTAAATTATGGACCGATCTCCAAAAAATTTTACAGTTTGATTTCTGGTCCTATAAAACTGTGACATACCAAATTTTGGTATTATAGCGTTATTTATTACTGGTTTAGGCGTACTCAACTGTTTTCCGGGAGAAGGGTTTAAATGGGGCCTAGTATAAATTATGGACCGATCTTCAAAAAATTTTACAGTGTAATTTCTAGTTCTATATAACTGTGACGTACCAAATTTTAGTATGATAGCGTTATTAATTACGGTTTAAACTGTTTTCCGGGAGTAGGGTTTATATGAGGCCTAGTGTAAATTATGGACCGATCTTCAAAAAATTTTACAGTGTGATTTGTGGTCCTATGAAACTGTGACGTACCAAATTTAAGTATGCTAGCGTCATTCATTGCGGTTTTATGCGTACTAAACTGTTTTCCGCGAAAAGGGTTTATATGGGACCTAGTGTAAATTATGGACCGATCTCCAAAAAATTTTACAGTTTGATTTCTGGTCCTATAAAACTGTGACATACCAAATTTTGGTATTATAGCGTTATTTATTACTGGTTTAGGCGTACTCAACTGTTTTCCGGGAGAAGGGTTTAAATGGGGCCTAGTATAAATTATGGACCGATCTTCAAAAAATTTTACAGTGTAATTTCTAGTTCTATATAACTGTGACGTACCAAATTTTAGTATGATAGCGTTATTAATTACGGTTTAAACTGTTTTCCGGGAGTAGGGTTTATATGAGGCCTAGTGTAAATTATGGACCGATCTTCAAAAAATTTTACAGTGTGATTTGCGGTATTATAAAACTGTGACGTACCTAATTTAAGTATGCTAACGTTATTTATTGCGGTTTTAGGCGTACTAAACTGTTTTCCGCGAGAAGGGTTTATATGGGGTCTATGGTCAATTATGGACCGATCTTCACGAAATTTAACAGTATGATTTTCAGTCGTATAAAGCGTGCAAAATGTTATGCCATTCCGTGCATTATTCCACCATTAATGTTATTTTTTGTATCAAAATTATCAATTTTTTTTGTGTAGTGGTTCCACATTTTGATTCATAGTTATGGGATTTCAATCCCAAACTGCTTAGGATAACTACAAGCAATTTGAGACTAAGTTTGTTCTTTTCTTTTGCGTTTTTCGAAAGTGAGCGTGTTTTCAACAGACGGACAGACAGACGGACATGGCTAAATCGACTTAGAATTACTCAAGGAGCCAGAATATATATACTTTATAGGGTCTTAGATGTATTATAAAAAAGTTTCACACGGAATGACAAACTTAGTATACCCTCATTCACCACAATGGTGGTGGAGGTATAAAAAACAATATAATTATTATGCATAATTATGTATTTTTTCTACTAAAAGAAACAAACAAAAGTAAATTTATTCAAAAAGGGCAAATATTGGCGCGCATTGTGTTGTTTAATTGCCGCACAAGAACACAATAAATATTGGTACATTTTTGTTAATTTTATTGACGCGCGATTGCATATCAAGTAGTCACACGATTGCCGCGCCAGGGTTGCATTTTATTGTATCAATTGGTACCTGAGCTATTTGATTGTGCAGTCACACGATGAGGGTGTTAAAAAGTGTGAAAATTGGTGAATTGCCGCAATTGTGTGATCCCAGCTTTATATGTATTTGCCAAATACTACGCCAAGGTAGGTCAAAAAAAAAATTTATTCACTTTTACAAAACAAAAAATTAATTTCCTCCTTTAACGTATTTGAAAATAATTTAATTTGTATATATGTGCCGCACAGTGAGATTTTTTGTGCAATAAGTAATATTTTCAACACATAAAATTTAAAAATGTAATGATGCAGTTTTGTAGAAAATTGATTCAGTATGAAGAATCCATAAATTGTATCCCAAAAATTCGTTTATTTTTCTTTGAAATAATAAAGTAAAGTCACATGTAAATTTTGGTCCAAAATATTGAAAACTGTTTACGCACTTCTATAGTGTTTGTACGTAAGATAATTTTATTGCTCTGATTTAAATAGTGATTTCTTTTAAAATATGTATAGCCTTTTCTGCGTATTTAAAAAAAAAAGTTCGCTCATATGGCTTAAAAGATATGATAGAATAAAGTTTGTTCTATAATGTGCCGTGATTGCAAACTTCCTTGGAAGAAAAAAAAGGTTGCCCGATCGTTCTGAGTGCTCCCTCTATAATAAAAAGAAAGGTAAGACTCCATACTATCAATTAAAAAAAAAGTTTAAGCAATTAATAATTTTTTTAAAAATCATAAAATTTGTCTCCAAATTCATAAAATTTTTAATTTTAAAAAATTACAAAAAGATAAGGCATACTTTTAGGCACGTGCGTTATTATGACATTTAGTTACAACAATAACTTATTTGGAATAGATTAAAAACAAAACCATATGATTTAACAACAATAAAAATTAAACACGTGTGCAAAGATAGCGTCGAAGAAATAGCGGCGACTTTGGGAATTTAAGAACCGGGAAACCAAAATACCCAAATAATGGGTATTTGTAGTATATGAACAAAAAGTTAGCGTCGAATTTAGGAATTTAAAAAGGGGAAGTAAAAATATATTTATATCTTTAATAAAAATACAAAAAATATTTACCACAGGCTTTTGCACGGTATAAACTATATATTTTCTGAAAGTAGATAGTTTTCTGGACAAAATGAGCGATGCGTGCAAAAAATCGTTCGGACAGTTTCCGAGAAATCTGGGTTCATCCAAAATGGTCAATAAAAATCTTTACTGAATTATGCCATGGAACACAGGCTTTTGCACGGTAATAATTTGCGCTCTTTTACCAAGTTGCAAAAAAATATTTCGCGCCATTTATGTCAATGACGCCTTTCAATGTGTCAGTGCTAGAAAAGTACTACAAATTTAGCGCTTTTTTATATTAAATTAACTTCAACAAAATGGCAGAAATCAGTAAAGATTTTTACTGACCATTTTGGATGAACCCAGATTTCTCAGAAACTATTTACTTTCAGAAAATATAGTTTATACCGTGCAAAAGCCTCTATTCCATGGCATAAATCAGTAAAGATTTTTACTGACCATTTTTGATGAACCCAGATTTCTCGGAAACTGTCGGAACGATTTTTTGCACGCATCGCTCATTTTGTCTAGAAAACTATCTACTTTCAGAAAATATATAGTTTATACCGTGCAAAAGCCTGTGTTCCATGGCATAAATCAGTAAAGATTTTTACTGACCATTTTGGACGAACCCAGATTTCTCGGAAACTGTCCGAACGATTTTTTGCACGCATCGCTCATTTTGTCCAGAAAACTATTTACTTTTAGAAAATATATAGTTTATACCGTGCAAAAGCCTGTGTTCCATGGCATAAATCAGTAAAGATTTTTACTGACCATTTTGGACGAACCCAGATTTCTCGGAAACTGTCTGAACGATTTTTTGCACGCATCGCTCATTTTGTCCAGAAAACTATTTACTTTCAGAAAATATATAGTTTATACCGTGCAAAAGCCTGTGTTCCATGGCATAAATCAGTAAAGATTTTTACTGACCATTTTGGACGAACCCAGATTTCTCGGAAACTGTCCGAACGATTTTTTGCACGCATCGCTCATTTTGTCCAGAAAACTATTTACTTTCAGAAAATATATAGTTTATACCGTGCAAAAGCCTGTGTTCCATGGCATAAATCAGTAAAGATTTTTATTGACCATTTTGGATGAACCCAGATTTCTCGGAAACTGTCCGAACGATTTTTTGCACGCATCGCTCATTTCGTCCAGAAAACTATTTACTTTCAAAAAATATATAGTTTATACCGTGCAAAAGCCTGTGGTAAATATTTTTTGTATTTTTATTAAAGATATAAATATATCTTTACTTCCCCTTTTTAAATTCATAAATTCGACGCTAATTTTTTGTTCATATACTGCAAGTACCCATTATTTGGGTATTTTGGTTTCCCGGTTTTTAAATTCCCAAAGTCGACGCTATTTCTTCGACGCTATCTTGGCACACGTAAATAAAACAATTTGTGAAAATAGCAAATAGCGAAGTAAAAAAGATATCATTAAAATGAGTTTATTTTCTGTGTTATATAGATAACTGAGTTACGAACTCATTAATTGCAATTTAAGTTTGGAATTAATAACCGATTTCATTACATTAAAAAAATGCAATACTTCAGAATGAAGAAACCGGTATCTTGAATCGCATAAACTAAAATCACATTTTTTTTAAAAAAATTAAGATTGGCTAAAAAGTACGTTTAAAGAGTCATAAAATTTTATATGTGTAAATGTTTTTTCCTATAGTGTTTTTAGCTGTATGTGAAGTATCACTTAATAGCGAGCCTAGTTGTTCAACTAAACTAGGAAGGCCAGCGAAAGATTTCGAAGGTTGTCAAGTTCGCACAAAGAGGTTCCAAGCAGCTGAATTAGCTTCAAAATATTCACAAGAACATTTGAATATGGCAAGTAAAGTGATGGGTGGAAATATACCAACTCAACGTTATATTCGTTCGCCGGCTGTCATAGCAATGATGATGGATGCAGAGCTTACAAAGAGCCAGTATGAAGCCTTCAAACGATTTCTCAAAAATGAAGGATACGATATTTTGCCACCATATGCAAACGTCAGAGGAGAAAAAAGGCATTGCTATTCAGATGAACCTGAAATATCTGAAAAAGCTGAGTCTGTTTCCTTGCAAAGTATAATGGATCAACCCCGTAAACAGGTTCTGGAACTTGATAATATAGTTTCAAAAATGACAGATGATGAATAAAAGTCTATATTTAAATGCATGTATTGAAATTTATTTATAATATAATTAGTTTTGGTAAAGAAACAAAAAGTTGTGGGAAAAACTATAATATGGGTTGAGTGAGGTAATAAAGGCTTTGTGCCAAATTTCAAAAACTTTGGGCCAAAAATAAATTTTGGGTTCTATGGGCGGTGGGTAGTGGGCGTGGCCAATTTTAATGAAATTTTATATTTTTCTTAATTGAGCTTACCAAAGGCTCAGAGCAAAATTTCAACATTCTACGAGCACTGCTTATATTTTTTGCCAAACATTGTATGAACAAATCCCACTGTGTGCCGTGAGCGGGCGTGAACGTGAGACTTAAAAAAGTACGTGAAAGTGAAAGTACGTGATCAAAAATATTATATTCGTGCGCGTGCGTGCCGTGAATCTAAAAACATGTATGAGCGGAGCTCTAGCTTAAAAGTTTTAATATGAAACGCCCTTAAGGATTTAAATCTTCAGTGACCAAAGTCAGAATGGTAGTGTAAAAAGTAAGGAGGCTAAAAACCCACTAAGCACGCTGTCCCTTTTAAATGAATTTATTCAAAAGATTTTTAAATCCCTTGATAACAATATGCACACAATTTTAATCTCTTTAGTTTTGTTTAGTTTAGTGCAAATATGTGTGTTATATTCGCCAGTGCCGAATCTTAAATACCCTTCAACTAATGATATGCAGCAACTTACACCACTCACCGACTAATATTCATTATCAAAAATATTATAATATGTCGAGTACATTTCTCTATTTAAGCGGGAAATCGTGTGGTATGTATTTGTTATTTTTTTTTTTTTTTTCATTATTTCAATTTCAATTTCAATTATTGAATCTTCATACATATATTAAATATGAACTAACAATAATTAACCAAATCTTATACTAATACTTTATTTTTGTCCTGCCAATGCTAGACGAAAATTTTTCTCTTCACGGTTTCTATTCACATATGTAGATTTTTAGCGGTATTCTCGTCGGATGAGTCCTGCAGTATCTCTTCTCCTTAATCTAGAGTGACCGCTGTCATTTAAAATATTTCGAGCTAGTGGATTTGTGTGCGACTCAAGCCTTTTTAAATATTTTACTGCATATTTCGTTATCATAGTTTTTACTAAAGGCACATTGAGATCCTTGTGAATATTAGAGTTTTTAACATACCAGGGAGCGACTGTGATTATTCGAAGAAGTTTATTTTGGCGCCTTTGAATTTTTTCGATATTTGAGGCCGAGGCAGTGCCCCATAGCTGAATACCGTAGCACCAGATTGGCTTTAATATAGAGATGTAGAGTAGGAGTTTGCAATCGAGGCTAAGAACAGAATTTCTTCCAATAAGCCAATTAATTTGAATTGCTTTTAGTTTAATTTGTGTTAGTTTTGCTTCTATATGGCATTTCCATGTTAAGCGCCGATCTAGATGAATACCAAGATATTTTACATGCGATTGTTGGGGCACTAATTGATTATTGATTTTAATGTCATGTATTTGTTATGTGTAAAAAAAACAAAAACAAATTTCTACACATTAATTAATTAATTATGAGTTTATGGGGTTACCCAGACGAGGAGAGGGCAAAAAGCCTCCTCAACGGGAGTATGATGGTGCGCATCCTGACTGGTCATGCAGGACTACGGGCACAACTACACAATATTGGATGGGCAGAATCTGACGAGTGTAGAGCGTTTGGCGAGGACAGCGAGACGCTAGAACACTTCCTCTTCTACCGTCAGGCCTTCGCCGAATTACGATGCAAACACCTCGGGAGGGATGTCATGTTGGGTGTGTGATCCGTGGGGAACGTTGACTGGACATTTTTAAGGAATTACGTCCGGGAAACTGGGTTTCTTAACGCCGGACATAAGCCCTCCCTTTAGGTGGTGGCAGCACTATTCACCTAAATCGCCCATGTTTCTTCTTTTTAAGGAGCGCACAACAGGCCCGATAGTAGCCTTGGTGTATATCGCAACAGATATGAAGTTGCATCTTGTTGCTTCGTCCTTCTTTCGACCTAACCTAACCTAATTAATTAATTGATTTGATTAATATGATGACACTAATAAGCGGTAAGAGTGTTTTTTTTTACAATATCTCTATCATATATGGACCGATCTGGCTGAATTTCAATAACAAAATTAAACGGAGCATACCAATGTTTTCTTTGTATAAGAGAACCACGACCACTTAAAAGTTTCCAAATATTTATAGCTTTTGTATAGCGCCGGGTATTAATGAACTAAATACAAAAAAAAACAGAAAGCACTACCAGTCGAACGATACATAAATATGCGATGAAGGGGCATTCAAATGGCGGTCTTGGTTTAATCAGGCGTGCAAATCAGCAGTCAGATCCAGCGAGGAAGCATTCAGAAATTGGAGTGACAATAAAACCGCTGATACTGAATTGCTACGCAAAATGGCAAGGCCTTCGTGAGCCAAAGTGCTAAGACGGGAAAAAACTCTTCACGAGCAACGTTTTCGTGCTGAAGTTCTTACTGCTCCCCGGGGCAGTAAAAGCGTCTGGTAATTCGTTAAAAGAGTGAAGGTTAATGCTAGTTCTTCAATACCAACTCTTTTAAAGGATGGCCAAACATTCACGAACCTGGTTTATAAGGCTTATTGTTTTGCCGAATTATTTGCAAATAATTCTAACTTACCAGATAGCAGTCAACCACTACCCGAACTCGAAAAAGTATCCGTAACTATGCCTAAAATATTTTTTCGGGCTCGAGCTGTTAAAAAGGTTCTTGCGGATCTCGACATGAACAAGTCTCCTGGGCCGGATGGTATACAGGCATTGGTCTTGAAGCTGTGCTCTTCGACGCTAGCTCGTCCCTTAGCAAATCTTTTCAGCACTTTATACCATGCCGGGGAATTTCCCGTCTGCTGGAAAGTTACTAATGTAACGCCAATTCCAAAAAAAAAGGAGTGGCTAATAACCCGGAAAATTACCGCCCAATTGCAATTTGTTCGGCATTTTCCAAAGTTATGGAGAGTATGGTAAATCACCATCTTGTCAAATTCTTAGAGTCAAATTACCTACTAAGCGACCGCCAGTATGGCTTTCGTAGAGGTCGTTCTACTGAAGACCTACTGGCCCTGTTATCAGAAAAATTGTGTCGTTCCATTCACCATTTTGGCGAAAGTAAGGTAATTGCTCAAGATATTTCCAAGGCGTTTGACAGAGTCTGGCATGGCGCACTCTTGTCTAAACTTGTTGCATTTGGTGTCGGTGATAATTTCTCTCGATTTATATCGAGCATCCTCAGAGATTGCACTATACGGGTTGTTATAGATGGGGTTACATCAAACGAGTTCAAGATTCATTCAGGGGTGCCGCAGGGCTCCGTTTTTGCTACTACTATATTTCTTATTTTTCTAAATGACCTCTTATGTCAAACTTCCAACCATATCTATTCTTTTGCAGATGACAGCAACCTTTGCCATTCGTATTCATTTGGTTACAGACCAAGCGTGTCCGATGCTATGAGACAGAATATTAATGATACGCTTGGCCGCGACCTAGACATAATCTCAGAATGGGTTCGTGCGAATAGGGTCGAATTTAATGCCCGGAATACCCAATGTTGCGTGCTGACGCAGAATCTCTTGATGTTCTGGGCATGAGGATACAATGTGAAGTCCGATCAGTGTTGCCAATAGTAGGGAATTTTCCCTTTTTGTAGGGATTTTTTCGGAAAATTTAATACGTAGGGAAAAAGGGACAGATTTTTTATTTTAAGGCAAATGTAGGGAATTTTCAAAATATTATCTCCTTTTCAATATATTGTGTAAAACTTCGTAAATATTCGCATTATTTTCATTTAAAAATTTTAATTTTTCAAAAACAATAGAATTTAAGTACAAATGCAGTATTTGACTATGAGCCCCAAGAGCCCGGCAATCTTCAGCAAGTGCCAAAACCATGTACGTATATATTAGGGAGCGCCGAATATTCCGGTTCGCATTAGCGGGACTATTCGCATATTTTTGCTATTTGCATTCGCACTCACATTCGCTAAAATGTCGAGAAAAAACTATCACACCTTCTAAACTAAGAGAAATAAAATCCTACAATTTGGAATCTTTAAAAAAATTTAATGAAAACTGTTAAGGATGCGGAAGGATATATTTTTGTTAAGGGGAACTGAAGTAAATGTTGTTTAAAAATTCACAGAGTCTTCTCTTTTATTTCGTACCGAGTTTGCTAAAAAATATTAGATGCTTATATAAAAAAAATTATTTAAAATAAGTATTCTTGAAATAGGTTAAGTCCTTTAAAAAGGACAAAAGATGAGGAAATAAAAATCAAAACTCTGTTTGACTTAGTTTTGACTCTAGATTGTAGGATATATAGTGGCGTTTCTGCCAAAAAAAAAAATTTTATTTGCACAGTGTTTTTTTTAAATTGAATTTTTACATGTGTGAGCATTATACACATAAATTTTTTTGTTGTTAATATATGCTTTTATAATAAATGTTTATTAATCCTTTAATTATAATATTTGCAAGATGTTAACAGAGTATGTATTTGTTTGCCTGAAGCTAAAAACAATACATGTTTAACGTAGGGAATAGTGTAAGGATAGTATTTTTGGTTGTAGGGAAAAAAAGGATTTTTTTTACACACGTAGTGATTTTTTTGAAATTTCTATTGGCATCACTGTGTCCGATGGACAGAACATATATTTAAGGTGTCGTAAGAAGCATTCAAGTGCCTAGGTTTTTTGAAACGGTGTAAGATGTACTTCACTCCATTTGATCTCCTTACTATTTATACCACCTATATCCGACCGCGAATTGAATACAAATCTCATGTGTGGGCCGGTGCTTAAAAGTCTCTCTTGGAGCTACTCGACCGCGAGCAGGAGAGGGCGAAGGTTCTCATTGGCGACAGTAGGGTATCAAATTCTATTGACTCCCTTGAGCACCGTCGCAATGTGGGTTGTATTTGCCTATTTTATCGTTACTACAACGGGATGCGTTTTGATGAAATTAGGGATTTGGTTCCCGAAGCCCATAGCTTTGTTCGTAATACACGTTTTTCCTCAAGAGCCCATCCTTTTGTGGTCGATTGGCCTGTCATCCCCTGAGTGCTGGCCCTAACCAAAAAAATAAATAAATAAATGTTGTAAAATTCCTTTCTTCATAAAAATAATTTAATGAAAATTAAATTCAATGAACTTAAGCCTAATTAAAAATATTTAAATATCAAAATTTTTAGTTATATTGATGAGAATTCTTCATCCTTGTTAACTTTTAAATGTATGAAAATATTTTAAGTCCATTAACTTTCCTACTAGTTAGCTGAACGTTTTACTCAAGCTATCGTTACGAAAATAACTTTAGTTAAGCATTAGTTTAATTTATTAGTTGTCGTGTATTTATTAGATATTTTGTAATTGTTAGTAATTTTATTAGTTTAAATGGTTATTGTATTAGTTATGCATTAGTTATGTAAAAATCACTGTACATAATTTTCTAGTACAAATGTTATGTTAAAATTTTTACACATAATTGTACTTCAACCCAACTGCAATTTTCGATATTGATAATTATTAAGCCTTAAATTATACTGTATAATAGTTTAATTTGTATAATATTTTAATTTAAATTCAGCCATAGTGTTAATGCACAATAATTAGGGTATTCATTCGGTTAACAGCTAATCGGTGAACCGATTAATTACTACACGATTAACTGATCGGTTAATTTAAAATTGGCTATTTTCAATTAACGATTAAACCGGTTAATTTGAGTCGATTAACCGATTAACCGATGTTACAAAATTTTTATTTTTTTGTGGTATTATAACATTTTTTTTGTGTTTTTTATTATTTGTTTCGTCTCACATACAAAAGGTATGTGTTTAGATAATAATTTTTCAAACAAACAAAGGTGTTCAGTGATCTTGATTTTATATAAGTGTTTGCTTTCAACAGCATTTTGTTTCACGTTCTTTTTATATGTATATGCTTAGTTATTTGTTTCTTCTCATATCAATATCTTAATAGAAATTCCGAGACAATTAGAAATGTTAAAAATTTTAAAAAATTAAAACAGGACTCTAATGGCATAAGGGAGGATTTAATATGATTAGTGAAATTCAGGAAAAGGACTGAGAAATAAGATATTCTGTATTATGGGTTGCTTTCGATTCCTCCAACATCTACGATAAATGAAAGAATTTTTTCCCAAGTCAAGTTTTATCAATACTAAAGAAAAGAATCTCTTAAATCCTAAACATTTAAACCAAAATATTTTTCTAAACGATTATTTTATAAGATCTCTTTAAGCTATTAAAATAACTAATAAAAGGGGCTCAATATTAATAAAAAATATGTATTACATATTGATGAATTTTTTTTTTTTTTTTTTTTTTGTTGCTCATTTTAGTAGTGTTCAAAGTGGTATGTTTTATTTATTTTATTAAAGTTGCAATAAAAGAATTCTAGAGGTTTATTATAAAGGAAATAAAGCAAAAACGTTATTGAAAAAGTCCGTAACGTCACACTACGTTCACAACAGTGTGGCCATTTTGGCATTTTTGCAGCTAAATTTAGCATTAAAAATTTTTATTTGGCTGTAAAACTTTCATTTAGCACTTGGCATTTTATTTAGCATTTTTATGAAATGTTTTTAGCTCTTTTAGCATTATTTATTTTAAAAATTTTGACGAGTAGTTTTATTGGTTTTACTTAAATTTTTTTATAAATTATAATAAATTTTGTCTAAAAACACAGTAGCACATTTTTTAACTTCAAAATCTTGAACCAATTGAGGCCCCCAAAATCTGAAAGCTTATGATGGTTTTGAATTATTAGCTAAGGTTTTTTTTTAATTCATTTTTAAAATTTCGACTGCGGGGTGAATTTTAGTACAATTTTCAAAAAACATGTACTGATTCTTAAGTCATATCTCGTGAATTGTTCGAAATATTGCTTGTTTCTCTTCGGCACATTTTTAGCTCTTAAAATGCCACTTTAGAGATGACAGCAGAGCCACTAATAAAAAGTATAAGTGACATATTGTTGCCACCGCTGCATATTAAGTTGGGCATAACGAAGAAGTTTATAAAGACGGTAACGAAAAATAAGGACAACGTATTTCACTGCCTTAAGAAAATTTTTCCAAGACTCAGTGATCAAAAAATTAAATCTGGTAATGTACTTCTTAACTAATCTCTTCCAATTTTTATTTTTTTATAAGTATTTACTTTCGAATACAATTTCATACTAGTAATGAATTTTTAACAAAAATCTTTAAAAATTGTAGCATTTTTAAAATAATTTTTACCATTCTTTGGTCACGTCTAATGCCAGATTTAGCTGTAAAATTTTTTAAGATCTGGTCACACTGGTTCACACCTATTAATTATTTGACGTTATCCACGTAACCACTAGTTCTATTAAAAAATAATTTGATTTTGCAATACGTTTGTCTAGATCAAACATCATTTAACAATCTCTATATTACATTATAATGTAATTATACAATTATCTTCTTACAAAAAAATTTTAGTAAATTAATAGAAATTGTTTTTTTTACAGTTTAATCAATTTACTGGTCACGCTTTTTTGGATTTTTCGTCTAATATTTGTTAGGTCTGAACATACCTTAATAGCTATGTTTATATTTTTATTTATTATTTTATTATTTGTGTGTGTGTTTTTTTTATGGAACATGTGTATTTTAAACCAAAACATGTTGTCCATCGTATTTCGCATAAGCAAAATGAAATGTCAAAATGCATTTAATGCCTGTAAGTGAAATGCAAAATATGCCTGGCATATGGATTGAATGCAATTCAACTGCAAGGCACTCGAAATGCTTCATGAAAACATTTTTAATAACTTTTGGAATATTTTTTTTTTTTAATTTAAATTTTTATATAAAAATAAATTTTTGATTGCAAATACGCACTGTAATGCCATAACAATTATAATAACAACAATGTAGATGTTGGCTTGTACTTTTAAAACATGGACAGTATAAATACAGTTACGGTAGATACTGTATTGAATCTTGTAAATTTTGTTTATAGAATAAGTAAAAGTGCTTTAGTCGGCTGTGCCATAAACTTTGATACCCTCCACACAGACTAAAAATATTTCAGGTTTCGACCTTATATCGACGGTCCCATTCTATAACATGCTAAGTCGACATAGCATGTTTTGCTGGGAATAACATTTCTAAATTAATTGTTCACTAATTTAGATTCTGTCAAATTTTGATAGTAATCGGACTTTCCCATCAAAAGTTTTAAACAAAAATATTTTTTTTTTCTTTTTTTTTCATTATTTATTTATTGAATCTTCATATATTAAATATGAACTAACAATAATTAATCAAATCTTATCCTAATTTTGCTTTATGTCCTGCCAGTGCCAAACACAAAAGATTTAGTCATCACGGTTTCTGTTTACATATAGAGGTGTTTATCGCTCATCTGATTGGGTGAGTGCTGCAGTGTCTCGTCTTCTTAAGCGAGTGTGGCCGCCATAATTTAAAATATTTCTAGCTAATGGATTTGGGTGCAGTTCCAGCCTTTTTAAATATTTTACTGCATATTTCGTTATCATAGTTTTTACTAATGGCACATTGAGATCCTTGTGGATATTTGAGTTTTTGACGTACCAGGGGGCGGCTGTGATTATTCGCAGAAGTTTATTTTGGCGCCTTTGAATTTTTTCGATGTTAGAAGCCGAGACAGTGCCCCATAACTGAATACCGTAGCACCAACTTGGCTTTAAGATAGAGTTGTAGAGTAGAAGTTTGCAATCGAGACTAAGAACAGAATTTCTTCCAATAAGCCAATTAATTTGGATTGCTTTTAGTTTCATTTGAGTTAATTTCGCTTCTATATGCCATTTCCACGTTAAACGCCGATCTAGATGTATACCGAGGTATTTTACATGCGAGTGTTGGGGTATTATTTGATTATTTATTTTAATAGGGGGACATGTTTCCCGACGCAATGTGAATGTTATATGTGCGCATTTTTGCTCATTGATCTTTATCCTCCATTTTAATCCTCCATTCTTTATCCTCCATTTTAACCACCTTTCTAGTTCAAATATATGATCCTGTAGATAACGAGATGCTTCTTGACAGTTTGCGTGTACGCTTAGAAAAGCTGTGTCGTCCGCAAATGTTGAGGTATGGGTGTAGCTGTTTGTTGGCAAGTCCGAAGTATAAATTAAGTATAATAGAGGGCCCAGGATGCTGCCTTGTGGGACTCCAGCGTTAATTGGCTGTGGAGAACTTAAAAATTCGCCTTCCTTAATAATAAATTGACGACCGACTAAGTAGCTTTCTGTGAGGCTCTGCTGGGTACCGGGTCACTGCAACATCACCGGCAATGAGATAACTGATGAGTTGGCAAGACTGGGCTCGGAAATGGAAGATCCTGACAGTTTGCAAGTGGTCAGGCCTCCAATGGGCTTCTATTTTGGGAGAATTAGGGAATGGATTCTGAACAGGACTAATCGGGCTTGGCGGGGCCGAACGGACTGCCGAGTATCGCGCACGCTGTGGCCGATGCTTAGTAGGTCAAATTCGGACGCGCTGCTGGGTAAGAGTAGGGCCTGCGTCAGGACCATGATAGGTATTATCACGGGCCACTGTATGATAGGCAGAATGGCGGTGAGAATGGGGTCTGGCTTATCGGATATATGTAGGCTGTGTGAGGACCCAGAGGAGCTGGAGACAGTTGAGCACTTTCTGTGCCACTGTCCCAGGCTACAGAACAGCAGGCTGAGGTGGCTAGGTAGCAGATTCCTGCACGAATTGGGAGATGTCTCGGGCCAGCCTCCTGCTGGGAAACATGTAGGGCAGTTTTTCCTGTTTGGTAGGGTTGTGTTTTGCTTGTTCTGTCCGATTTCTTATCTTCCACTATCTTCCTTCCCTGTGCTTTCACCATTAACTTCTCCTACTCTGTCACACTATATATCTTTCTCTTCTTTATTTCTTTGTTTCACAAAATAAAGGCATCACAATGGACCATAATGGTCTCTGGGTGAGGGTGTGAAGTTTGCTTCACACCAGCCTTTCTAACCTAACCTAAGTAGCTTTCTAACCGCTTGTGTATATTTGCTGGTAAGTTTTGCTGCAATTTCAGTAGTAAACCTTCATGCCAGACTTTATCAAAAGCTTGAGACACATCGATGAAGAGTGCTGAGCAATATTTTTTTTCTTCAAAGGCTTTTCTTATGACATTTACTATTCGATGAGTTTGTTCAATTGTGCTGTGTTTTCTTCTAAAACTGAATTGATGATTGGGAATACATCTATTACCATTTAAAATCGGCGTTAATTTAGACACTAGAAGTTTCTCAAAAAGCTTTGATATATTAGACAATAAGCTTATAGGTCTATATGACTCAACTTTTGTGGGATCCTTTCCTGGTTTAGGTATCATGGTAACTAAGGATACTTTTCACTCTTGTGGGTAGTATTCAAGGCGTAAAATAGCATTAAAAATTAGAAGAATAATTTTCTTTGATATGCTGGGTAGCTCCAAAAGCATTTTGTTACTGATCTTATCACAACCAGGGGCTTTCTTGGGGTTTAAATCATGAATAGCCTTCTCGATTTCTCTTACTTCAAACCTTAGTGGAACAGCTGATCTAACAGCAACAGGTGGTAACTCGACCGCAGTATCGAAAGATGTATGAGGGGTAAATACGGTTTTCAAATGATTAACGAAAATATTTCCTTTTTCTATGTCATTTCGTGCCCAACGTCCATTTAAGTTTCTTAATGGTGGTTTAGTGATAACTGGTCTTTTAAGATTTCTAGCTGCACGCCATAATGAGTAATCAGATTGAGGAGTTGCATCAAGTTCCTTAAGATATTTTTCCAGAGAAGCCGTTTTTTGAGACTGCAGTAAGTTTCTTAGCCTTTTTGTGCACTCTTTTAGTAAATTTTTAAGTTGAGGGGATCTGTGCAATTGCCACTCTCTTCGAACTCTCCTTTTTTCAGTCAAGAGACGCTCAACATCAGTAGAATATATTTTACTATTTTTGATATTTTTGCGGGCTATGCTAGAATGTTGAACAGCTAGTTTGAGATAATTGTCAAAATTTACAATAGAAAGATTCACATTCTCCGGTGTTCTAAACGGAATATTTTCAGTGCAGTGGGTACTGAGATATTTTTTATATTTTAACCAATTTATTTGTGTGGCTGAAGTCACTAAGTAACCAGACGGAGATACAATTCTATAAGGGTTTGATATGGTAAGAATTGTAGGTGTGTGATCAGAAGATAATTCTTAAGAAGCTTCAACGTGAATCGTTTCTGCGGGGATGTTTTTAACCACGCCAAAATCGATGACATCTGGAATTTTTTGCTGATCAGTAGGCCAATAAGTTGGTTGTCCACTCGCGATCACATTTAAATCCATTTTAGACATTGTGTTATACAAAACACGACCATTTGGTGTAATGAGCCGTGAACCCCAGAAGGTATGTTTAGCGTTGTAATCGCCAGCGGCTAGGAAACAGGGTCCTAATGATTTAAAATATTTATAATATTGGCTTTCTGATATTGAAAATCTAGGTGGAGAGTATAAAGATGAAAGTACAAAGTTTCGATTTAGCTCTTCAACACAAATATTCGTTGCTTGCAGATAATATTCACGATGATCACACATTAAGTAGTGTTTGATTCGGGTTTTTATCAAAATAGCAGAACCTCCACAAGCTCTATCTCGAGGGTCCTTGGTATCATATAATATATAACCATTAATTTTAAACGTATTTCTTGAGGTCAAATGCGTTTCAGAAACCATCATTACATCAATTTGTTTACTTTTAAGAAAATATTCTAGTTCATTTTTATGTTGGCGAATGCCGTTTGCGTCGATTGCATTTTTAACATTTCCTGCATCATATTACCCATTGTATTCGTAAAGTTTGTTACTGTTTGTACTAGTGTTTCCATGGTTTTTTCTAGACGACTTAAATTAGAAACTGAGGTCTCATCATTATTTGGCAAATCACCTTGCATTGGCATATGGTTTGATTTTAGGACGTTAGCGTAGGATGTTCTGTTATTACTAGGCTGCGGTACCTGAATGTCATTAGTATTATTTTGATGTGTTTCCTGAATTTGAGGTGGATTAGGTTTCGGTCCAACCGAGCGCTTGACGATAGAGTATACAGGGCATCCTCTATAGTTGGCAGTGTGATTACCACCACAGTTGCTGCATTTTTTTACATTGGGGTCGTTTTTAGACTTATCGCAGAGAGCTGTACCATGTAATTCTCCACATACAACGCAAACAGGTGTTAAATGGCAGTATGCCTTAGTGTGACAAAATTCTTGGCAGTTTAAATATTGCACGGGACCGTTCCTTTTATGCGGCTCCTCTATCGTTATTTTCCTATACAGGATATATTTCAGACTGTAAATGGGATGAGTTTCGTTTTTTTTTAAGCTTAACGTCGCCGGGTTCTAACTCCACTCGGAATAGTGGCTGGGGATTTTTTTCTCTATTTTTAATATTAACTACATTTTTAATTTTAAAGCCCTTCTCTTCTAAAAACGTTTTTATTTTACCTGGGTCTACGCATGAATCAATGCCCTTTATCACTACCTGTAGACCTTTACTGCTCTTCAGTTGGTATGTATAAAAGTTTTTTTTTTAGTGCTTCTTATTTAGTTATTACTATACGAAAATCATCTTCACGATTAACTTGTATTTTAGTTTCATTTATACTACCACGTTTTAATGCAGCTACATAAAAAGAATTTTCACCTATTACCGAGATCAAATTCTTTATTAAATCACTTGAGTTTTGCTCTCTAAGATATATCGGGGGTGGCTTAGATGATTTTGTAACGTTTTGTGCTTCCGAGGATTCCTCTTCCAAAATTGCAAACCGATTTTGAGAACTTATTCTATCAGCTGTACCCTCTTTTAAAACTTTTGGGACAGAAGCAACTGCAGAAGAAGTTGGGCTGCGACCCCGTTTTAGCACTGTTATGTACCTATCCATTCCAACTTGTACTTGAGGCTTTTGACCGCTTTTCACCTGTGATACTGAGTTTTCCATCATGCCTGATTTGGGGGTAATCTTTTCATCACTTGTTAAAATCGTTTCTGCCACTGAGGCACCGCTTGCAGGTTTTATATTTTTAATTGTATTCGAATCAACCGTATTATTAGACACCGAAGGTGATACAGAGTTTTCTATTGTGCCTGATTGAGGGTTAATATTTTTATCACTTATTAAAATTGTTTTTGCCGTTGAGGCAATGCTTGAAGGTTTTATATTTGTTAGTGTATCAACCGTATTATTAAAAACAGAAGGTGAGAGGGATCGCGTACGAGTAATATGTTTAGCCGTTAGGTATTTGCTATCATCGATTTTTTTTTTATTTCTGCATTCGTTAACACTCACTGTGATATATGCATTTCTATCATTATGCTTAATTGTTTTTGCACTGTTTGCACTCATAAGAGTTTTTTTTTTTTTTACTGTTTACAGTTGTGCTCTTCTTATTTGTTATTGTTTATCAACACCGAGAATAAAAAATGTGTATGTTTATGTATGTATGTACATACATGTATTTTTTTCTTTTCTTTTATTTACTTTTTTTTTTTGTATACTTTATTTGTTCACGTTTTTATAAAAAAAAATAAAATAAACCGTATGCCGAGCTTAGAAAACACGTCTATCTTCAACGAGCGCGACAGACAGAATGAACAAAAATATACTTAGCACAATTTAGCAACATACAAAGAACTCCATTTTTTAATGTTTTAAGTGCACTTAACAGGATTTGGTTTGGAATTATTTTTTTGTTGTTTTGTGTTAAAAGTACTTAGCTTGTTTTAGAACAGGGGTTTCCATTTCTTTGCACAATTGTGCACACTACTACTAACACATATTTTTATACTCTTCAATTCAGTCGTCGATATGACTTCGACAAGTGTGCATGTCTAGCGGATGCTATATTATTTTGTTTCAGCTTACACTCAAAAATACTGTGCGGTCAAAAATGCTTTTGGTAACTTTCAATGCCTTGCGTGCAATTTTTATTTAGAGTTTCAATTTTAAGACTTAAATGTAGAATAATGTAACATTTCATAAGTTTACATGCAAAGCAAAGAACTTTGTAAAATGGTAATTATTTTAGATTTAAAAGCAATTTTTAATATTTCAGATAAAAAATTTCAAAATGTTTAACAGTACTATGTGGAAGAGCTGATAGTCACATTTATTATAGGTTTTATTTTACATTCGTATATGGATTCGGTTCTTATAATTTTACAGCACTTTTTTATTTTTTCTTATGCAATACTAAAAATTATTATTATAAATTATTATCAGATCACTAATTCCACTAACACCGTGGTAATAGTTATAAAACAGATTACCCATTTTTTTTGTTTAAAAATATTAATGTGTTCTTATAAAAAGAATTAAAAACTCTGCTAATTTTTTTATTGAGTGTGATTATACATTATGCTGTTAAAAATAATTATATATTTATTTGATGATACGTCATTTTTAATTCTGTAAATAACTTAAAATTATATAAAAATTCATATGTAACGTGAATCCTAATCAACACAAATTTCAAATTTTCAAATAATATCTACATTGTTTTGCATTTAAGCTAACGATATGTGTTTTGTTTGTGAAAAAAAATCTTTGATGCCTGTAAAAGGGTCAATTTTTCTTTCGTAAAAACGACGTACCTAAATGCAGAAATTATTAAGAAAAAAAATAGCCACAAGAATTTGTTGGTATTTTGTGCTTGTAAAAATATTTTTGTTTCTGTACCAATCGCGTCGGTAGGTTTTTTTTTTTGAAAACACTTTTTTAAGTAAGTAAAAATATTTAAAAAACAAGTTAAAAAAGTCTTGTTTTCCTACAATTTATGTGTAAACCTATACATATAAAAGCAAACATGACAGCAAGTAAAATTTTTGGGTAAGAAGATGTGTTTTATTGATGTATTAATGAAACTTTATTGTTTAGCACTATTTTTATTGCTTACTTTTTGATGCTACAATTATATGACCGAGTCCAAAGAGTTAACCTTACTTATTTATGGTATTTATTTAACGTAACTTTGACCTGTTACAATGACAATACATTTTTGCAGGCAAAATCAGGTGCGCATTTGGTATTTTGTAAAAAGTTATGATATACTATTAGCTAGAATTAAAATGTATGCACAGATGTTTGAAGTATGAGTATCCCAACAACGTGAATACCCTTTCTATTTTACTTACCACTATGAACCCCCTAACTTTTTACTAAAATAACTTTTTCACGTTATAATTCTCATGTAATTTATTTTATTTTTGAAAAAATAGACCAGGGAAATCCATTTCTATGCACAATTGTGTATACCACTACTAAAGGTACGTTCAGACTGGTGAAATATTTGAAAGCAAACATCAAATATTTCATTAACGTAGTCTGAACACAAAATATTTTTGAGTATCAAATAAAATAACAGCTGATTTTGAGCAAATAAAAGTATTTGCCGGCAAACAAATATTTGTCCAATGTGAACATAGTGTGAACACAAAAAATCAAATATTTTAGTAATTTTTGAGCAAACATTTATTTGATATTACAAAAAAATTGTAAGAGCAAACAACAACAAATAATTTTAGCCATGTTCCGGATAGAAGCAATTTTTCCTGTAAGTTTTTGGATTCTTTACAATTTTAAAGATCTTTTATAATTATTAGACTTTGTATCGTGCCGCTATTAGCAAATTTTTGCGAATTACCGCTAATTTAGCAATTTTTATAGAATTTTTGCCATTCCTTATAGTTTAAGGCGCTTTTACTAAATTTTATGGCTTGTTTGAAATATTAAAATGGTTCGCGATTTTCGCTATTTCTGCAACATTTCTTTTTTTTTTTGTTTTTCCTCTACATTTTGTTTTTTAACCGATTTAGCAATTTCAAATATATTTTAGGGTTTGTTTCCAAGTTTGCAATTTTTCGCGAATTTTAGCCATGCTCGCGAAGAAGCGATTTTTCACTGTAAATCTTTAGAGCTTTAACGATTTTTAATAATTATTAGGCTTTGCTATCATACCGCTATTATCAAATTTTTGCGAATTTCCGCTAATTTAGCAATTTTTATCGAATTTTTGCCATTCCTTTTAGTTTTAGGCACTTTTAATAAATTTTATGGCTTGTTTGAAATATCTAAATTTTTCGCGAATTTTCGCTATTTTTGCAAAAAAATTTTTTCCGACATTTTGTTTTTTAACTGATTTAGAGACTTCAAATATATTTAAGGGTTTATATCCAAGTTTGCAATTTTTCGCAAATTTAAGCCATGTTCCCGTTACCCATTGTCTTCCAGTTTTTTTTATATTTTACATTCTCCTGTTCTAACACTATAAAAGATGCTGCTCCACAGAATAAAAAAAATAAATTAGCTTTTGCGCTCATTTTTACTATTTGTGAAATATATTATTATTTTTGAACACTTTCATTAAATAATTATTTGATGCAAATATTTATTTTAGTCTGAACGCATGGCAAACATGAATTAATTTATTTTATTTAACACTTTTTGCCAACTGTTTCATCAAACAAAAATTGTCAAATGTTTGAGCTTAGTTTGAACATTAAACAAAATATATTTTTGTTTTACACAGTTTGAAGCAAATATCAGAACAAATATTTCCGTCAAATATTTCATTAGTCTGAACGTACCTCAATACATATTTTTGTTTCAGGTTAACAGAAAAAACTTTATGATGGCACTTAAAAAATATTGTGCGGTCAAAAACGCTTTTGGTAACATCCAGTGCCCAATATGGTATGCAACATTTAAGGAAGGAACGGAATATGTTATTAAACGTGTGATTTGCGTGCAATATTTATTTTTTATGAATTTTTAAAACATAAAAATCTTTAATTTTTTTACAATTGTTTGATAAGATATTTAAAACTGATTTAAAGTCAAAAAGCTTTCGAATGAAAAAAAGTGCAGTTTTAAAATCAGCGACATTGAATTGGTAAAGAATTGCTAAAAAATTTTTATCAACACAAAAAATTTTTAATTTTGTACCTTTGAGTTATACAACTTATAAAATATATTACTAACATTTTATTTCGGCTGTAAATGAATGCATTCTCTCAATTTTTTTACTCTCTGGTACTCACTAATACACAACCAAAAAATTTTTGGAAATCCCTGTTTTAGAACGAACATCTTTGTTTTTCGCGTTTTCTATGTATACTTAGAATGGAAGCAATACACTTTTGTAATTTTTTTCTCATCGTTTTTCGCCTAATTCAAAATAAAACTATCGCCGTGTAAGTGTACATAACATTGTTTAGATTGGAAAAAGTTGTCAACAGAATAGGTGCACATAATTGTCTTCTCTTCTAAAAACAATGAGTTCTCGCGCAAGAAAAATGCTGGCGTTGACCATAAACAATTTAAATGATATTTATTGTTTACATTTCAGTGGAGCAAAAATAAGGCGAAAGTCCTAAAAGCCAAAACCTAATTCCAAAGTTTTACCAAAACTTCTACCGAAACCTCAAAAGCGTTGCTGGAGACGAATATGTTGTCAACTCAGAATGTGGCGATTAAAGAATTTTTGCATTTTATTCTATTGTTTTTGTATATGAACTGAATTGCTATAATTTCCATTTTTTATTAATAAATGATATAGAAAAATTATCAGCCTTTAATAATTTTAGTATTTAAAAACAATTTTCGTATTAAGTACTTAAAAAAAATTAAAGTTTTGAATTTTTTCCAAACTAAATAATGCTGTATGTACTTAGATGATCAATGTAAGGAAGAAAAGACGACCAAAAAGATGCTAAGTTCACTTAAACGACTAGATAATAAATTTGTGTACATGCTAAATCATTGTAAGTCACTTTTAACTATGATCTACTACAAGTTTATAAAGTTAAAATATATAAAAAAAATTCTGTTATATTTATGATATGAGCACAAAAAGTCTCAAGGATCTTTTTTATACTGTTCTCGAGATATCATCAAAAAACTTTAAAAGCGTTTTCTCAAAACTAGATTTTTTGACTTAGCATGTTTTAGAATGGAGCCATCGATATCTATAAATTTTAAACAGTATTAACCCATTAATGCCTGCCCATATTTCCACTCGTACGGTTTTAAATAAATTTTTATATACGTACCTGGGGGGTCCGCAGAAGTTCTTGTAGTGAACAAAAAATTTTACCTCTTCCCGCTCCTGGGATGGGACATGGGTATTTAAATATCCACCAGGCTTTATTGGGATATATTTTTTTATATATAAATTTATTTATTTTTTTTTTTTTTTTTGATTATAGATAATATTATAATTATTAATATGTGTTTTAATATGTTATTTTAACGCGATAGATTTCACTGATTTTTATTGCGCCGTTGAAAAAAACTCAAATAGTATTTCAAACTGCGTTATCATTCTGAGGATAGCGTCGCAAAAACATAAATTTTGTGGTTTTATTATAAAAAGTGGACTAAGAACTTGTAATTATCAAGAAGACGATAAAACCATGGCTTGTACGAGAATTTACTAGGCTATAGACGAATATTTTTTAATTTCGACAAACTAAAGGATTTGTCACTTTATTCCGTGGTAATCTAGTAAATTACTTCTGCTTGCAAAACGTGAACAAAGGGCTCTTTCTGGCCTTTTCACTGGGCACTGTGGTGTCGGATACAAAAAGTTTACATTAGGTGATATCATTAATACAGATTCTGCGAGATCTAACCGAAATTTATGCTCTCTCATCTAGCAGAATTATTGGCTTCTTACGTATCCTTAATCTGTCATGGCGTATGTCCTGGGTGTACAAAAGGTCGCATAGTATATATTTAATCGGAAAACTAACCTCACGTGATCGTTGTTCCCAGTGTGGAATACTCGATGCGCCAGTCGCATTTGCATCACGGTAAACACAATGGTGTTGGCCCACATGATTCTAAAATAGCAAAACCTTTTAATTGTCTTCAAATAAATTTTAGAAATATAAATATGTTTTTATTTATGATGAAATTAATTTCTTCGCTTTAAATTAATGCCGAAAAAATTTTTCCGGTAGGAAAAATAGTTTTAATTGGAACTCGTTATGGACTGTTGGGTATTTAAATATCCATGCTCATTATATAACGTGTTTCAGCCAGGTGTGTTAACAAATCGTTTTTAATTTTCTTACATTGCTAAGGGGGCACGCTTTAAGCTATTTAGCTCGTGTGGGCATTTTGAATTTTTTGCATTGTTCTTTATTGGGAAAACTTTTTTCGTGTGTTTTCGGACATAGAAGAAACCTTCATTTTCTCTAAATGATATCCAAGGCCCGGACATTTATGCATTTAAAATCGCGTTTTATGCGCATTAAACACGCACTAAAAATAGAAAAATATGCACTAAAATTTTACCACATTTATTAAAAAAAAAAAAAGAACATTAATATCTGTTAAAAATGTGCTACAAATTTAAATTGACCCTGTAATCTGTTTTTGGCCTATAAAGGCTTTTGATTGCGTTCAGTTGAATAAATAAACAAAATAAAATAAAATAATATAACAAGAAGAAAAACAAAAATAGCATAAAATGTAAATATTCAGTCTAATAAATGAAAATAAGGTACAATAAACACCAAAGTAGAAGTTAAAAAAAGTAAAACACAAAAATATAAAGGAAACCCAAAAGCAAAATGATCGTGTTATTAAGTCACTGGTTAGATAGATATTTGAGCCTACGTATAAAATAATTTAGGATCAATAAGAAAAAAATTTTAGTAATAAGATTTATTTATTACGTGTAAATTTAAGGCATCTTGGCCTCTAAAAGCTTTTATACTTTGAAAATGACCGTTAAACACGACGGAAGTAATCGGTACATCATTAAATGCTGATAGTTCCTTTGTATAAAATTTATTTTCCAGTACGCTGTTTTCGTAAAAATTTATTGTTTTGAATCCTTTATTTTTCTAAAAACTTTATCAAGCTTGATACGAATTTGTTTACTAAGGTTACCCGCCACTGTTACATTTTATTTATGACATTATCAATTAATTTCGTTTACTTTCCTTAATTTCACAATCATCTTACAGATAAATCCATGATTTGAAGACACAAACATTAGCTGAGCTTTTTTATTTGATAGATTAGCTTTTTTTAAAGAAATTGCATCACTATCGAAGAATCCTTCCGCCACATCCTTGAATTGGTTAAAATTTTCAGCATAATACATAAATGCTTTCAACCACGTTTCCCACCTGGTTATTATAGGATGTGGAGGATGAAATAGATCGGGATACTTCTATTAATATGCGGCATATAGCGAGGTGCTTTGCAAAATACTTTTTTCCATAAGAAATCAATATTTCAATGTGATCGCAGTTGCATCTTATCGCTTCTGCAGCACGGTGCATCGCAAAATAAAACAAATAAAACAAGTTTTGTTTTTCAAAATATGATATGTCAGCAATAAGTGCAAAAATATGCATTTAAAGCAAAATGTGCAAATATATGCAAAAAAAAAATCGATGACATTTTACTTCGAATTTCATGGTTTGCAAAGATATTTACTTTATTTTGATCTCAGACTGACGAAAACAAATATGCATATGCATAAACATCCGGGCCTTGATGATAACTAAATGCAAAAACCAAAAAATTTTACTGTTTTCATTTTTTCCAGATTCATTAATGTCTACTTTAAGGTAAAAATGCAGCAATTATTACTTAACTGGCCTTTGCTAGAATTTGTTTACTGTCTTAATTTTTTGGGTATTTAAATGCCCATTAGGCAGAAATGGGTAAATAAAAACTGACATAACAGTTTTATAATTCGTTGCGGTTTTAGGAGTATAAAACCCAATAAATTTTTTTCTTATTTTGCGAAGCACTAATGGTACATTTTAAAAAGTAAGCACACATGTATGCGCTAAGCAATAAGACCTACAGAGCTGCAGTAAGGTAAGCGAACGATTTCTTAATAAATTTAAAAAATGCGCTGAATAGCTGAATTAGCGAAACTTTTACGTTTCTCCTTTACAAACCTGCTTCGTTGGAAGCTCAATTTTTTATTGGGAAAGTGTGCTTCAATCTTCACGAAGTTTGGCAGTGTAATTTATAGAACTTATTTACTATGACAGGGCAAATGTTACTACAATTTCGTAATTCGTTACGGTAGGAGAGTAGGTTTTATATCAGGGCTATGGTAAACAATGGAGTCTTCAGACAGTGTGTTTATATTGGGCATATTTTTAATTTTGGGCCGTACCGATCTTCACAAAATTTCTTTATGTGATTTATTGTCGTGTTAAACGAATTTTTTTAAAACTTAATAAAAATCGGTGTACTCTTCTACCAATTATTGTTAGTTTTTGTAACGAAAATATAAATTTTAGGGAGACTGTTCCACATTTGGGTTCATAACTATTTTCCTACTAAGCTGATTTTTCTGGATTTCAATAAATTTTTTTCTTTTGAATCTTTAGAAAGTGGGAGTGTAAAGTACACATTTTTTGAAAAATAATTTTTTGATGCAGTTCAAAAGAGTGCAAAAAAATATGCACTTTGCAGAAAAAATAAATTTTATATGTTTCAATTGTTGTAAAAATGTCCCATAATGTTAAAGAAAAATTAATATGTACTTAAGTCGAGTGTTATAAAGTTGATTTAATCCAGAATTCGTAATTTAATTAAATCAAAACTGAAATTCGAAGAAGAATATTATTATAATTAATTTACTGACCTGTTTCACACCTTACAAAGTTCCAATTATAAAACACCACCACCATCAGGGTTATCAGATTGATTTTGAACTTTTTCGCCAAATTCAATGTCAGAATTCGCCAAAGCATTTATTTTTTAGTTTTTAACAATAATATATGTGTTTTTAGAATAATTAAAAATATTTTTTTATAAGTCCAAAAAAAAAAATTTTTGTTCCATATCGCTAAAATCCGCCAAAAATTCAAAAAAAAGTCGAAATGATATATTTTGCTTAATTTGTATTTAGAACAAAGTAAAAAATCATTAGTGAACTCAAAAAGGTGCAATGTTTAAAATATTTTATAGTAGTCTACTTAAAGCAACAAAAAAAAAAAAGAATTTTTGAGGTAAGTATTAAACCAATATTGGAAATACAATACATTTTAATGTAGTTGCAGTCCTTTTATATATATAATATATCTAAGATATATTTAGTCAATTCACAAGGTATCCTAACATGTCATATTGTCAAAATGTCCTAATATTTCACAATGGTTTAAAAATATTGTTGTACGGCTCAGCCGCTCAGCGCTGGACTTTTCTGATTAATTACGACAGCACAATAAACACAGCAAGCAACGTTCTATTTATTTAAGACACTTTTTGTTAACAAACCAACAACAATATTTTTAAACCATTGTGAAATATTAGGACATTTTGACAATATGACATGTTAGGATACCTTGTGAATTGACAAATTATATATCTAAAAATACTTCACCGAGAAGACTCCTTTTTTGTCTTCTTTTGTGGAATACATTGTGAAGGTGCAAAAGAAATCCAACATGTACTATTTACATTCATATAACTTTTAACTCGTAAAAACGTGTAGAAAACTTCATATCGCATTCTACCCCTAAGGCGAATTTTAGTGGAGTTGTAATAACCAGCATATAAAGAACAGCCCATGCAAGTTCCTTAAAATGGTACGTACCCCCCGTATCCTTGTAGCTATAAATTGTTGGCCAAAACTGATTTAAATTAAATTGAATATCATCATTTAAATTTTATCTGTGATAATTTGTCACATTTTATAATCGAAAAATGTTCATAAACTTTAATTATATTAGTTTTTTAAAGATTTATACTTACTGCCCGTTCGACGATATCGAACGTTACCGTTCGCATAGAATATTACATTTAAAACAAAAACAATTTTTGAAATTTTGTTTTTGTTTAAAATGTTATTTACGTTCGATATCGGAGAACGGGCAAAAAAATTTTCTCGAAGATTTTCATTATCTTCATCAGCCATTTTAACATAATTTAGTTTAAAATACTAGTCATACATATGAATGCATCAAATTTCATACATTGAAATACTAGAATAAAAAAAATAATATTTCTTCGTATTGAATTTACCAATTTAAAAACAAATTCATGGCTCATCAAAAATAGCCAACAAAATCGCCAACTATTTTATAAATCGCCAAAAAATAGCCATGTCGCCAAATCGAAAATTAGGTCGCCAAACAAGTTTGAAAATCGCCACGTTTGGCGAGAAATCGCCACATCTGACAGCCCTGACCACCATGCCCGATACGATTTTTATTTTAAAAACTTAATGTACATATTCAGCTAAGAATATAAACTAAATGAGAAGTGAGAAATTAAAGGCAAGACAATTACTTTTTAAAGTTTAAAAAATAAAATTGATTAAGATTTAAACATGAAAATAATGTGTTTTCTTCCTGTTCTGTTGTTTTTGTTGTTTCTACACACAACAAGCCAATCGTTTTTTAGCTACTTGTGTGGTGTTGTTGTAGTGGCTACAACAAATTTGAATAAGTTATATGAGATTAAAACGCTCAATTTGTAATTTTACTCTCAGAGTGGCAGTACTAACGAAAAGTTCAATCTTTTTTGTACTTGGTTTAAGAATTTTATACTTACTTTAAGAAATTCCGGGAATGATTTTCGAAAGTAATCCCATTTAGGATTGTTGTGAGTACGTTTTAGTGTTATTCGTACTTGAATTTTTGAGTACGATTTTGAGTACTCAAAATAAGTATAAAAAGCTTAACTTATCCCGAGTGTTTTTCTTTCTGTGTATAAACTTCTTTCCAGAATAATCTTCTGTATTGGTACGTCCAAAATTTTCCAAAGGTCCCATATAAACCTCCTCCACAATATCGCGTTAAGATGAGCAAATCTTATAAAGATATTGTAATTGCCACAAAAAAATGTTATATGAATTTTAACCCCACAACATAACTTCGTTTTGCCGGACCCATTATTGGCCAAGAGTCCCAAATAGAATTCACCCTCGAAGATTTGTCTTTATATACTGTATACGACCATACATTCTTAATTGTTTTTCCGATAAAGTTGTGACTCGTGCTGCACTTCAGGCTTTTTACTGGTCTGAATGCTGCGAAAATTTTGCTTGTTGACAAAACCATTAAGCCAAAAGTGCGCTTCAACCCGAAAAAATGATATCTTGTGTGTTAATATTTATAACAAAAAAACAAAAAACATTTGTTGCAAGCGTTCTAGAATGATTAAATGAAATGGACAGACGTTACAAATAAACCATAGAGCAATTCCATATGAAAGCGATCACCTTTTGGACGACCCCTCTCCGATTTTAAAATAAAAAGTCTCAATCGATTGCCCAGCAAAAAATAATGTACCTACATATTTTTTTTTTTTTATAGTGACTGGTTTAGTGGTGGTGTACACCACTGTCATGTGACAAAATTGAAGAATTCTTCATAAGGGACCTCATTGAAAGTTGTTTTAAAAAAAAACTACTAAAGCGATCGCAACGAGTGATAGCTCGTTGGAAAGGTATTGAATCAGGCTTTAATTGAATTTAATTTGCATTAAATTATTTTTATGAAAAATTCCTTTCTTCATAAAAATAATTTAATGCAAATTAAATTCAATGAACTTAAGCCTAATTAAAATATCTAAATTTGGATTAAAAACCATTAACAGTTCAATAAAATAACCACAATACTAATTATTGTTAACAGCTAAGGCACGAGCTATGTTTACATTTGTCCTTCAAGTTGTGCTGAAAAAGGTCAACAAGAAAAAAGAAAGACAAAAACATCAAAAACCAAAAATGTACTTTGGACTTCAAGAAGAATTCTTGACAAAAGTACGAAAAAACAGAAGTAAGGAAAAACATGTGAGATCAATTAAAAATGGATAATCATTCAAAAAAAGCAAATTTCGATCTACCAAAGGTTAAAATACAATTTGGTTTAAGGATTGATGTTTGACTACTGACGTCAGCAGTCTTCGATGGCTGCGAGTGTAAGACGGCAAATCCCTTTGAGAAGACCTAGTGGTTGAGGTCGAAACATGTCAGGGTAACCAGCCGCCTGGGTTCGAATCACACGCCAGACAGCCTGGCTTCGAATCCCAGGTCAGTCAAGAATGAAAATTATCAATAACAATTTTAATTAATCTTCCATGTTGTAAAAATTCCTTTCTTCATAAAAATAATTTAATGCAAATTAAATTCAATGAACTTAAGCCTAATTAAAATATCTAAATTTGGATTAAAAACCATTAACAGTTCAATAAAATAACCACAATACTAATTATTGTTAACAGCTAAGGCACGAGCTATGTTTACATTTGTCCTTCAAGTTGTGCTGAAAAAGGTCAACAAGAAAAAAGAAAGACAAAAACATCAAAAACCAAAAATGTACTTTGGACTTCAAGAAGAATTCTTGACAAAAGTACGAAAAAACAGAAGTAAGGAAAAACATGTGAGATCAATTAAAAATGGATAATCATTCAAAAAAAGCAAATTTCGATCTACCAAAGGTTAAAATACAATTTGGTTTAAGGATTGATGTTTGACTACTGACGTCAGCAGTCTTCGATGGCTGCGAGTGTAAGACGGCAAATCCCTTTGAGAAGACCTAGTGGTTGAGGTCGAAACATGTCAGGGTAACCAGCCGCCTGGGTTCGAATCACACGCCAGACAGCCTGGCTTCGAATCCCAGGTCAGTCAAGAATGAAAATTATCAATAACAATTTTAATTAATCTTCCATGTTGTAAAAATTCCTTTCTTCATAAAAATAATTTAATGCAAATTAAATTCAATGAACTTAAGCCTAATTAAAATATCTAAATTTGGATTAAAAACCATTAACAGTTCAATAAAATAACCACAATACTAATTATAGCTTTAATTGAAAAATAAAATTTTCCTAATTTTTCTTAGAAATTTACCTTTAAATTTTCCCAAGAAAATTAAATTTTCCGATTTTCCACAGAAGCTCCTAAATTTTCCGGCTAATTTTTTTTTTGGATTCCTCATAATTTTTGCTTTAAGAATCAGCAATAAAAAAAATGGGCCTTGTTTGGACAGGAGAAGAGCATTTAAGAGACCACATTGTTAAAAATACATTTTAAAAATTATTTTACAGTTAAAAATACATTTATGAAGAAAAAATTTTTCTTATTTTGCTGCTTATACTTAATTACAATATTTATTAAAAATTTCAATTGTCTTGGCATCATTATAAAATTAAAGTAACTTTAAATTTAGCACGTCGGCAGACGAAGAGTACCGCTTTACATTAATTGACATATCAGAAATATTTGGTATGAAGCAATGAAACTTTTGCGTTCCAGCTATAGTTTAGACATTATTATATCTGTTTTGAATTCGTCGCTCCATGGCATCGTGTTCTTTTTGAGTGCATAAAACTGTGTTAATGGCAATTTCCTTGCTTTGAATCCACGAAAACAAATGTTGTACATTTAAGATCTGGTCAGTATATGGCCTTTGCAAACTTGCCTTAGTCGCCATGCGTTTTAGGGTTCCCCCTAACGCATCGCATGGGCCCTTACCGTGGGACGTCGAGAAAAAGTGCCACTCGACCTTGGAGTTTTGTTCTTCTTCAATTATGCAAAGATTGTAAAAAAATTTTTATTCTTGAGAAGCCGCGCCGTCTGAGAAAAACGTTACTTTGTCGATTGCATCGAATTTTGATCTTAAGAATTCAAACAGTTTCATTTGAAATAAATAAACGGACACATAATTATGAGCTAAACTCTCCGCGACAACAACAAGGCTTACGGTCTGTAGTTCGTTATCTTCGTTTTTGATATAAATGCAAAAAGGATGCACCGTGCACTGGTCGTTTGCCCAGTGATAAGCCTGAATTTCATCCTGAACGAGAAAAGTGTAATTCTCGGCAAAGTCGCTTATCACAATGAATTCATTTTGTGCTAATTTCTCCTTACTTTCCTTTAGAAATTTCGATTGCATCTCGGATATGAAATGGTGCGCCTTCAGTTCATTCAACTTGAATCCGAATTCCTCGATGAATTCCGGAATCTGCTTTACCACGGTCTCAAGGGAACATCTGCCGCTGCTAATTATCCACTGTTTGAAATGCACCTCCTGAATTAACAGCTGTTCAAACTTTTCCGAAAAATATTGCTCTAGCTCGTCAATCTTCGGACAATTGTCGCATTTGGACAGATGACAATTTTCCGTGGGGTATGCGCACAACGACTTCGGCAGGAGGTCCCTATATGTTTCAATTTCACCGTGAAATACTTTCAATTTCTTGCATGGAAAGAAAATTAATTTGATGTTTTGATGAAACATGCAAACGCAGACTGAATGCGTTCCCTGCCTGTCTAATGCCAGCACGCATTCTTTTGGTCGTAGGATGGCAAACTTAGAAAATCCCACTTTTTCTGCTGGGTATTTCTCATTGAACTGATGGTATGCTTCGGATAGATTACATAATAATAATCTGCGCTGCTTGTGTACTTTTTCTCCATCTTCACGTGTGATAACATAGTCACGTGTACCTGGGCAGGCGCGGCTGTTGTCATCATTGCAGTAAAAATCTTGAATCAATTTCACCGTTGCTTCGCTGAGGGTCCTTGAGCCAAATTTCTTGGTGGACAGGAGAAGAGCATTTAAGAGACCACCTTGTTAAAAATACATTTATGCCCTTCTGTCGAAATAATTCTTTGCTTCTTCTCGCGATGTAAAAAGATGTTTGAAACTGTTCAGAAATCTTGCGTATAGACCATGATTGAGGCAGCACAGATAAAATGAGATATTTCTCCGGAAAAGTGGTCGCTAAATTGAATTTTCTTTTCAACTGCTCAATCATTTGTTTGCCGTCATCAACGTCATCTGCTTGACTGCATTCGTTATCAGAGCCTTCATCAAATATTGTCGCGATTGCACTCATAACCTTGCCTTTTTTCTCTTTCCTGTATGTTTCACTTCGCAACTTTCTTTTTCTAATAGGCGTTTCACCTAAAGTGGTAATAGCCTCATTCAAAGGACTCAAAGACATATTGCCCATCGGAATGTCTGCCTCACTATCAGATGAAACATTTTGTTCACTTGTCGTTTCACTCTCGGATTGTGGCTGCATTTGTTTCAATGCATTTGCTTGTTGAGACAAATCGATTTTACACTTGGGGCAAATGAATTCTGCTTCTTCACCGTATTGTATATTTAATTCATTCATGTATCGCTTCGAAACACCAGTTAATTTTAATACTTTTATCTTTTTCGAACGATGTCCACTCTTGTTAAACGGATTGCAGCAAAATTTATTCACTTTACTTTAAATTGTCTTTACAGCTTCACTCTTTACTTTACAAAAAAAAAAACACTCTAACACTTTCACGTTTAGTATTCAACTGAAATTTGACTCAGAGTGTGTGAAGTATTTATATTTATTTTTTGGTAAAAAATAGGTAAAGAAAAATAAGCGATATTTGCTTTTCTTTAATAGGAAAATTTGCGTGAACTACTGGTCATAAAATTGGTTACTGCCAATAAGCCGACCACAGGTCATAAAATGTTTTGCAAATTTTTTAAATTACCAGGTAATAAATATTTCGCCATATTTATGGAAAATCCGTGTTTTATGACTTGTTTCTGCACGTGTCATTTTAGGCGAAATATTTATTACCTGGTAATTTAAAAAATTTACAAAACATTTTATGACCTGTAGCCTCAGTCGGGTTTGATGTGCCATTACATGCCACTGCTGCTATTATCCATGGATTTATGGCCGATCTTGTGAAGGCAGGCTCTTAAAAAAAAATTGATTTTTTCTTCATAAATGTATTTTTAACTGTAAAATAATTTTTAATATGTTTTTTTAACAAGGTAGTCTCTTAAATGCTCTTCTCCTGTCCAAACAAGGAGTCGGGGCCCATTTTTTTATTGCTGATTCTTAAAGCAAAAATTATGAGGAATCCAAAAAAAAAAAATTAGCCGGAAAATTTAGGAGCTTCTGTGGAAAATCGGAAAATTTAATTTTCTTGGGAAAATTTAAAGGTAAATTTCTAAGAAAAATTAGGAAAATTTTATTTTTCAATTAAAGCCTGATTCAATAGCTTTCCAACGAGCTATCACGATCGCTTTAGTAGTTTTTTAGTAAAACAACTTTCAATGAGGTCCCTTATGAAGAATTCTTCAATTTTGTCACATGACAGTGGTGTACACCACCACTAAACCAGTCACTATAAAAAAAAAAAATATGTAGGTACATTATTTTTTGCTGGGCAATCGATTGAGACTATTTATTTTAAAATCGGAGAGGGGTCGTCCAAAAATTTGCCAATTTTGATCGTTTTCATATGGAATTGCTCCATAATAAAATACGCCGTACACACAAAAAGCGCATACCTTTTCCCTAAAGGAAAATTAAGTTTTCATTTCATACAAACTCTTTATTCACGTAATAAATAATTCATTGCGAATAAGTTTAGTTTAATATTGAATCGGTTAAATAAAAATCATAAGCAACAAATTTAAAGTTTATATGATTAGATGTTTTGTAAGATGGTGAACTAGCCAATTTTTAAAGAACGTATTTCGTTGTTTTTACAGCAATTTTAAAATTTCTTAAAACATCGAAATCAACATATTTGGGAACTCTTTCATTTATTGAAATTTCTTAGGCAACACATGTTTACATTGAAAGAAATTTTGTAGGCGTATATTTTACAAGGAAAAATTAAAAATGTTCTTTAATATTTTAATTAAAGTTTTTACGAAACAATTTTCCACGAACATAAAACTAAGACATATAAATATAATAGTTATGCACTGAAAATTTTATACTCCCCTAAAATGTGTCCAATAAATTTAACATGGTTTAATGGTTTAACAAAACATTAAGGTTGCATGCCACAACACATTTATACCAGTACCACCGCCAATACAAAAAAAGGTCAAATTATCTATTGGAAATTGAGAAAAAAAAAACAAAAAAGGTTGATTTTCCCTTTGGTTTTGAAGGGAAAAATACTTGTACACATGCGTATTTATTAGGTTTTTATAAGCCTTTAGCAATTAGCTGTTTATGTCTATTTTACATTTTGAATATTTGGTTTTATACCAAACCGAACTTATATCAATGAACGGACAGACAGCTAAATGTATTTTTCGATGTTTTACTACTTGTACAAATTATCTCCTAATAATGGTTGCCCTTTTTCATTGTGTTCAACTCTACTTGAATTCTATTCTTTTCAATTTCTTCTTTCTATTGTGTTCCACAATTTAAATTGAGCTATTTAGAATCATTAAAAAGGTCAGTTTGTGGTGGTTTCTTTTCTTTTAATGTTACAAGAATATTTTCAAAATAAATCATAAATCATACGTGCAATATTGATGCTGTTGATGGTTTGATTTTCCACTCAAATGTTTCTATTTGCTCCAAAGAATTCAGCTCGGTTTATACGTTTTTCAAAATTAAATTTTATTTTGGTACAAAAAAAATCTCTTTATACTAATTTTTGCCCTCTTTGTTCTACAATGGAATTTTTCGCTCTATAATACTTTTCTATACTTTCATTAAATGTTTGAACTAGAACTGTACTGCATTATTATTTATAAGTTTTCGCCAAATAATTTTAATGAAAATCGTGCTTACAATAATGTTCCCAGGGTTGCCTTATACTCCCGTTTTTGGTTTATTGAATTACAAATATGTTTTTTTTTTTTTTTCTTTTTATGGGCTTGATAAAAAATTTTATATTCTACCCTTTTTGCCATTTTTAGTAACAAAATTCTTACATAAAGTACATTAATTAACCGCCATGTTCTGAAAATCAAATTCGAGTGAAATTGATCAAACAAAATAAATCCTGTTTTAAGGGTTCATAATTTTATTTCATTTTATATACGTCATACTTTGAGTACCACTTATATTAATGAGAATTACTCTTAAAAGCATGAAAAACTGCGGTAATTAAAAAAAAATTTAACTAAAAATTTTCTTCGATATCAATTTTACTCGATTTCGATTTTCAAAACATGGCCGTATGTCTTAAAATTTAACCCCACTTATAAGTTTTCATGAAATTACTTTTTACAAAAAGTACCAAGAGTACAAAATTTTGAAGTCAAAACTTCAAAGATGTATACTCCTAGTGATATATTCTAGTAAAAATTAAAAAAGTTTTTGAACATCAGGTCTCTAGATAATTAACTTATCAGAAAATTAAAATTTCCATTTCTGTATTAAGCTACGGTCACACTTGGCAAATATTTGACGACAAAATGGGACCCAACAGGAAAACTAAAATATAATTTTCTTTAATTCCAATATTTATTTTGATTATAATACCACATCTTACATCTTATAATAAGTTTTATTTTTTGATATTAAGACCATTTTAAATCTGGTCAAATATTTAATAAGAGTGACCGTAGCTTTAGTTGTATCCCTTTGCTTGTATAATCTACTTGTTATACACCAAAGTAATTAAATTATGCATTGCCTTTATTTAGAATTATACGTCAATTATATTTTTTAATTTTTCATAAAATTATTTTAAGAAAAAGTACAAATAAATTATTTTGAAGAGAACACATTTTTACAAAAAGTACCCCAAAGTATGAATTTAAGCCCTTAAATTTACTTCATTTGTTTTCTGTGTATATTAAAGAACACAGATTTTAAGTTCCTGCAAAATTATTTTAAAAAAATACTTGCTTACAAAAAGTACCAAAAGTAAGAAATTTTACCATTTTATTATTTGTTTGCTGTTTTCCTATTAAGTTTTTGCAAAATTTTAAATAAACTTTAAAAATTTTAGAGCTACGTCGCGTTGTAGCTCTGAAAATGTATACAAAAAAATGTAATTTAGGATTTACAAAGAGTAGCAAAATTACTAATTGTACCTTGTTTAAGTAAATTTTTTTTAAATCTATGTCCTTGGGGTGAATTAAATTAATGAAAATTTTGCCGACTAAATGGGTCTGATAAAAAGTGCCCAAAACTCCTTTTTTTTATCCCCTGAAAGGTCGATTTACAAAATTAACATTTTAGGTAACATGCCGACGTAGTTATAGGAATTCATAAAAAATAAGTTAGAGTACTATATTAGGCTGTGCCGAATTTTTGATACCCTCCACCGACCTTTCAAATATTTCAGGAGTGGGCTCTATATGATATCAATATATTATCAATTTATTATAAAAACGGACGTCAGCATTAAAATTAGTTGTTGTTTAGACCTACATTAAATTATTGGCCTACAATCAGAAAGTTGTATGCTTTTCTTTTTAGAAATTTGAACTAGCTTGAGTAAAATATCATGATTGGTAACAGTTTTAGCCGAACTAAAATGATTTTCAGGAGGGGACCCATGTTAAATTTTGGATTAATCATCCCAAAATTATGTAGAGTGATTTCTGTTATTATTTTAGGGTAGTGGCTCTATTTTGATTTACAGCTATGATCCTACTTAACCGATTTTGCTGAATTTCAATCCCAAACTGGTTACGATACCTACAAGCAATATGTTACCAAATTTGTTCACTTCTTTTGAGTTTTTTTTAGGTGATCGTGTTTTCAACAGACGATCATGGCTTAGTCGACTTAGAATTACTCAAGAAGCCAGAATACATATACTTTTCGGGGTCTTAGATGTATAATAAAAAAGTTTCATACGGAATGACAAACTTAGTATACCCTCATTTACCACTAATGGTGGTGGAGGTTATAAACAACTTAATTTAGAATCACAAAATTATTTGCAAAAGACGTATTTAGAAAAAATACCAAACGTATGAATTTGTACCCTTTTTGCCTTTTTGGTAAAAAAATCTATATCAATTGTCGTAGTTTAAGCCAAAAAAAACTTTTATCCTCTGGAAAACTTGATGAAATTTCGCTATAATATTGTATAATGTTACAGAATTTCATCAAAACAAACAAACAAACTAAAACCTCATCTTTATAATATATATAAAGATTTTTTTTTTTCTTTTCTCGGTAAACATATTTTCATTTATTATTAGTACTATAATTTTGAAAGTCTTTTTCTCAGAGTTGACCTGCCCTTTTTTTCATTGGTCTCGCCTTCTGTGTTTATGGGTTTTAAATTGCTTAATGACTCAATTTCGTATATTAGTTTAAGTTTTTTTACTTAAAGTTTTTCAATTAAAAATGTTAATGTTGCTAATTGCCTGAAAATTTATAGTTAGTCACCTGTTTTCGAAAAAATTTACATCCGGTTTAGTTAGAAAAAGAGCATATTTTCTTTTATTTGGTAATCAATTTTACATAATTATGACAGGGCAAATTTTAGAAAATTGTTATTCATTATACTATTTATACCCACACCACAACAGTGGAGAGGGTATTATACATCTGTGCTGATGTGTGTAACACTTAAAGATTTTTATCCTAGATCCACCAAACATTATACCGACCTAACGAAGTCCATCCGACTGGCAGTCTGGCTGAATGTCCACGTAACCTTGTGCGCAATTTTGCAGATAATTTGATGAAATTCGGTACATAGATTCTAATTGGTACAAGGACTAAGTCTATTGATATTGGGCTGATTCGGTCCATTTTTTTATATAGCCCCCATACTAGCAGCTTTCCGGAATAGGGTCTTTGTGCCCACTACCGAACCAATTGTAATGAAATTTTAAAGATAGATAGATTCATATTTATATGGACACATAAGTTATGCATTTTTTTAAAAAAATATGACCACGAGTAGATATAGGGGGCCAGTTCTGCCATTCGGAAAATATCTTACAGATTTTAATGAAATTCAAAACATAGTGGATATTCATATGGCCACATTAGCTATGCATATTTCAAAACTAGGTCCCAAACAGGTACACATACATACATTTTTTCTTATACATATAATATGGTCGGGCTTGAAAGACTATACTTTATATCTTGTTTGTTTATAAGATTTTAAGAAAAATGTGGAAATTAAAATAACAAATTAAGTATTAGTTTGAAATTAAAGGAAAGCAAAGAGGCCTACAAAAAAAACCCTCCCTAATTATAAAATTGCGGAAATGATGGTACCCCGGTAGGCTAGCTGGTAGTGAGCTAGTCTATCAGTGCCGGGGTTTCGGGTTCGATTCCCGCCAAAGACTCTGGGGTCCTGCAGACAAGCGAAGAGCTTCGCGGGATTAGCATAGGAATAAAAAAAAATATATTAAAAAAAATTTTTACATAATTTTTAGCAATTGTTTCAACAATTTTTAAAAACCCTTCCCATCATAAAGTAACCATAGAAAATATTTTTAACTTATCACATAAAGTTAGTTTTTAAAAATATCTCTTTAGCAAATATTAAAAATACCTAAATCATAACATTTCAAAAATTGTTACTAAATAAACCAGAATACAACAAGTTTTTTTTTTTTTTTTTTTTTTTTTTTTTTTTTTTTTTTGACAACTACAAATAAATGTAGCCGTTTACTTTATTTGGACATAATCAAGGCGAATTTATTACAGGTGATCCTAAAAGCCCTGCTGGTAACTTTTTTTCTTTAGCTTTATAATTGTTGGATGTCAAAATTTTGTTTATTATCTTTGTTTCTGTTTTGATTTGTTTCGGTTTTTGACATTGTACAATGATTTTACAAAAACAAATTGCTTGTGGTTTTTGTACGAGTTGTACTTGTTGTACTACCGAGATTACCTGGAATGAATTCGCCTTGGACATAATAAATGTTACAAATTCCGATTTGGCCTCAGCGCCAAGAAGGCATTATTGAGGCAAGTTGGCAAAATAGTTCAAAAGTTAAATGTACAAATAAAATATAAGGTAAAAAGTAACTTATAGAATATATTACAAATATATTTTCATAAAAAAAGTTTATATTAAAACAAAAAAGAAAAAAAAAATAAATTATATTAAAAGCGTTTCTATTGTATTATATAAGTGTTCTTTGCAAGAAGACTTAAAAATGGAAATTCGATCAATTGATTTTAAAGCTATAGGCAAATTATTGAATTTAATTCCACCAATATAATCAATTCGCTTTTTGGTTGTTTCTAACCTGCATCTAGGAATTCTAAAATTTGTTCTGTTCCGTGTGTTGAAATTAATTTGATTTTGTATATATTATTAATGCATTTAAACACAAACATTAAAACTTGATATTCATGCAACCCATAGATTGGTAATATTGTTTTGCATATGTCTTTATATAATGAAATAGTTGAATACAACACTGGTAAATTGTATACAATTTTTAATGCCTTGTTTTGCATACATTGGAGGGATTTAAGTAAACTATTGTTTTTATTGTAAGCATATATTATAGCCAAGTAATTCAAATGAGATTGTATCAAGGAATGATATATCATCAGTTTTGATCTTTTTTCCAATTTGTCTTTTAATTTATATAAAATTCCAATCGCTGGAGCTATCTTTCTTTTCACATCACTGATATGCATATCCCATGATAAGTTGCTTTGAAGAATAATTCCTAAATACTTTATCGAATGGGTTTCATACACAATTTTTCCATCAACATATACATTAAAATTATTATTTACACTCAAAGAATGAGGTCTAAATCGAATAAGATTGGTTTTACCAGGATTCAACAGTAATCGATTTAATCTCGCAAATTCAAAAATAAGTGCAGCATCCCATTCTATTTGTGTTTTTAGCACCAATTCATGTTTATATGGATACATAACATCAGCAAAAATACACAGCTGACCACTTAAGTTCAGGTTTTTAATATCATTTAAATAAACTGAGAATAATAGCGGCCCTAGTCCACTTCCCTGTGGCACACCATATTCAACAGTACCAATAAAACTTTTTGCACTTTTTATATTTACATATTGTTTTCTGTTTGTAAAGTAACTTTCAAACAACAAAAGTTCACGACCTTGAATACCATAATATTTAAATTTTTGTAGCAGTATCTGATGATCTACTAGGTCAAAAGCTTTAGTAAAATCAAAAAATATTCCAGCAACTCCAGAAAAGCCATCATCAAGACCCTTACAAATATTTTTAACAACGTTAAGGACAGCATCTTCGGTACCACATCCTCGTCTAAATCCAAATTGAAAATTATACAAAAAATTATTCTCTTCCAGGTATAATAATAGCTTTTTTAGCTAATAATAATAGCTATTTTTTCAAAAATCTTATCAATTGAAGATAGAACGGCAATCGGTCGATATTTATCTACAGTACATACATTTATTCCTTTTGGTATTGGTACTAATTTGTGGACTTTTAAAATATCAGGATAAACTGAATTATTAACCATTTTGTTAAAAATATCGCATAAAATTGGAGTAATTTCTTCTCGACATTCCTTGACAAATTTCGGGGAAATATTGTCATTGCCTGGACTTTTATTAATATCCATACCTAATATCACCCCAATTACGTCACTGCAATTAATGTTCTCAAGGGTGAATCGATTCGTTGCACGGGTAAGCGTTTTTGAATTTATGGGGTGCTTTTAAGAGAAGGAATGAGTATAACTAATATTGTATGGTATGCTTTTGCACACTCACCATAACTTAAAAAACAAAAACAGTTGCTTATGGTATTGGATTGAGTATGTCATAACATTTTTTTTTTTTTGCTCACAATATCTGTTGTCACCATAAATATTTAAACAATATCTGTTTTTTATCTTTTGTATTTTAAAATATTGTAGATGAGTTGATGTAAATAACAGAGTTTAGAAAAATTAATATACGATCTCAGCCAGGGGTGCCAGATTGTTTTATTAAGAAATCGGCATATTTTCAAAAACAAATCGGTAATTTAGTTTAATTTAATTTAATGAATCGTATTAAAGTGTTCTTGCAGAATCTATGGTAACCTAAAAAAAAACGATGACAACTCCATAGTCAACTGCCTGATTTCATGTAGACTCATTTTTGATAGAAAAAAAAGTTCGGATAAAAATCTTATAAAGTGAGTTTTATTTCGATGTCTTAAAATAAAACTCTTATGAGGAGTTTATTTTTTTCGTCTATAATAAAATTCACTTCTCCCTCAACAAATAAAACTTTTTAATTTTTATTTTTACGTCTCAAATAACACTCATTTTGTTTTTCTTCTTTTTTTAATGACGATCAATTTAATTGCAGACTGAAGATAACACTGTTTTACAAATTGTAGTAATCTGACCAGCGACAAGCTCAATGTACATAAAATGAGTTTTATTAATATGTTTTAAATTTGTTTATTAATAAGAATCAAATAAGTTTTATTTTTTGATGGCTGAATAAAACTCTCGTTTTAAGAGTTTTATTCGATCTTTTATTCCTCAACAAAGGTTTAACTTATGACATCTTAATAAAACTGTTTTTAAGAATTTAATTTGACCTTTTATTTTTACGTTGAAAAATAACTTTTTTAAACAACAAATTTAATAAACAAATAATGAATTTTTTTGGGGTTACAAATATCTATAATAAGCAAATAAGAACGTATAGTCCATCAATCCCGACCATTTGATACTCCACACCACAAAAGTTCTGATTCAAGTTTAACTTATCATTATTTACAATAATGGATCCTTAGGGCAATAAGAAACAATGTACCAAATTTGAGCAATTAATCTTCAAGATTGCGACCCGAACTTTGCGTACAAGGTCTACATAGACAGCCAGCCGGATGGATGGATATCGTTAGATCGATTCAAAAAGTGATATATTCTTTTTTGTTTTTAAAGATAAAAACATGTTTTTTTTTCATTTTTATTATTATACATATTTTATTTTGACATTTTTATTAAATAACTTTAAATATCAGCATTAAAATAAGAAAAAATAATTCGTTGCAAAGATTAATTAAATCCCAGTGGATATCGAAATTTATTTTTTTATGCTAAAGAATTCGCGCGTTTTAACTCTGGTTTTTTTTTGCAAAAAAGCTTGCAAATTTCTGTTACTGTCTTACATTAAATTGGCTATCAGATGTACAAGTATTATCCTCAATAGCGTATAATTCTATAAAATTTATTATTTGACTTAAATTATTTGCATGGACAGTGAATATTAATTAAGCTTTGCTTTACTCTTTTGTAAGTAATAATCCCTTATTCTTAAAGAAAAATAAATTTTAACTGAACTGTTTTAGATTTAAAAATTATTTCTTCTTTTACATTTGTCTCTTTGTTATGTAACAAGCAGAGCTGACGCTTTTGGTTATTTCTAACCAAAATTGGTACTATTTTTTCTCAATGTGGAGATGTGAATATTTTTTTCATTTTGGTTACTTTTTTCTAAAATAATAATACGTATTAAAACATATTTTCCTTGGTACACTTACAATTTACTTTTTGTTTAACGTTTTTATTTACATGGCGTTTTTTTTATATGACTTCGAATAATGTGTGCTTTGCACTACGATTTTCTCATTAACTGTTTGTTTAAAATGAACGAAAGTTTCCTTTCGAAAACAAAAAATTCCTTTTTAAACAGCTAACAGATATTTTTTTAAGAAAATAAGTACCAAATTTGTTTTTTATATTAGAAGCGCCCATGTTCTTGAACTGAATTTTGTATGGAAATTTGACGGGTTAAGCTCTAATAAAATAAAAATATTTTTTATGAAAAAGGTCTCAAATATATAAAAACATTTAATTTCAGTTTCTCGTTATTTGTTTAATATGAACAAGAATTAAATTTCTTGCTTTGTTTTCTTAATTTGTAATCAGTATTTTCCTATATATATTAATGTTTTTTTCCATTAACAAATGACATTACTAATTTGGTTATATTTTTTCACATTTGGTAACATTTTCAAAAATTTTGGTTGTAAAAATTTTATTAGTCGTGGCAGCACTGGTAACAAGTTAGCAAAAATTAATAATTTATATAAAACAAACCAAAAGCTATCGTGTTTTAAGTGTATATCAAAAAATCGGCAAATCGGCACTTTGATAATTTAGACGCAAAAAATCAGCAAAATGCAGATAAATCGGTAAATATGGCAGGCCTGATCGCAACGCGTCTTGCTAGTGTTATTGTTGTTGATCGGCAATTTGCACTACCGCAGCATGAATAATCTCTTCGTGTGTGACATTTTTTGCTTTTTTTTATAGTTAGAACCAAAAATTATTTACAAAAACAAAATACATGTGATCAGTTTTTTTACTGATTTTTTTTTAAACATTTTTGTCTACATGTCCTTGGAACGAAAAAAAAACCCACCCTTTTAAAGGCCTCAAAGAATTTTTTACTAGAACAAAATACTAATAACAACCCCGAGAAATTTGTGTTTTGATCGGTTGTGTTTTGATTTTGCTCCTAATTATTATCAATTATTGTCAATTTTGAATAAAGATTATTAAAAATTATCATATTCACATATCACTGATATAAATTTAAATATTTGTTAAATCTAAAAGTATTAAACAAAATTAACGAAATAAAAAAGTTAAGTAAAAAGTTTAAAATTCTAAGCATTGAAAAAAAAGAAAAGAAAACAATAAAACATAAACAAAAAGAACGATACAAAAAGATAACAATAAAAATCAAGACTTGCCGATTTTTGCTCCAAAATGCTGATTTTGTGATAAACACTTAAACCACGGTAACTTTGCTTGTTAACGTGTAATTTATTAATTTTGGGTAACTTTGGAGCATTTTTCATAACCTATACAACCAAATGGAAAGTCTTTTTTACACTGTATTAACTAATTTTATAAAAAAAACGACTAAAAATTTAAATTAACTTAACGGAATTTATGAACACAAAGAATTTTTTGAACTTTGATGCAGAGCATTTGGGCTTATTGGCTAACGACTTACTATCAAAATTAAAACTCAACAAAGGCGCAAATTAACAAAATTGTTAATAATTGTATTAATTTTTATATAGAACTTACAAATCAAATATTAAAACGTTTTGATTTTTAACAAAATCTTATAAATCTTTAAATATGATTGACCCTAATAAAATTATGAGAAAGGAAAATATTTCTTTTATGGAAATTCTGAAAGAGTTTCCCAGCTTTATTTTTGAAAAAGAAAAACAAATTTTAGACCCTGAATTTAGAGAGTTAAAATTTTTAAACTTTTAAGAAGATTTAGAAGGAATTGAAGTAAATTTGCAAACTTTTTGGTGAAAAATTTCAGACTTAAAACGTGGGGATTCTACGGATGCATTTCCACTGCTGTCAAAGTGTGTACAACAAATTATGGTCCTTCCACATTCTTGGGCAAATGTGGAATTTTTTGCCAAGTCAACCTTAATAAAACCAAATTTCGATGTTCCCTTAAAAATGAATCCTTACAAGGAATTCTTTTTTCAAAAGATTACTTAAAGTTTTATAATGCAAACTGGTTTGATGTTAATATTTAAATGGATTTAATGAAACTAGTAAACTCAAATATGTATCTATAAAATATCTGTTAAAATAAAATGTTGAAAAACATTTTTCAACTATACAACTATTTTAACCTAAAGCCCAGTACTCTGTTAAAATTTGCGAAAAATGTTGTGCAACATTGATTATTTTACACGAAAATTTTGACATGTATCAATATTATCTATCTCGCGATTTTTCAAAACTTAACGTTTTTATTGGTTGCAAGTATACAACATTGTTTTACGAAGGTAAACAAAAATGAGGTTTTTTTAATTGTTATTAGAAAAAGTAAAACAATGTTAATTTTATAATTTCCCAACAAGAAAATGTAATTTTATTATTAATTTTGGGACTTTTCTAAATTTTTCTTTGTGAAACGCTTGTTATAAAAGCCCCTTTACAAATACAAAATAAAAAATTACAAGAAATTATAAAGGCTGAGTTAGGCGAACGTTGCTGTACCCGTAACTTACTGTAAGTCTCAATTTTCACGTTTCATCTTTTAATGGTTAACTTCTTTTAATTCCCTTTTTGAAGATGCCATTACGTTCACACGCAGCAACCGGTTTCAACTTTTTTTGCTTCAAAACAACAACACTTTTACAACAACAAATTTACATGCAGCCATTGTTGTGCATATACCTACGAATGAGAACACAAAGCGTACTGCCCAAGTACAGGCATCTCCGAACCAACCCCTTTTCTTCTTGCTTCCCTCTCCTTAAAACACAAGAGTTGAGCATCAAAAGATGAAACGTGTGAATGTAGACTAACGGACTGCTTGTACGTTGGTGCACTTATAGAACATCTAAAAACGTGTCATATGTTTTTCACATACATAAACAAAAAAGCAATAGTATACATAAAACAACACACACTATGATGGGGAATCAAAAGGTTTAAATGTTGGCCGCTGTGCAGAAAAAGTACCAAGTGATAAAATGGTATTAAATCAGTATTTAGTGTAAGTAATAATTTAATATATGATATTTATATTATAGATTTACAATAAGCAAATATGTATTTTAACATATACATACACATTTACATGTATTATTTTGTAAATGTGCATAGACAAAACAATATTTTGTTACCATTTAAAGCCTTTTATATATTTCTCATTTCTATTGTATGTGCATATGCATTTGTTTATTTTGTACATCTAAGCATATGTATGTATATTTATATATATGGAAATATGTTGTATTGCAAGTCGTTTTGTCGAAAGTCCATAGATATACTGGAAAAAAGTACCAAAAAAAAGAGCGAAAATACCCGCATTCAATTTAATATACATGCAGGACATCACTGCTTTACAACTGTCACGTAACGACGGCATGGAATTCTAATTTATACAGATTGAGACGTTCCGTCAACGTGACATTGAAATTCGGTAAGCATTTACATTGTAAGCAAATAACAAAACGGACCAGACGTTTCGTTAGGGCACGTGGACGTTTGGCTAACTCTACCTTAAGCTGTTGCTTAAAATTCCGTGCGAAATAATATGAGCTGCACTTCTTTCGCAGGGAATATAAAAATGTTGCTTGAAACACTTCGAAGGTTTTTCGTAATATAAATAGAGTACAACTCTAGCAACATTTTTTCGTTTGTATTTCACAGAAATTATTTTTATATGGAGTTGGACAACATTTCACACGAATTACTGAACATAATACAAGGCTTATACTACACAAAATCTGGTAGATTTTAGTTGAAATATTAAAGAAATTTTTTGGCGTTTACACCACTGCTTTTTGAAATATTGTCAGATTTCATTTTCATGATAAAAGAAAAGAAATTGTAATGCAAACTTTTATTAGCAAAAATTTAAAGCCAAAAACAAAGTGTTATTATATTAATATAGTTTACATACCCTTTATTTATTATTGGTTTATCCATTTTCACAAATGTTTATTTTTTATATTATTAATTTCCCGCAAAATTTATTTTTCCCCTCACTTTTTATATATTTTTTTTTTTTTGTCAAACTGTCAGATTTTTCTTGTTCAAAGCTGTATTTTTTAGTACATTAGTATGAAATTCATAGTTGTATCGTTGAGCATTGCAAGATTTTGTGAGATTTTGCCAAAATCTAGTGTCGAACTAGATTTTGTTTTATATGGGAAATCTAGTAGAAACGAACAAGATTTCGCTCAAAATCCCTTAAGTACTAGATTTTGTATAGGTGTAAATGTAGTAATAATGTACAAAATTTTTTTAAATTAACTGCAATTTATTAATAAAAATATTCTTTTTTATTAATTTTTTGTTTTTATATGGGTTCTATGTACTCGTAAGTTAATGCTGAATTAATTTTTTTTATGTTAATAAATCTGTATATGTTTTATTGTTCTTAAAAGGTATCATTTTTTTGCCGATTTTTTTAAAATAAAATGCCGATAATGCCGATTTTTTCTCAAAATTATCTGGCACCCCTGATTATAATGTCAAATCGTAGATCTAAGAGAACAGATGATATGGCTATGTCGACGCCAAGGCGAATTCAACTACAGGTGATGTCGATACTACAACAAGTTACAACGCCAAAAACACAACAATGTATTTTTTTGTTGCTTTCGTTGATCGATATGTCAAAAATACAAGTAACTTTTGACATTTCTCCCTCTAAGTAAGAAAACAAAGTAACACAGCTGTGCTTTCAACGCCACCTGAAAAATGAATTCGCCTTGGTCGACGCTTAATGCTAAGAGAACAGCATATGAAGATGAGTTTAGTTCTATCGAATATACTCCCGCAGTGGCAGATCTTATTTTTTCAAATCCAAATGACTCTTGCTCACGCAGTCGTTTGTGGAATTGGTTTGTCCCAATTTACTTTATACGATTTTTGTCGTTACGATTATTGTCGTTTCTTCTTTGAAGTCGGTTTTAATGTTTACATTGTATGATTTTTGACGTTACAACTCCTTATGTGTGCATATATTTTGACACAACGAATTGATGAACAAAACTAATCGAAGAGTACTATCGCTTGTGTACCTTGTGTTCCTCTCTCCCCTCTCGACAATAAGGTAAGAATCGCAACGACAAAAATCGTTTAATGTAAATTGGGACTTAGATGCTTAGTTTACAAAACATGATCAAGGCGAATTCAACTACAGGTGGTGTCGAAACGCCATCTGATTTTGACAGTTCGAGCCAATTTGTTTTGATTTGTTAGAGTTTTGTTAGGAATGGTTGACATTTTGGACCGTAAACATTAACAATGTAATGCAAAAAACCCTATGTTGTTTCTGTTGTTTTTGGATTGTTGTAGTTTCGACAACACCTGTAGTTGAATTCGCCTTGAACATAATGAATATATAAGAGAACAAACTGAACAAATAAAAAATATGATTGCGGAAAGTAAGAGATGGTTGATAACTGAAATTGAACAAAAGTTTACCAATTTTAAAGATGAAATAATAAATGATGTGAAAAGAGAAGTAAGAGAATTAAATGATAAGAGTTATTAAACTAGAGACGGAAAATATGGAAATTGACAAACTAAAATATGATGTTGAAAGTTTGAAAATAGAATGCCTAAATCAAGAAATCTCTATGGTGGAATCATATGTACGTATTACTGGTATACCTTTTTATAATAATGAAAATTTAAATGAAATTTTTGAAAATATGTGCAACACATTAAACATTACTATGACTTCGTTTAAATCTATTTTCCGCGTCTATAAAAACTATCGTAATGTCGATGATCCTCCCATTGTGATTAAATTTAACACACCGTATGAAAAAAACTATTCAGCCCAGACAGGTGAAAGCGATTTAAGACTTCTGAGCTTAAAATACAATATTCCATTACCAGAAAAAATGTCAGTAAACAAATCAGATATACAAAAACTGAATATTACTCCAAACGGTTTAGTACTGCAATTAATTCCCAACAAACTTGGAATACTATCCGTGAAATAGGAATTGGCAATGCTCACAACAATATTGACTATCAAGTGGATGCAAGTATGCTTAACAGAACATTTATTAACGCTCCTGTTATCCAAGCAAAGCCCTCTTTTTTAATTTTTCCTCAAACGCTTTAAATACACATAATGGGATAGTTGGGGAATACTTCCAATTTTCTTACGTTACAGAATATGATCTTTTTTTCAATGTGCACTTTAATAAAATCAAACGCATTGGGAAGTGATAACTTACACCCAAAATTTATAAGATTACAAGTGCCATGGATTTTACCATATGTTACTCATTGTTTAATACTATCATAATGTCATGTATTTACCCGTTAAACTGGAAACATGCCAAAATTGTGCCATTACCTAAGTCGAATGGAGAATACAGACCTATTGACATCTTGTGTTTTCTGTCGAAAGTAATGGAAAAACTTTCCTATAAACAAATGATTACACATATCAATAACCATAATTTGCTTTCGAGCACACCATCTGGTTTTCGTCAGAGTCATAGCTGCGCAACGGCTATTGTTAAAGTTAGTGAAAATATACGGCAAGGATTGGAAAATTAAAATATTATCTTTTTGGTGCTTCTTGACCATTCCAAAGCTTTTGATACGGTTGTTCATGATATACTCATCAGAAAACTGAAAAACTTATTTAGATTTACGAACACGTCAACTAAACTTATAATGTCTTATCTTTCAGAACGCACATAAACGATGTATTGTCAGAGAGCTTATCACTGACTTGGGGAGTGCCTCAGGATTCTATTCTAGGTCCACTTTTATTTTCTTTATATGTAACTGATTTTCCACAACAGCTCACTAAATGTAACATTCATTTATACGCCGATGACGTGCAGCAGAAATATTGCGTCCGGTATATCCAACCTAAATGACGACTTTAACAGAATCTTCCTTTGGGCTAGTGCAAACCGTCTCTATTTGAATCCGCAAAAATCTAAATGCATTGTAATATGTAAGAAAAGCTTTATTTCCTCCATATCTGAGGATATTGTTTTAAATGGCGTAAACATTGAAATTGTTAACAAAGCGAAGAATCTTGGCATAATTTTCAAAAGCACTTTGACTTGGAGTGATCTTGTAAACTTACTGGTTGGCTATCAACTAATATCTGCTTTTGTGAAACAGATAAAAGGCTAGTTTACACGGTAATACAATGTGTTACGACATGTCAAAAAATGATGTAGAATGAGAAAAAGCTTATCATGTAAATTTTACACTTGTAAATTTTACATTGTAAAAGCAAAATGCATTGAGTAATGCCATGTTTCCACGGTACGTGCTTCGCTCTCTATTCATGCTTCACACCCTAATCATGAACGAAGCAACCTGCTTCGCCATACAAAATTTTGAGAGCGAATTAGGTAGATTCATATTGAATCTACTTGCGAAGCAGGAAAAATTCCTCTCTTCTCTAATATTTATCGTAAGTTTATCTGAACTAGCTGAATAAATCGTTTGTGTTAGCGTTGTCAACTCGGTGCGTTTTGTACCATTGTTGGTGCTTTTTTATACTTTTTATAATGATGAAAATATTACCTTTATTAATTTGGAATAATTATTATAAATTTGTGATCTCTTTTCAAAAAGATCTAAACAGAATCCGTACTATTAATCGTAGATCCCTTTTAAAAAAGTTTTGTATGGAATTTATGCAATTAAAAATAATTTGTTATCTAATACAAATGAATACAAGCAAATTTGTTTATTTTGTTTATGTTTTTTTTTTCTTTTTTCTAAAAAAACCTGAACTGCAAAAGGCTGTTTTATTCTTATACAGTAGAATCGCGAAATGTTTCAGGGGTTGTATAGTTTTTCGAATTATTAACTTTTCTAAGCGGTATTTTATTCTAAAAAATGCAATAATAAATAAAGATTTTTCCAAAATAACATACAAAATTTATTTAAATTACTTTAATATCAAAAAATTTCGGTACATGTAATGTTTTCCTGTGTGCTTTTTCCTATGTGTTTTCCATAGCGTCGAGCATTTTTTGGCATTTCATTTTTATTTTTGAGATGGCTGCTTCACAAGTACCTCGTTCTGCTTAAAATCTAATCTGATTTGTGATGTTTTGCCCTGATTTGTTGACATTTTTTATTAATACGCTCAGAAAAGTGTTTGGAACTAAAACAAAATTTCAGATATTTGTTTATTTTTTTTTGTTTTAAATGTAAGTCAAACGAATGAGTTGTGCGCTCGTGTTCTAAAACAAGCAGTTGCAGTTTAGGGCCAACCATAATAAACATAATCTTGCTTAACCTTCTGTCAAAAATTAACAAAAAGTCTTTAAAATGTATTTAAAAAAAAAACAAAAACAAAAAAAAAATAACATTTGATTCCTTATGGAATGTGCGATCGGTTTCGCACTTTGCTTAAGCAAATGTCAGTTTCAAAAAACTTAACAAAAATATGGTTCAATATGGTTTTACCCATATGATATACATACATGTATTCGAACAGTTGCTTAAGCCAACTTAAGCACATTATATTTCGGTCTTTTTAGAGCGGCACAGGGGCGCTAAAATTTGGTGAGATTAACTTTTTCGCGATTATACTGTATTTTTAATATTCAACTATTATGCAAAATTAATTCAATAAGCTTTTAAAATAAAAAAAGAAAGTCTAAACTTGCTGCTTTTTTTAAATTAAGTGCTTTTTCTCCAATTTGGCGCGTTTCAAAAATTCACAGTTACCAACGCTGATTTTTTTATTAAAGACAACTGTCAAATCGAAGCAAGTAGACAAGTCGTGTAAACACCATGATTCATTCGCATGATTCAGAGAGCGAAGCAGGTGATTCAAGTCGTCGTGGAAACATGGCATAAGAGAGAATACTGATAAAAATATGACAATCGGTCGGTGAGTCTACATCAGTGGTGTCAATTATTATGATTGTGTTGATGCGATTACTCTTGTCTCTTACATTCCCAGCGGGAGAAATCTGCGGTTGCGAGGCCTATTACGAGGCCTAATTAACATACATATTTTGCTATGAAGACTTTAGAGCAATTAATAATAACACAATTATCGAAAAATGTTGAGTTATGGACAGACACAATTAGTTATTATTTAAATAAATTTAATTTGGAACCTGCATTTCGCAGAAACTTTGCTTATTTTTTGGAAAAATTGAGCATTTGACAATATTTGAAGTCTTTTTACAACCTTATACAATTCTTTCCAATATTTTTAATTTTGTGCTCAACATACCTTTGCGAATGCCAACAATGAAAATTCATTTGCACATACTAATGCAAATTATAACCCCATTAAGTTTAAAAATATTCTATAATTATTAACCACCGTTATAAAAAGAGAAGATTTTACTAGCCTATAAAAATATACTAATATAAAACATAAGAGACATTGAAAATCATTAAATGCATTTTTTAACATAAAAAATTTTTTATATGGCATCATTTATCTTTTTTTTAATAAATTCATCCGCTTGCATGCTCGTTATCGCTGTCTACAAGACTACTTAATAAAATTCAAATTTGAAGTTTACAGAAGCTCAATAAACACAACATCAAAGCGAATTCATCACAGTTATTCTTGAATCAAGAATCTTGATACTACAACAAGTACATCTCGTACAAACACCACAAGCAATTTGATTTTTTTAAAATCATTGTACAATGTTAAAAACAGAAGTAAAACAAAACAGAAACAAACATAATAAATATATTATTTCTGTTTAGAGGCCTCAAAACAGGCCGTGCGATATTGCGATATTTCCCGCTGAATGAGAATGTTTTGCAGTAAAAAATTATATTTTACGCTCGCAAAATAAAAGAGCGTAAGCGTACATGTGAGTTTTGCTTACACAATTGTGTATGACGCTGACCAGTGTTGCCAGTGAAATTTCGAGAAAGATACATTTTAGTTACCAAAAAGGTACACTTTTTCCCAAATAGATACATTTAAAAAAAAAATTGGAAAATCCTGTTTTAACGTTTAACATTAGTTAACATAACAGTTTTATTTCATTTTTCATGAATATTGTAAAGAAAGTTATATCATATAAATTCATTTTTATATATATTTAAGTCATAAATATTAGGTATGTAATTTTTTAAAATAAAGTAACCAAACTTTACAATTAATTATATGTAACTATCTTTGGATGTTATCAAAACAAATTAATTTTTGTATAAAATAATAAAAGAGTTAGGGCGTTAATACTAAAGCGATTATATAAAAAAGTTCACATAAATTTTTCTTCTAAAATTTCATATTAACACACATACACAATAATAAGCAGACGACAGAAGAACTTACGAAACCTTACATCAAAATACATGTTATTTTTGTAAAGCTTCGGACAGACGGTGTTCAGATCCTACAATATTGTAAGCAGCCGTTGCTAATAGAAATATTTTACTGACAATGGTGCCATTGTAAGAACTGAACACCGTCTGTACGAAGCTGATGTAGTTGTCGAAATGATAACTTTAAGAAACTTTTTCGGAAAGTTTGATATTTTATTTCTGTACACAAAAGATACGAGAAATGTCAGGATTATACATGTAGTCATCAAAAGATACGAAAAATGTATATTTCGTATCCTAATGGCATCACTGACGCTGACATTCCTGGTCTACATCATAGATAGGCAAACACATACATGTGTATTGTATAGCAGTGGTGTCAATTATGATTGTGCTAGTGCGAATACTCTTGTCTCTTACATTCCCAGCGGGAGGAATCTGCGGTTGCGAGGCCTATTACGAGGCCTAATTAACATACATATTTTGCTATGAAGACTTTAGAGCAATTAATAATAATACAATTATCGAAAAATGTTGAGTTATGGACAGACACAATCAGTTATTATTTAAATAAATTTAATTTGGAACCTGCATTTCGCAGAAACTTTGCTTATTTTTTTGGAAAAATTTGAGCATTTGACAATATTTAAAGTCTTTTAACAACCTTATACAATTCTTTCCAAAATTTTTAATTTGGTGCTCAACATATCTTTGCGAATGCCAACAATGAAAATTCATTTGCACATACTAATGCAAATAATAACCCCATTAAGTTTAAAAATATTCTATAATTATTAACCACCATTATAGAAAGAGAAGATTTTACTAGCCTATAAAATATACTTTTATTTACCAATAATATCTTCTAAATTTATATTGCAGTTTCGAAACAACAAAACATTTTTTAGGTTTGCGGACGTTAATTTATTGCGTTGTTTTGAGCAAATGTATTTCAAATCGGAAAATATTTATTCGCAAAGATATATTGAGGAAAAAAAGCGACAAACATTTGAAGGAATTTTTTTTTAATACAGGATATAGTGTCCCGTCTAAATTTTTCCAGAACTCAATAATATTTTCCCTATCTGGATGATTAAATTTTTAATAAATTCATCCGCTTGCATGCTCGTTATCGCTGTCTACAAGACAAATTAATAAAATTCAAATTTGAAGTTTACAGAAGCTCAATAAACACAACATCAAGGCGAATTCATCTCAGTTATTTTTGATACTACAACAAGTACACTACACCTCGTACAAAAACCACAAGCAATTTTTTTTTTCTAAATCATTGAACAATGTTAAAAACAGAAATAAAGCAAAACAGAAACAAAGATAATAAATAATAAATATATTATTTCTGTTTAGAGGCCTCAAAACAGGCCGTGCGATCGTGCGATATTTCCCGATGATTGAAAGTGTTTTGCAGTAAGCAATTATATTTTACGCTCGCAAAATAAAAGAGCGTAAGCGTACATGTGAGTTTTGCTGACACAATTGTGTATGACGCTGACATCCCTGCATAGCTGCCAGATAAAATTGGTCGAAAATCGTCAAATGTTGAGGAAAAAATCGTCAATATCGTCAAATTGACTAAGCTAAATCGTCACAAAAATCGTCATTGTAAAAAACCACAAATTTTTTATAAGTTTTGAAAATAAATTGTTATTTTTAGTTTTCGTTGCTAATAAAATTTTAATATATTTGTTAAGAAACTTATGATTGAAGTAACACAACCAAACATTTTTCAAAAGTATTGGCGTTCATAAGAAAACTAAGAAAATAAAGTAAAACCAAGGTATATCAAACACCTATTTTTCACGTCGAAAATCCTGTTTAAGAACTTAAGTCAGGTAAACACAAATAAAATCAGACTCTCTGAAAGAAAAGTTTCCCTGCCGGAGATCGAACTAGTACCTAGCTAGTACTAAACTAGTACAACGATCACCAGTACTAGTTCTCGACAGTATACTTTTCTATACTATCTTAATGCTCAAATTAGCATTGCATGTGCTTAGAAAATCACTAGTAATTTTGGTTCTAGTCGTGTACCAGTTTACTTGGACCCAATTGGACATTTTCAATTAATTTTATTTTCAATTGAACGCATCTTTTCCTGATTTTAAAAGAGGTAGTGGTGAAGGTTAGTGGACCTCAACATATGAGGCATATAAAAAAAAATATTTTTATAAACTTTAAACACAGGATAAATTTAAAATTTTGTTCGATTTCAATTTCTCGTGATTTTAATTTCCAGAACATGGCCGTAAATAATGTATAAAGAAATTATAAATTAATTATTTAAAATCATATTTAAAAATAAGTATCAAAATACGAATTTTTGTTTTAAAAAAGTTTTGCCCAATCAGTTTACAAGTGATGCTCTTGTACTACATCAAGTACTAGTACTAATAAGCACTAGTATTTTTATATAAAATCTTTAACACCGTTACCACTAGTGCCTCTTGTTCTAGTAATTGTACTGGTGGCTTTTTGACAGTTAACGCCTAATCTCCTGAAGGGTTTATAATGTGAACCCAGCCTAAAGAGAGTAGTTGTAAAGGCTTTGATCAAATAGAACTCTTACAAATATTCATCGTACTGAAAAACAATCGTATTGTATATGATGAACAGCTAAGACATGAAAATTACTGCCAATCAAATAATGGAAATAAAATTATATTAGAAGCCTAAATAAAATGTGAAATTATATTAAAAATATTTGTAAATTTGAACAAAATTTGTCATATAAAAAATCGTCAAATTTGGGGTATAAATCGTCCTATCGTCAATAGACCATTTTTGTACCTAAAAATCGCCAAAATGACGATAAATCGTCAAATCTGGCAGCTATGCATCCCTGTTGTATAGTAATATTGTTGCTATTTGACTCTCCCGTTCTCAGTGTACTGCAGCGTTTCCATAATTTTTTTTTCAGAAACTGCATATAAAGATAAAGAACTTGATTCTAACTGAAGAAAAACTGCACATAAAAATAGCCCAACTATGAATACAATATATTTAATATTTTCAGCTTACGAGTAATATAGAAACAAAAACAATATTAACGAAATTAGTAGGCTAGAATTGTAGGTCAAAATTGTACGTTTGTACAAGCCGTTTGTGTTTTTAATTGGGGTATTTGACAAAATATAAAAACATGTTTGTAGAAAAACCGCAATATTTAATATTATCCATACTGTTTGTGCTGATAAGTGCTTAATTGAATCATTAAAGCTTGCCACTGTTATACGAGTATATACTTAGCAAATTAGGTAAAATTATGCCGTACGAAATAAAATAACAAAATTTGAAGTAATAAAATGGTTATTTAATAATAAAAAATACACATTTGGCAACGTTGATCAAGCGGCAAACGTACACCACCAGCTTGTACGACTGCTCATGCGAGACTGAATTTATTTTTATTCTTTCTTCCATACGTGTATTTAAGTACGTGTACATAAGTGAATAACAAAGCGCCCATGGGCGGCCTTTTGCCTACCAGGTCTTTTTCGCCAAATTCAATGTCAAAAATCGCCAAAATCGCCAAAGCATTTATTTTTTTCGATTTCGACAATAATTTATGTATTTTTAGAATAATTAAAAATATTTTTTCATAAATCCCAAAAAAAATTTGTTCCGTATCCCTAAAATCCGCCAAAAATTCAAAAAAAGTCGCCATATATTTTGTTTAATTTTTATTTAACAAAAAAGGTGCAATGTTTAAAATATTTTACAGAAGTCTACTTAAAGTAACAAAAAAAGGATTTTGCGGTAAGTATTAAACAAATATTGGATGTACAATATATTTGTATGTAGTTGCAGTTCTATTATATAACTGAAACGCTATATAGTTCACCAAGAAGACTAACTTGTTGTCTTCTTTTTTGAAATACATTGTGAAGGTAGAAAAGAAATGCAACATGTGCTATTTATATTCATATAACTTTTGGCTCGTAAAAACGTGTCGAAAACTTCATATCGCATTCTACTTCAAAGCAGATATTTAGTGAATTTCAATATTTCAATACAGGTACCTGCCGTATCATTGTAGCTATAAATTGTTGGCCTAAACTGATCTTAATTAGATTGAATATCATCATCAAACTGTATTTTTTCTATTGTATTTCATTAACATCCAAGGGTAAGTTAGGATTCATAAAAAATCTTTAAAATATATTTAAAAACATCAAATTTTATGTGATAATTTGTCACATTTTATAATGGAAAAATTTTCATAAACTTTCATTATATTCATTTTTAAAGAATTCTACTTATTACTTTTTTCAAGAGCACATTTAAATGTGAAAAAAAAAATTCTCGAAGATTATCTTCATCAGCCATTTCAACATTATTTAGTTTTAAATACTGGTCATACATATGAATGCATCAAATTTCATACATTGAAATACTAGAATAAAAAAAATATTATTTCTTCGTTTTGAATTTAACAAATTTCAAAACAAATTGGCTCATTAAAAATAGCCAACAAAATCGCCAACTATTTTATAAATCGCCAAAAAATCGCCATGTCGCCAAATCGAAAATTAGGTCGCCAAAAGAGTTTGAAAATTCCCACGTTTGGCGAGAAATCACCATATCTGACAGCCCTGTTGCCTACCTATGGTCTACATTCACACGTTTCATCGTTTGATGCTCAACTCTTGTGTTTAAAGGAGAGGGAAGCAAGAAGAAAAGGGGTTGGTACGGAGATGCCTGTACTTGGGAAGTTCGCTTTGTGTTCTCATTCGTAGGTATATGCACAACAATGGCTGCATGTAAATTTGTTGTTGTAAAAGTGTTGTTGTTTTGAAGCAAAAAAAGTTGAAACCGGTTGCTGCGTGTGAACGTAATGACATCTTCAAAAGGGAATTTAAAAGAAGTTGAGCATCAAAAGATGAAACGTGTAAATTGCGACTAAATGTTCATTTTCTAAACCATTTTAGAAACTTATGTATTCTCATCACACCAAAGTCGCATTTTAACAGTATATATTGAAGGTTGTAACATTTTTATAAAATTACATAAACAAGCAGAATCAACTCAGGAAATGTTCATATTGTTTTTGTAAATATTGTAAAACTGCAACCATCTGCTTTTTTGTTATTAACTCACTTTGCTTTTATTTTACTTAAACCAACCGTGTAAATATGAAAAACACTTACCAACAGATTTTTATTTTAAACACGGAGATAATTTCATAATATTTTGATTCCACAAAGTCGTAATACATTGTATTACCATGTAAACTAGCCTTAAGCAAATATTTTACTAATTCTCTTTTTATCAACTGATATCCACTATGTTGCCAGCTAACATTTTATGAAATTTTTAATCAAATTCGAGTCTTTTATTGTGCCTACCCGCGACTCTTCTGGATAAGTAATTTTTGAGTCTTTTTCTTAATTAAATTAGAGTCATTTTCGATCCATTTTTAATAGTATTAAAAGTCTTTTTCGAATCGCTTTTTAGTCATTTATTAGTCGAATTTCTCTTCATTTATGAGTCGTTTTCCAGTCATGTTTCTAATCGCTTACGAGTCTTTTTTGAGTCATTTATCAATCTGTTTGGGAGTCTTTTTATAGTCATTTATCAGTCATATATCTTTTCGATTAGGAATCCGATTTACATCATTATTGATTTTTGACTAATCGCATTTGACTCTTTTTTCGATTGTTTTTCAGTCGGTTTTCTGAGTCCGACGCGTCGCGACGTTTACAATGACGCGATTTTTAAAATCACGTCCATATGAGCATGAAGTAACATAAACAAAATGTATTAAATATTCGTGTGATGTATGTACGTACATAAAAATTTATTAAAAATAAAAATATTTTTTCGTAAAAAATATTTTTTAAAATAAAAATTTACATTAAAAAATAACCAAAAAGTTTATGAAAATAAATTATTTTCACACTAAGTAATCCAGTTTTTAAATAGTAAATAAACAAACATAAAATTTAAAAAAAAATTAAAAAAAAAATAAAAGTATACAATTAACAATTAAAAATTAATTATATGTATGTGCATTTAAAGTCTAGCTTTAAGACCTATTATAAATTACATGCGTAATTTAACATATAACAAAAAAGTTAAAAATAATTTTGTACATTTTGCATTTATACTGTTTTAATAGAAAAAAAGTATTTACTTTAATAGAAAAAATTACATATGTACGTACATATATAAAATAAATTGTTTGTACTTTAAAATTTGCATTTCTACTTAAGGTTTCAAAAATTCGTTGCAATTTAAAAAATAAGAACCCTAATCTTTACGTTTTCTTTTTGTTACTCTATCTTTAACATGCCCAAAATGCTTTTGAAGATCAAGATTTTTATCTTTATCGCTGCTTTTATATTTAATATGACAAATATCTCAAACAAAATATTTAAGTTTTTAATTTTTATTATATTTTTTTTATTATTTTTATTAGAAATATGAACCTACTTTTACATGACATTGCCTTTTTTATTTACAATAATTAGGTATTTTGGTTATTTTGTTGAACTATCAATGGTTTTTAATCCAAATTTAAATATCTTACTTTATTTATTTTAATATATGTATTTAATTTAATAACACTTTTTAATTATTATTTATATATCACTTTCACAATTAAACGATTTCAACACCTCGACGTAACTTTTATAAATAAACAAAAATTGAACTTTTGACATTTACACAAAGAAAAAAACAGCATAACAAGCAGTTTTTAATAATCTATCCGCGCAAAATATGATTATAAAATACGTAATTATAATCACTTTTCAATCCCCTGCATGATTTGTATTTCATCAAGCCGTTTTCAATCATCCATATGATTAAAATATGATCATATATTCTGTGGTTTTCACGAATAATCGCGTAAGTTATAAAACCAAACTTTTCAGGAGAGCAAAAACAATTATTTTTTTCAATTGCGGCTTCTGTAGATGCTTTTTTAAACTTTTTTCTTTACTATCCTCTTAACAGTGACTTTCTACGTATTATACATAGTTTTCATGAAAAAATCCTCACAGGATCACAATCTGTAAAAGGATTAAAAATGCATATGTTTGATTGACTCATTAAGTGTGTGCAATATAACATCATATCTCCACATAAGTTCTTTTTTGTGAAAATAAATGTTATAATTTTAATCACACTTACGACTTACGTTGTTATTTTTACGACTTTAGTTGTTATTAATAGAAAATTTTTCAAAAAATACTTTCATATTTTTTGCACGAATAACAACATAACATCACATATGCTTTTTATTTGGAAACATATTCAGCAATTTTACAATTTTTGGCGATGTATGTCGACATAAATCGTTATAATAGCAAAATATTTTATTAAACAGTTAACTTAAGTTGTTTTTAGCAGAAAAAAATTAATAATACTACATTATATTCTAAAAAGCTTAATACTTATAAAAACCTAATGCAAAATGTAACACTTTGACATCATTATCTCAATTTCGGTAAAAACCGACTTACGCGATTATTCGTGAAAACCACAGATATAACGTTTAAAATACTCACATTTTAAACACCAGTATGATCAATTTGCGATTGCTGTACAATTTGTTATTGTATTTACAATCAAACTCTTTTTAATCATTAGCGAGAGTCATTTTCGAGTCTATTTTTAATCGTGTAAGTGATTAATTCGTTTTTGATCACCAAAAGTACTCGAAGAAGACTCAGCAAGGTGATTTTTTGAAAAACGATCTTCTAAATGCTAGCTGGGTTACAACAAATATCATTATCAACTTATATCAGAAACACTATACCACTCATCATTACACACTCACTTTACTAAACACTCAGAAACTTGTGCAAACAGATATATTTGTGCACGTCTTTAATTCATACATACTATATCTTCACAACTTACGATAGTCTTATATTTCCAATGTCGGTGTTTCAAATATGTATTTAGTTATAAAAAATTCAATAATATGCTTTCAGCTGTGTTACTTTTAAAACAATTAATCGGGTTTAATAGAAGGTACAGCGCGATTCGATTCTTACATTCCTCGAATCGATTTGTTTTTAACGCCAGCTTATAGAATTTAAAAACGTTTTAAAATTTTTTTTATCAAAGGTACAAAAAAAAATCTTTTCGGATGAAGCAAATTTTTGACGCGATGGTTTTGTCAACAAGCAACCTTGTCAACAGTCAGTAGCATTCGCTGATATGGGGTCAAACTATCGAAGTATATCTGCGATCAACTCGACGCACACAGGGACAAATTGAAAATTTAGGGCGACAAAATTATTTACTTCATATGGATTCAATAAATTTTAATAAAAATAGGTACCTCAAGGTTTTTAGTAACGCTAATTACGAATGTGATGTCAGTTTTTAAAAATTTTAAATGGCGGATCCAATATGGCGGACAATTTTTAAAAAATCTATCGAATTAAACTTATTACATGGGATTTTTGATGTCAGTTTTTAAAAATTCAAATTTCAAAACAAGAATACTTATAAAAAGCGGAATTAATAATTATATTGTTTAAAAGTCTTTATTTAAATTTGATCCACTGGTGATGATACTACTTAACCAAAATATACTGTAATTGTTGTTCATTACACTTTAATTGTGACATATGTATTATAAAATTGTTGCTTTTTCAGTACATCAAATAACTCCTTTCTCTTCATTTTAATCTTCTTTAAAGCACATATCTCAATACACCCAATGTAGTTACGGAATTGCCCGTTCTAATATATTTCGTTCACACAAATATCTTGTAAGAAGACGGCAATAAATGAAAAATGTTGCTTTTGCGGTTCTGTTAGTTACAATTTAGTTACGGAATTCTTCTTATTATATTTTTTCGTAGCAGTTTAAGTAAACATTAGTGGTGCACACAAGTATTTTGTGAGGAGACTGCACAGAATGTAAAATGTAGCAAATTAAAAAAAATGTTATTTGCATGTGGGATTTTCAGAAGAAAAATAGGCTCTATTTATTGAAAGGGGAAACGGGGGGACCTCCACTTGATTTTTTTACACTTACTAGTAGTTGTTTTTATAACTTATAAGAAAAAGTTGTGGAACTGTTTGGAACTTTTTTTGCAGCTCTAGTTAAAGTAAATTTTTCGATATATTTCATAATAAAAACAGTATACTATACCAACACTACATATAATTGTTATTTTAATAATAACTGCAAATTAAATTATGCTTATTATGCTTAAAAATATATTTAAAAAACTTTAAACTGTAAATTTACAAAAAAATTGTCGAGTGTAGCAACAATAAATGCTATAGATGTTGCTGACAGGTATAAGTGCGTGTAACAGATAATAAATCTTTTCACACACGTACAGACTAATGTGATGCGTTAAAAAAAATAAATATTTATAGGTTGATTGCGTACTGGTATTTTGAACATATTAAGTGCAATATTGGTTACATTTAACAAAAGAAAAAATTCCATTTTTGTCGTCGTAATTCGGTTATTTGTACCTGTGTGCGACGCACAGTGGGAAATTTTACGAGAAGGCGGTCAAAATTCCATAACTTTTGACTGGATCGGTATTTTTTTATGCGATTTTTTTTGCTCGATAGGTGAAATATTAGGCTTTAATTTGTGCTATAAAACGTAAAATTCGATGCATTTTCATTTTTTTGTTGAGTTTCGGTGTAAAAGTTGAATATTTCAAATATGAATTTTTTTATAATTTATCATTATTTCTCTTGTATTTTACAACTGATACTTATTTTTTATTGTCGAACTTAGATCCTGTCAGAAAATGCCAATATTTGGCCCCTGTAAATTTTTTATTCCCAATATTCACAGGGGCCAAAGGTTGGCTTTTTTGGGACGAGACGAGTTGTTATAAGGATAAAACTGAAAAGGAATATTTTGAAAAGTGCCCAAATAGCATTCTTTGCTATCGATAACATTTTAGGTAATTCAACTTTTATTTTTGGTTTGAGATGTATGTGTATTTTATTTTTATATATTAATACAAATATATACTTAAATCAAAAACAAATTATAATCTATAAACAATATTAAATTAAACAATATTAGTAAAAATTTCTTCTAAATAGCTTTGGGTTTCATTTTCCAGAAGTTGTTTAGCTTCTTCCTCTAATTCGATTGAGGATGATTTCCATTTTTGTCGAATACTGGACATATATGGATCTGATGTGCACAACAAAATAGTAATAAGATCTTCATTAGTACAACATCTGGACATTTTTCTTGTATTATGCTCGCGGAAGAATCTGTAGTCTTTGTTCCTTTTTTCTTGCGCTTCTTCAGATAGATCTCCAATTGGTAGGATATTGTGTTGAACTATTTGTTCCTCATGGTATAAAATTTTATGAACTGTGGTTGGCATATGTCTCCAAGAGAATTTTTTGTTATAAAGAATTGCTGTTTCATTTGCATACTGGTCAATTTGTTTTGCGGGCCGACCCACTTGTCCAGTTTCCGTAGCGGTTATTGACAGCTTCTTAAAAATCAGATCATTTGTTAGCCATTTTTCGTTGCGTAAGTAAAACGTTTTCTTGTTTCTACAACATTTAAGGTACCGTTTCTTAATGTAAATGAAAATTTTTTATCTTCTGAATTTTGATTTCTTGTTCGTTGCATAATTTAAAGAATGGATTATTCATTATGTGTAACACAAAATCTTTTTCATCTTTCTGTTGAAAATATATATCTGCGAGAACTTTATAAGTGAACTTAGCCATTGTTTAAACAATAATGAAGGTAAAATTATGAATGCATGCATTTTTATACTCTTGATAGAAGTTTTTTTTAATGATCTTTTGTTACCACTTCTTGGAAACATATAAAACCCTTTTTGAATTACAAATTTAATCTTTTATTACCATTTCTTTGAAACATAAAAAACCCCTGTTTTTACACTTTTTAAAAGGATAACATACCGGCAATAAATTAACAGGTAACATGTAGGTAATTTTCACGTAAAATATAACTGCTCTTCCATTTTTTTAAATTAAGTTGCAATTTTCAGGTAATTAAACTATGTAGTTTATGTTGCGGCTATTTACTAATGTTTAACCTTTCAACTTACTCAAAAATCTAACGTGTTAATCTATTTATGTCGCCTATTCGTTTTGCAGCATCCGTTCACCCACAATAAGTTCATAACAATGGCAATACCTTTACCTTCTCCAAATTAATTGATAATTTATGTGGCCTGAACTGCTTTATTTGTCGAAAATTCTTTAAGAGTCACCTTCTTTAATTTCAGTAATGTTTCCTTGCAGGACTAATTTTTTGAACCGAATATCTTACCTTGGGTCACAGAAATTGCTGTAGTTCGCAAGATCGTATCCAGATGTGTATACAATGGGGTATAGAAATGTAGGTTAGATTCTGGACTACAAGAAAGTATAGATTTTTTTTTTGACGCGTTTTGACGGGCAGGACTTATGTTCTATAAAATAGGAAATTTCCGGGAAATTTTTACATTAAAAATTAAATAGTTCTACAGGTCGCAGAGTTTAATGCTTTAAACCACTTATAGCTAATAAGATAGACTAATACACAAAACTTTTTCTGTCAAAAAATCTTGAAAAAAAAAGTTATGAGCATTTCAACTTCAAAAGTTTACTCAGAAATTCAAAACTATAACCAAATACTGAGAACCACCCTGTGCTCAATGAAATAGTTGAAATAGGGTTGAAATTTTTTGGCTCCCGAGGTTCACTAGTATTTACTTTCACATGAATAAAAAAATTTCAAAATCGGAGAACATAAAAAAAATAGTTTTGGCCGCCTTCTCAAAATATGAACCAGTGTGCGACGGTGTAACTTTGCCCGATTACAGGTCGATGCAAAATGCTATGCAACGTACGACACAATCAAATAATTAAACATCATCTCGCAAATGACAGCCTCGTTCGTACGATTTATCCCTTCAAACTATTTTCTTTTTCGTTCCATTGAATTGCTGGTATATTCCACAACAGCGTTCAAAGAGCTGCAGGCCAACATCGACACCGAAACTCCGGCCATTCCAGCCGAATTGTGCGCTCAAGTCATGCAAAATTTGGTCCAGTGTATTTACTTGTGCCAGCAATTTCGCGACAGGCATTTGAACGATGTCGTGTTGTATTCAAAACGGCATCGATTGTACTTTCATTTACAGTAAAAATCATTTTATAACGAAATACGAAATAAATAAATAAAATTGTACAACGTTTATTATTCTGTAAGTAAATTTTTTCGAGGGTACCAAAAACATAATTATATATAAATATTATTGGAAAATTCGAAGCGCTTTAAAGCGACTACAAGTCTCGCATGATACTGCTTGTACTTGGCATGTTGTGTTGGTTACAACATACTGGCTGCCACAGTTGATGTCTGTTCCCACAAAGACTGTAACTGACTATATGGCAAGCGTACATACACACTATCATATACATGTTGCATGAAACCAACATATGACAGATGTGGTGGTTTGTTGGTTTTTGTTTAATATTTTGTTTGTTTTTTCTTTAAATTTTAATGTTTAGTGCCTGGCAGCTAAAGTCTAAGGCTCGTTGGCTCACTGCCTCAATGGCTGACTGGATGGCTGGGATATCTGTAGGTTTTGTTCATTGCTGGCTGATGCGGTTTGCCTTTTAGGAATAATGATTGCTTCAACTTAAATCAGCGTTAAAGCAAATAACGACAAAATAGAGCCAAATATAGCGACTGGTAAGTAATAAAACCATAACTTGAACTGACAAAAGGGAGGAGGGGTTTAGAATGAAATTAAGAAATACAAAATCGGAAAATTAAAAATACACTTCATATCTTTAAGGTAGATGCTGATGATGCGGATGATAATGATGTAAATGTAAAGATTAAAAGATGCTGAACAAGTTGAGAGGTAAATAAAGATGATCATTTCTTAATTATGCTGTTGTTAAAAATGCACTCATGGGGATTTCAAGAAAGAGGAACTATGAAATTAATGAATAATAACCCAAAAAGGAAAAAAAAATGACCAAATTTGTATTAATTTTGTAGGAAGTTTTGAACTACAACTGAACTAAAGCTAAACTACAGCTCACCTGGAACGTAGCTAGAACTGAACTATACTTTAGTAAAACTGAACTAGAACTAAACTAGAACTGAACTAGAAGTGAACTAGAGTTAAACTAGAACTGAACTAGAACTGAACTAGAATTGAACTAGAATTAAACTACGATTAAACTTGAACTTAACTAGAGCTAAACCAGAACTGAAGGCCAATTTATGCTTAATAAAATATTACATGAACAAATTTTAGTACCCATTATCGCTAAAAAGTCTTGAAAGTACTTATATGTAAAAAATAATAGTGATGCAGATGTTGAAATTTTTTTCCAACATTCTCCGGCAGTTGCAGACTCTTCTCGGTTTTAATATCTTGCAAATGTGTTTTGCCTACTTTTTTTATTTTTAATACCTTTTTCTATAATGCACAGACATGACATGGTCTTACATACATAAAATTTATTTATAATCATGTACGTTACATGTACATAAGTAAAAGTATGTAAGATGTTGTTTCGTTTGTTGTTTTATAATGAAGAAAACTTTTGAGACAATCAGACGCCAATTGCACGTTTTAGTTGTTTTTAAGATCGTACTACTATAAAGTAAATGAAGCAGAAAGACTTAAATTAATTGAAAATTTTTCTGACAATATGTTATCCGTATGATTGTTTATTCTTTTTTTCCAAAAAAAAAACATTCGACAAAAATGTTTGTAGAAAACAGAAAATGTTGGTAAGCAATGTTGTTTGTCAGTTTGCAAGAATAAAAGGAAACTCATAGCAGAAATTCAACCAGCTACCATATGTTTGTTTACATTACTAGTTTTACAGACAAATTTTTTTTAACTTCTTATTAACTTTTGTTTTCTTTTTGTTTCTGGTTTCAGTTTAGGTTTTATGTAGTTGAACAGAACATGCGCATGTTCATGGACTGTATAATAAAAATTACAAAGGGATTTAAAAAAACCATTCTTCTTAAGATCTTTCCAGTATTGAAATAATGTTCGAGTTTGTTTTCGATAACTGATTTTAATAATTTTTTTTAACATAATTGATCAATGAAAAAAATTGTCCTGACAGCAAGACCACTATTCAATCGATTAATACACAACACTCCAAATGCTATTAAAAAAATTTTTTTTTTCACAGAACGAAAAAAGATAATCAAAATTAATAAAAACTATGAAACAAATTTGTATACGCTTTTGTAAAATGTTTAATTGTACAGAGCATTTGTTTAACTGGGGTTCATTAACTAAAACCATTTGGTGGCTAGATTAAGCCATTTACCATGAGAAAATAAATTGATCCATTTTTATTTAGAAAAACTTTGTTTAGTAAAAACGTTTACCACAACAGTTTTAATGGAAGCAGTTAGAATTAAAATATAACACAGAATTTTATAAAGTAAATACGCAAACAAGTTAACTGCCAATATGTGAAAGATTCTATTTGTGGGTATTAAAACATTTTACTTTTATTTATTGGGTTACTTTGCAGATCAATATTTATTTATTTCTATAATTAAATACTGTGTTATGAAAAATTTGCCAAAAATCGCAATATTTGATTTTTATGTAACACTTAAATAAACATTTTCATAGCTTATGGCTTATTTTATTCGTTATATACCTAGCTTTCCGATAATTTATAAAAATGTAACATTTTAGCTCTTATAATTTTTTTTTGTAAATTAATTTTTTTTTTTAAATTTATCCACTTTTTTTAATATCTCCAAAACTGTTGAAAATATAAAAAACTATTGGTAAGATGCCTAAAAGGTAATTTAATTCCAAATCATTCGCTAATAATAGCATCCAAATCGGAAATATCGCTCCCAAGTCATGATGAAATATACATATTAGCATCATGCCAACAATGAATAATACATAAAATTAACATTTCTCCTAAGATTTTCAACAAAGATGCAGTATTTTGTTCATACTCGTGGCTTTTAGATTAATGATTAAAATCCTTATAACTTTTTTATTATGAATTTTTAATGTCCTTTTAACTTTTGTATGAATTTTTTAAAACAAAAATAGTACTAATTTTGCAAAAAATGTATTGCCGAAACAATTGAAAATATTAAAATATAGATGACTCAAAGTCTTTTAAAAAACTAGACCTGATAGAACTAATCATTGAACAGATTGGGATTTAGCAAGCTAAGGTCAATTAAAATCACATAAAAAAGTTATTGCTTACATCTGATATAATATTTTCTGGAATTTTTTTTACCATTTAGAAATGTTATTGGAAATTTTAAATAAATTAAACAAAGCACATGCAAAACCATTATTTTGTGTACTTCTTCCTATTTTAAAGCATGTGCCTCCTTTTTTTCTTAAATTACCCTCTCGGTGCCACTTTTTTTGTAAAAATCCCCTTTTTTTGGTACTTTTTGAAAATATCCAACGGTAACGCTGACGGTGAGTACGGATTTTCTTGAATCAAGTACAGAAAGATTGATTCAAGTACGGATTATTCAATCGCGAAATACTCAAGTTATCCATATTCAATCCCGGATTCGTACTTAAAATAATCCGAAAATGAGATTGATTAAGTAAAACTGAGATTGAATGAATCTCAAAATGCGCTTGATTCAAGAATTATAAAATTGATTTAATACCAAATTCGTACTTGCAATAATCCGAAAATTAGATTGATTTAAGTAAAACTGAGATTAAATCAATCTCAAAATGTACCTAAGTCAAGTGTTATAAATTTGATTTAATCCCGAATTCTTACTTTAAATAAATCAAAACTGAAATAAGAAGAAGAATATTATTATAATTAGTTTACTTACCTCTTTCACACTTTACAAAGTTCCAATTATAAAACACCACCACCATGCCCGATATGATTTGTATATTAAAAACTTAATGTACATATTTAGCTAAGAATATAAACTAAACCAGAAGTGAGAAATTAAAGGCAAGACAAACATGAAAATAATGTGTTTTCTTCAGTGATGGAAAATTCAGTACTATGGTACTATTTTCAGTACTTTTTCTTTTCACAAATACCGCAGTACCCCCACGTCAGTTTAAGTACTCTTTTCTTGTTATGCTTCTTTGTTAAGAAATCCAGCGTTGCTATTTTTTTTAAATATTTTCTACCTGCCAATAACATAAAAAGTACACATACACTTTAAAGTTCTTTATCGTTCATGTTTTTTGTTGCAAAATATTATTGATATTCTTCAAGCATCAATGTCATTTTAAATGCGTTTTAACTACATGTTTTCGATGACGGCATTACATACTAGTATAAATTTTCTATTTTTACTCACCAATAATTAACAAACATATTTTGAACACCACTAGAAAATATGAAATAACATTTTTGTTCGGGAATTAATAATTAATTAATTTTTAGTTTGTTAAGCAAAATTTTATAATTTTAATATTAATTATAATTAATATTTTATTCTTTTATGTATTTGTTTTTTATATTTTTCAAAAAAAAAAAAAAAAAAAATTGGTTATATAAAAAGTACCAAAATGGTCAATAAAGTACTCCTTTGATTAGTGGTCAGTACCATCTCAAATTTTAAATTTTCCATCACTGGTTTTCTTCCTTTTCTGTTGTTTTTGTTGTTTCTACAAACAGCAAGCCAATCGTTTTTTAGCTACTTGTGTGGTGTTGCTACAACAAATTTGAATAAATTATAGGATTGAATCAAGCGCATTTTGAGATTGATTTAATCTCAGTTATACTTAAATCAATCTCATTTTCGGATTATTTTAAGTACGAATCCGGGATTGAATATGGATAACTTGAGTATTTCGCGATTGAATAATCCGTACTTGAATCAATCTTTCTGTACTTGATTCAAGAAAATCCGTACTCACTGTACTATTGATACCGCTTCGGATTGATTTGAGTACGGATGGATTGATTTTTCTTTTGAGTGTAAAAAGTATTTTAAATCGCTACAATCTGGCATTTAATTTATTTAAGGTCAGCTTTTAACTTGTTTATGCTCTCGATCTAACTTCCAACAATAAGCAGATCATAAACATACAAACAGTAGTCATGTTTTGATCTTGAAAATCAAAGTGAGTCACCGAAGGGGTTGAATTTTCCAATCCAGCATTAAGGGGATTGTTTTTAAGCGTATAATTACTAATTTGCAATTCTTGTTGAGTTTCCTTTTATTCTCCATGTAGGAATGCCAATGATGTGATGGCCAACAGCTGGCGCTATTCTGATTGTACTAAATTTCGCAATAGCAGCATATGTCTGCCAGAATTCTGTTCTAAAATTTTGAAGAAACCGTTAGACAAACAATCGTGCCTTATATTTTGTAATGTTTCCATTGTGGGGAAAAACTCCCCCCTATGTCACTACTATGGGGTGATACGGGAAAGATTCCGTGCTGACGTTTACGTAGTTTCAGGACCATTATAGGGTTCCTGACGGGGCATTGTTCTGTTAGAGCTTTTATGAGTAAATGGGACAATGCCATACCGGACTTCTGCCGGCTGTGCGAGGATGCCGAGGAGCTAGAGACGGTTGAGCATGTACTGTGCCACTGTCCTAGGATGCAGGGTCCCAGGCAGAAATGGCTAGGGGCTAGATTTCACGACGAACTGGGGTGTATTGCTGGATGTAATCAAGCCGATCTTCTGGGGTTTGCCAGGGAAATAGGACGGCTGTTTCTATTGGAGGACCATAGGCGGGACTGGTACTACGCAGTATCTGTCTATCTGTCTTAAACCGGTATACTATTTTCTTCTTTACTTCTCTTTTTCCTCTTTTTCTATACTGAAGGGATTCACAATGGACCTCATTGGTCTCATTGGCCCTTCTTTTCTAACCTAACCTAAAGTTTCCATTGTAATCCTCTTTTATTCAAAACACCCATTTCGATTTTAGCAACTTTACATTAGGTGGAACATTAACTTCGTCCCAAACATGATTTACCTCTGTGGAATTAAATTCATCTTTAATAGCATTTTCCCACTGCTGTGATACTTCTGTATTAAAAACTGTAAGCCTATGTTTGAGGTACTTGATTTTTAATCACTTCAGCATTCAAACTAGTTATATAACACCGTTCGACACTCAATATTAGTCTGAAACTAGAGATTAAATGTACCAAAACTGCGTTCATAGTTTTTTATTTTATGATCCTGTTTCGTTTTAAAAGGACTTCAAAATTTTAAAGGATTAAATTTTTAAAAAAAAAGTTTTAAAATACTTTTGCACATCCTTCTATGCAAAATTTGGTGTCAAATGATCAAGAATAGTTGTAAGCTATTTTGCATTATTTTTGTTATTATTTTTCTATTAAAAGATATGAAAACTGTCGTTTCAAATTTATATCCTTAAATGTCCTTTAAGATTTCCAATAACTTTTTTTTTTAAATCATCCAAAATTTCATCCTGCTAGCTTTACTTCTTAATGGTGTTTTCTTTTCTACAAAAAACAAATACCACCTTGTTAAAAGGTGTATGTATAAAATGTTTTGCCAACTCTGTAATAATGCTATTTGTTATTTGACGAGAACTAAACACAAGTTATCAAAAAGTGGAATATCCTGTTTTTAACAGCTGACAAAAAGTTTGTTCTTCAAAGTTTCAAAAAAATAATTCAAAATTTGTTTATTGCATCAACAGCAAAATTAATGAAGAAATTCCAGTATGCTGGAAAACGTAAGTGAAAATTAATTGGTTATTGTTTATATTAGTTAATTAAGAGCAAAATGAAAAAACTGACCGAAGCCTTGTGTACATGTGATTTTGCCTCTCTCTCTAACTCGTTATGTCTCTCTCTCTAACTTATTAATTCAATGTAAAATTTTTGCAAGTGTGTTAGTAAATATTTTTTTTCAGTTTTGGTAATTCATTTCTTGTAGGTCTGTTTTACATGGCATTATCAATACTGTCGATTAATACGGAGTGCATGCCATTATTAATGGTGATTTTTAGAAACAAAAATGCCACCCTTTAAGAGAGCAAAACATTTTTAAGAAACAACCCCCAAACTGCATTTTTTTAAATAAAATGTCACCTTTTTTGTAAAAAAGAAAACACCATAAGTGTTAAATAATACTTTAAATCAGTGGTGTTATACACTTATTTGAAAAGTCCTTACGCATCCCGAAAAAAATCCCTATGTTTCCCCACGCGTTAAAAAAATAGTATCTACAAAAGTCCCTACAACTTTTAAATGATAATATATAAATAAAGAATAAAACCATTTATATTTATATATGTACATATATAAATTTTATTTAAAGTTGTTCCAGCTAGCATTTGGGTGATTTTTTTTTATACTCATCACTAAATGAGTCTTCTCAGATCTCTGTTGATGATTAAAAACTGATTTACACTTGAGCGATTGAAAATGGAATCATATATGATTCATTGATATGTTCAAATAATGACTTATAAATATTTCGAATTGTTGTTCATTCGTCACGCCATATTAAAAATTGAAACTTACGAATAAGCCGAACAAATAAAAAGATTAACTAAACAAGAATCCCGAAAATTATTATCAAAAATGAAAATAAATATTCCCTTTTTTTCTTTGCCAGAACCCGATAACTTTTGTTTGGTTGGTGCTGCTTTTATCGGAGGAAAAATTTAAAACATGACGATTAAAAATATTGAAAAAGATTAAAAAAAAACTATATAATTTATGATTGAAAAATGAGACGGAAAATAAATTGCTCAAAAAGAGATCCAAAAATTGTGTCACATGATGAGATGATTCTTTGAGGTAATTTATCGGTAGGTTACCATTTTCTCACAACAAAAATATCATTTATGATCGAAAAATGAGGTCATATGCGGTTATTTTGCTCGAGATGCTGATTCCTTAAATATTTGATTAGATACAAAATGCTAGCTGGGTTTTGAATGCAAACGTACTAGGGGGTTCAATTAATCGGCTTTTTTTTTGTTCGATTTAACAATTAATCGATATTTGGCATTTTTGACTTATTCGATTAAACGAATAAAATTTTAAAATTTATAGATTAATCGAATAATTCAAAATCCAAAAATTTTATAAATTAAGAAATTTTTTTTGATAATTTTAGAAAAAATTGGTACTTGAGTAAATAAACAATTTTAATTACAAGCATTTAAATATTGTATTAACAAAAAAACAACACCAACGTAACAATTCATACTACTTGATAAAACCCTTACAACGATAAAAAAAAAATAAAACATGTGTTCAGATCATATAATTTTATATGTCAAAACAATTAAACAGATCTTTTAAAATAATCTTTTACAAATAAAATGTTGTTTAAATATTTTGCTTTAATTGGAAGCCACACGATCAAGTTTTGTCTTTCCTTTTAATTTGCTATACTCTCTTACTTTTTTAACTAACCTTGCAGCCACACGATCTAGATTTTCTTGATAGTCTTTAACATATACTGTTTGACAAAATTTATATAAATTGAAAACTGTGACGTAGGCTGCACGCAATTTTTAAGCAATTTACTTTCAAGATGTCATTAAGGAAACAATTTATAAAGACAAACCAAAAATTTGCTCACTTAACTTCTGATCAGCTGTTAAATTGATCGTAAATTGCAGGATTTGGGTAGGGATGGGCAATAAATATCGATATATCAAAATATCGATATTTAAAAAAATCATAATCGATATATATCGCTGATATTAAAAATACCCATATATCGATACATCAATAATTATTTACGATTTTCGAATTCGATATTTTTAAGATCTCTTTCTAATAAAATTCAACATTTTAGCCGTTGCTCAACTGCTTACAATACTGTTGTTTTTAAAAATTGCATCATATGTTTTTTAACTAATATTAAGAAAATAACGGCGCCCTTCCATTGTACATGTTCATAGATTACACTGTTCACTTTTGTCTCGTCTTTTAAGAGATGGCAACAAAAAAATAAGCTCGGAAAAATATTATGGAAAGGGTTCCTAGAATTATGCAAAGAATCGCCTTAATTATGGCGTATTGGCAGCAATAGACTCATGGAAGTTGGAATGTTAATAATAAAAATAAATATTTTGTTTTTTTTTTATTTGAGCATGTTCTTATATATTAAAAATAAAATATTGCACATTTTACTTGTATAGTATGTGTCACAAGTTTCGTTTACCGGCAGTATATAATCCCAATTAATTTTATTTAGATTTCATATGGCGAATAAATAAAAATTTTTTGTATTCTTTACTTTTTTTTAATTTTTTTTTTATAGTAGAATTAACTGCCGGTCCCTCGATTTCAAACGAAAACTTCTTTCGCATAACTTAACTTAAAAACTAAATTTTAAAATTGGGTTTTGTTTTAAATAAAAGTTAAGCGAATGAAAGTTTCGTTCGAAATCGAGGGACAGGCAGTAAATTTGAAATTAAAAGAAACAATAAAAAGTTAGAATGGAATTACATGTAATATGTTTGTACGTATGTAAATATGTATTGACATAGGTATATTAGGTTTTTAAATTTGGTAATAAGTTCAGCTTAATACGTTCGATATATCTATATTTTTAATAAAAAAATATAGATACTCTTAAAAAATATCGATACAATATATATCTAAAATTTTTTCAATTTTCCCATCCCTAGACTGAGGGAACTATTTAGATTATTTTTCGATCGAAATTGTTTGCAGGAAACCATTTCTTAAAAACTAGCATCCTACCACCTATATCCAAACAAAATTGCAGCCCATTAGCGTTAATAGTTGCCAGTAAAACTAATTTATTTCTGATTCAATTTACAAAAATTACATTTATTCTAAAATAATATAAAATATTTGTTTTCAACAGAATGCCACGCCCACAATTACCAATATTTTGACCTAATTTTTTGGCTACTTTAGTTTTAATATATTAACCATTGAATGCCATTTTGGAAATAGGCGATAGCAAAAAAATTGGACCTTTGGCCAATGACATTTAATTGCAGCGTAGGTGATATTTGTTTTATCTTCTGTTATGTGGGATACTGGTGTGGATTCAATTGAATTGGAAATATTAATTTTATCTTTTTTCTCTACTTATATTTGGAATTTTTAAGTAAAGTTGTTAAGGGTTTATGATCGGTTTTAAAGGGTTTCACCAATATATAAAAATGGCGCCAAACAGGGTGTGAAAATCATCGGGGAATATCTCTCTTAAGCGTTCCAGGAAAACTATACTCGCCAATACTTACTGATCGTCTCAGGGCAAATTTTCGAAAAAACTATTGAGTACAGTAAAGAGCTACACCTATGCTTTATTGATTTGGAAAAGCTTTCGAATGTGTGCACTGGCAGGAAATATGGGAGGTTCTAAGAAATAAGCGAGGTGCAGAATGAGAATACGAAGCTTTTATAAAAATTGCAGAAATTACGTAAGAGTTAGTAATGCCAAATCAGTTGAATTTATGACATGTACTGAAGTAAGACAGGGGGATGTCCTGAGTCCATATTTGTTTATAATACTTATATACGATATTTTGAAAACATTTAAAACAAATTTAAGATGGCAAGTATTGGAAACTGGAGAATGCAGAAAGTCAAATTGTCTGCTCTTGCATATGAGGACGATATTGCGCTTATGGCAAACTCAACAGAAAATCTTCAGACAAACATCAAAATACTTTAGGAAGAATTTGAAAAAAGAAGTCTACGGATAAGAAAGTCAAAGACCGAGACGATGGTAGTAGGAAGAGTTTTTATACATCACTAAATATCGATGGATGCAACACCACTAAAACAAGTTCGTAAATTTAAATATTAAGGAGCTGTTATAAGTGATGATGGCAAACCTGACAAGAATCTCAACAATCGGGCTTCCGCTACAGCGAGACTATTTAATGCTCTCAATAGAAACTTCAACAAAAACCAAAGGTTACTGCAAAAACAAAACTTGCATATATGTTGATCTACATACATCCCCACTTTAACATATGACATCGAAACGTGGGCGCTTACTGACAGCAGGCAGAAAAGAGATTCGTAAGAGGTGTGGCGAATAACACCAGAAGGGACAGGATCCGAAACGAACAGCATTGACCTAATCTCCAAGTAAAATCAATAAGCGAGATAAAAGACCAACAGAAAATGAGATGTTTGGTCACATTGCAAGAATGCCAGCGAAACGTCTACCAAGACAGGTATTTCAGGCTAGATGCGAGGGAAACAGACCAAGGGGGAAGAAAACGACTGGCATAGGAGGCCTCACTGCATCCGGCATTTCAAAGACGTGACATCAACCTACACAGCGTTAAAACTGTAGCAGCTAACAGACAACATTGGCGACTTCTTTGAAAAAAATCCCCACACTGAAAGGTAGGCGGGGTATAGATTAAGTAAGTATGTAAGTTTAAAGGGTGCCAAGTCTCCTCAAATGTCACATCACGAGCAAAAACATTTTTACAGTTTTCCATGTCCCATAAACGAAAGCCATTTAGAGCGTAACCGATCATTACCATTTTCATTCACTTTGGATAAAGTTTCTTTTGCTTGTCATCAGGCACCCAGCAATAAGATATGCATCCAAAAATCCTTATTTTATCTACCTGTAATTTCATGTGGCAGTGATAAATCAAAGATAGCTAATTTCAGCTAATTAGCTATCTTTGATTTAATTTTCATTAAAATTTTTCATTTTGGTGACTTTGCACCAAAAGTTTTTGATGCCCATCTTAAACAAGTTATATATTTTTGGGTCTACTTAATTCTTGCAAAAGAAAGTTTCACAAATTTACCATAAAATCAAAGTTGAAATGAGGGCAAGCGATCACTCAAAAAAATTTAACAAATTTTAATGTTGCCGCAGCAACAATTTTATAAGTATTTTGTCACAAATCGAAAAAGATTGCCAAATATATACAGTTTTGCCACATTTTTTAAAAATCCTACATTTGAATGATTTCCAAATATCTGTCCTTCTTTTCCCTACGAATACGGATTTTTCCCTACGTATAACATCATTGGTTCAGACCTAACAACTATTTGATACAAAACCACAAAAAAAAAAAACGTGGCCAGTAATCTAGTCAACCTTTACCTTAATTTTTAACACTTTCTCTTTACTCCAAAAGTTGTTGATGCCCATCTTAAACAAGTTATCATTTTATTGCTCTGAAAAATTAAATTCTTGTTAAAGAGAGTTTCACAAAATGGTGTAACCAAGTATTCTTAACTTTTGCGGAGATAATTTCGCAACTCCGTTTGAAGCAGACATGCGGTAAAAAATCGTCTCTCCGATGTGACTGAACTCATTTGAAAACTTACGTATTTCTGCGCCATGGTCTTAAATTTTACGTATTATATTCAATAGCGGAGCTAAACAAACGCATCTGCGTCTCTAGAAAAATAAGGCGATCTAAGCTATATCCAGACTTCTTATTTAGCTGAGCCACAGCGTAGGATCGACCGAGGATCATCCTTCTCCAAAATTTCTTTTAAGATTTTCACAAACGCTAAAAGGGTCAGTTCCTGTAGACTTATCAGAACTTTTACTAGGTGTAGGGTTGGCCGTGTCTTCAACACTTTCGGAATGTAGAGCCATGTTGAATAGCTCGATAAGACGTTTTGTCGATATTTTGCATTTGAAATTTTCTAGCTTTGTATCGACCAATTTTTGTCTTTCAATTCCTTTCAATTTGCTCTCACTCTCATTTTTTTACTAACACACTCACAATTTTTAAATTGACCACGAGATTGCTCTCAATTTTAACTATCCATTTGCAATTTTACGTTCAATTTAACAGCTGATTAGAAGTTAATTGAGCAAATTTTTCGTTTGTCAATATAAATTGTTTTCTTAGTGACATCTTGAAAGTAAATTGCTTAAAAATTGCGTGCAGCCTACGTCAAGGCTTTCAATTTATGTAAATTTTGACAAACAGTATAAGTAAAAGACTATCAACAATAAGTTGATCATGTGGCCGCAGGGTAAATCATTGTAGATAAACAATAGATTTGATTATTCTCTAAACAATCAAATCTTTCATTCATAGCTAATGCTACATAATTCTTCAGTTTTTAGGACTCCAAATTATTCTCCGACTCATTTTATTAATTTATCGTATTTTCTAATAATGTTCGAAGACTGTTAACTAGCGAAATAGCGTCACAAAATGTAGCAGTGACTTTGCTTATGGATTTTGTGGTCTCTTCGAAGTAACCCAAAAGTTGTAGCGAAGTGATTTTTATTTTCACAAAAATCATTAAAAATTAGCAGAAAATTCTGTTGCAGGCCCAATCCAAGCGTTCGATGCGCTTATGAATCAGTCCAAAAAGTCGTAGTGTAAAATTGTATTGTTAATTTATGCAGCAAACGCGTAAAATGCATATACGTATCGAAAGCATGAAGTAGGACTACTTTCTACTTTAGCATGCGTCTCGGAAAACGGTCAAAAAAGAAACATACGCATAAAACGCGTGGTGTGGACCGACCCCCAGCTTAGGAATTAAAAGAAACAATTAATAATTGTGTTTGATTTCTTGCTCTTAGTTGTTATGCAAAAAATAATCATTAAAAATTAAAGTGTTTGTTCAAAAAAACTATAAAAAAAGTATCGGCGTATCGACAGTAAAATATCGCCGATACCGATATATCGGCAAACAAGAAGTATCGCCGATATACCGGTATCGGTATCGGTATTCGTTACTTTCCTTATAATAACTATAAAAACAAAAGCTACACTGATAGAAATGGCGTCATAACGCTGATGTATTTTGACATCAGTGCTATGACAAGTGTCTTCGTTTTTGACCCCATGACACTTTACATCACTGTGATGTCAGCCTTAACATCACTTGGCCAAATTGTCATCAGGATCAAAAATTAAAATTATATCATCAATGGGATGATACATTGGCATCACAGAAATGAATAATAGGATTCGGTTTTATAAGGCAAGTCAACAGTGCGACGACAAACTGTCATCAAATTGAGTCATTGTAATTGACCTTAAGTCAAATTGAGAGAATATCATTATTTACTTAGCCGTCACACATGTTTGTTTCACTTTTGTTGTATTCCGCCCTTTGTTAACAGAATAACTCTCAATTATAAAACACCAGCAGCATGCCTGATATGGTTTTCGTAATTATTCTAACGTGTGATTTTTTAGCTATTATCTTTTTGGCAACACTGGTTGAAACAGCTGACGCACGTTTCGTGTTTTGTTTCACTGTCAAACATCTTCAGTTTGGTCTATAATTTAACCATGAATCGTCTTACAAACGAACAACGCTTGCAAGTTATTGAATTTTATTATCAAAATGCGTGCTCAGTTAAGAAAGTTCATCGCGCGCTTCTTCCATTTTATGGTCAGTTTAATCGCCCCACATTTTTGGCTCAATGGGTACGTTAATAAGCAGAATTGTCGATTTTGGAGTGAAGATCAGCCAGAAGCATTGCAAGAGCTACCAATGCATCCAGAAAAAGTCACAGTTTGGTGCGGTTTATGGGCTGGTGGCATCATTGGACCGTACTTCTTCAAAGATGATGCGAATCGTAACGTAACTGTGAATGGTGAGCGCTACCGTGAGATGATATCCAACTTTTTTTTGCCTAAAATGCAAGAGCTTGACTTGCATGACATGTGGTTTCAACAAGACGGTGCCACATGCCACACATCACGCTTAACAATGGACTTATTGAGAGGCGAGTTCGGTGAACATTTTATTTCACGTTCGGGACCGGTCAATTGGCCGCCTAGACAACATTGGAAGACAACATTGAAGCATTTATTTATGAGATACCGGCCGAAATGTTGGAAAGAGTATGCCAAAATTGGACTAAGCGGATGGACCATTTCAGGCGCAGTCACGGTAAACATTTGCATGAAATACTCTTCAAACATTAAATTATATGGACCGTACTATTAATTCAAATAAAGATTTCATGAATTTTTCTGAATTTTATATGTTTTTTTAAACTTTCCTATAGCTCTTAAAAAATCACCCATTACTTGAAAAATCTGATGTATTTAAATAAATAATTAAAATAATAGAATATGGGAATTTTTGCTTCTCAAATTACTTTTAAACATGAAAATAATGTAAGTAATATATTATGCCATGATATATTATTTCATCGCACTGATGACAGTTTGTCATTACACTGATGACATGATATATTATGTCATCGCACTGATGACAGTTTGTCATTGCACTGATGACAGTTTGCCATCACACTGATGGCATAATAATTTATGTCATCGCACTGATGACAGTTTGTCATCGCACTTTTTTGTCTGTACTGATGTCAAAATACATCAGCGTTATGACACATTTGCTACCAGTGTACACAAAATGTGGCGACGAATTGATGTCACTGTGGTCATAGCATAGATGACGCATAAAATATGACAAAATTTTAGGATAACGTTCGTCATTGGATTGATGTTATCTTTTGTCTCATTGATGCCATTTGTAATAATATTGATGCCACAATTCTGATGTTGGAGCATCAACAATATGAAGACACATTTTTCTATGAGTGTAGTACGATTCCGATATGGACAAATTTAGGAGAGTATTCTAAAAAAGTTGTGAAGAAAAATTTTAATGAAAAAAGCTATTAACTTATACATACATAGCTTTTACATATATATTTATTATTTTTCGACTTGCTTAACACAACTGTAATATTCATTGAAAATAAGCAACCTTTTAAATCTCAAACTCACAACAAAGGGAACATTAATAAAATCATTAACAAGATCTCTTTGCAAGAAAAAAAAAATTGAAAAGCAACAACAAAGAACCAAATATTATGTAAATATTATAAAGACATCTTGTAGGGTCAAAACATACAATAATAACAACAAAACATTTAACAAAATACGGGCTAATGTTGCTGTTGGAATGTAACCCGATTCTTATTAACTCATCAACAATCTCTTAAAAAAAAAATTGGGCATAAAAAAATTTAACAGAAACAAGAAGGCAACCTTAAAAGCCAAATACAAGTTATTAACTTATAAAAACAACTAAAAAAACATGCAGCTACAACATAAACACAACCATTCAAATCATAACAACGAACTTTTTTTGCTCTTCATTTTTGGCCAAGTCAGCAAAAACAAATTTTTATTTAACTTGTGCGGTCCTTAAAGACGGACAGCTACGAACTGCAGAGCACAAGAAAAGAATATGAAGAAATGAATTGAAACCTTTAGAATGGATAGGCAGACGGACAGAATTTGCTAATAGGCCATAAATAATAACCAACAAAGAGATTATATTGAAAGGTTCCAAAACATAAACACATGCTCAAACATAAAATCATATGAACATAAATACAATACGGCAAACATTTGGAGCAGAATAAGCGTCGGGCAAGAGAAAGAGATGGAGTGAGATAGAGAGAGAGAGAGAGAGAGACAGAGAGTGAAATGGGGAAAATTTAATGTTAATAAAAGTAACCAAATCTGAATCAAAACAAGTAAGAAAGTGTAGTCGGTCAAGCCAGAACATTTGGTAACCTAAACTTCAGTACATAAAGATACATTTTCGAGGAAGTAGCCTATTTGTGGCGCATGGCCAACCATGGACTGGCAAAACAAAATTTTTTTATAAGGTGCCGAATATTATTTATTATTCACATCTATATGAGATTTGTTCGTCTTAAAGCGATTTGAGAAAGAGGAGTTTATATGGGACCTAAGGTAAATTTTTGACATATCAGTATAAAATGGTGCCATAACATAGTAGCTGTTATAGAAGTTATCGTTGCCAAATGTTATATCAAAATCAACATTTTATGAAAATTAAAGATATTTTCGAGAACGGTTTTTGTATGGACGCCATGGTCAGCAATGGACCGCTTTTCACCGAATTTCGTAAGACGATTTAGTAAAAAGTACCACAACCTAGGCAATAATTACAAAAAGTATAACATTTGGGTCCATTTTGCAAAAGTAGCAAAATAGTATCCAAGCAGTCGAAAAAGTGGCAAATTTCTACTTTAGTAGCACCAACGGTAATGCTGCCCAATATAATTGTTTTATACATAGTATAGTAAGATGGTTTAAACATTGAGATCAAAATTTCTAAAGACTATACCTTGCACTTATTCTACCATGGTCTTAAACAAAAAATTTTCTTAAGAAAAATTCTCTTATACACAAAAATTTCTTTCTAAAAACAATGTATGTTCAGTCCTAACAAATATTTGACGAAAAAGTCCAAGAAAAAGCATGACCAGCAAATTTATCAATCTTTAGCTTTATTTTTATTGACTTCCTTAGCTTTATTTATAAGAAGATAATTGTGTAATTCAATTAAGATGTTTGATCTAGCAAACGTTTGGCAAAAGCAAACATTTTTTGTAATAAAATTAGTGGTTACGTGTAGGTCGTCAAATATTTAGTAGGCGTGAACATAGCTTAAGAAATTGGATAGAAATTTGTATACAGAAAATGTTTACTCTTTACGTTGCGTTCCGGATGAACTGATAAAATTAAAATTTTCCTACGTTTTAACATATCAGCTGTTATCAATCCTATAAAACTTTGACGTACAAATTTTTACTATTATCATTATTTATTACGGCTTTAGGCTTAATATTGGCCCTATGGTAAATTATGGACCAATCTTCACGAAATTTAACAGTATGATTACTAGTCGTATAAAAAAATGTTTGCAATAATCTTATAGGATTTCGCGCATAATTCCACCATTTATGTTTATTAAATTTTTTAGGGTGGTGGTTCACCATTTATTATTCATAGCTCTGATCCTACGGAACCCATTTTACTGAATTACAAGCAATTTGACACCAAGTTTGTTCTTTTCTTTTGAGTTTTTCGAAATTGAACTTGTTTTCAACAGACGGGACAATAGGCGGACATGGCTAAATCGACTTAGATTTACTCAAGGAGCCAGAATATATATACTTTATTGGGTCTTAGATGTATAATAAAAAAGTTTCACAGATAATAACAAGGTTAGTATACACTCATAGAAAAATGAAACTTCATATTGATGACACCCTAACATTAGTACTGTGACATCAATGTTATTACAAATGGAACCAATGAGGCAAAAAGTGACATCAATTCAATGAAGAACGTCATCCTAAAATTTTGTCATACAGTGACATCAATTCGACGCCACATTTTGTGTAGACTGATAGAAAATGTGTCACAACGCTGATGTATTTTGACATCATTGAAGACCAACTTTAATTAGTGCGATGACATAATATATCATTTAATCGGTGTGATGACAAACTGTCTTCAGTGTAATGACAAAAAGTAATCAATACGATGACAACCTGTCAAAAATTCCCATATTCTATTTTGTTAATTATTTATTCAAATACATCAAATTTTTAAAGTAAAATTATTACGTTTACAAAGGGCGGAATACAACAAAAGTGAAACGAACATGTGTCACGAGTAGATAAATAATGATATTCTCTCAATTTGACTTAAGGTCAATTACAATGACTCAATTTGATGACGGTTTGTCGTCGCACTGATGACTTGCCTTATAAAACCGAATCCTATTATTCATATCTGTGATGCCAATGTATCATCCCATTGATGATATAATTTTAATTTTTGATCCTGATGACAATTTGGCCAAGTGATGTTAAGGCTGACATCACAGTGATGTAAATTGTCATGGGGTCAAAAACGAATACACTTGTCATATTACTGATGTCAAAATACATCAGCGTTATGACGCCATTTCTATCAGTATACCCTCATTAACCACTACTGGTGGTGGAGGGTATAACAAATCAAAAACAAAAAAGACGACTTGTTGAAATTGATAGAAATATTCAAAAATTAAAATTTTTATATTTTAATGAGGCTTAAAATCATCAAACTTAATTTTTATCAAATTATTTTTTATTTCCAAAACATATCAAAGTCATTCTTGGTAAAACATAATTTTTCATTAAAAGATTTTGTTTGTTGTGCTTAATTCCCTATTTTTATTCTTGATAAATATACCGAAATTTATTGTTGGATTAGGAAACGTTTTTCAAAAATTTTTAGAAAAGCCAAAAATATTAGTAAATAAGACTACAGAGGGATTTAGAATTAGAAATACTCAAAAAGTCTTTTTTGCAACGATATCAAAGCTTAAACAAAATACCAACAATAAAAGTGAGTAACTCAGTTTGGGTTGCTCATCATCCCAAAGACGGCAATTTGGTTCATTAACATGCCCATTGAGCCATAAATGTGCTTCCCCACTGAACAAAATATCATGATGAAACACCGGGTTTTCATTAAGGTAATTCACGTCACAAGTTGCACCCTTGCGAGAAAGTTAAAATTGCAAAAACATAACAAGAACCACATAGACAATTATTTGTGTACAACTAATGTGGTTGTTGTTATATATTTGTACTTGTGCTTTTTCGCAAAGGTGTAAACTGTGGCGTGAATTCTTTATTGAGTTTTTTCAGGGCCCATTCACTGAAAATTAGACGCAAGTTTAAGTCGGCTACTTTCATTTCTTGCACAAGTTGAATTTTGTACGCCTTAAGGCCGAGATCCTTGCGTAAAATACGCCAAGTTGTCGAATACGACAAGCCAAGCTGGTAAGAATGACAACGAATCGATTCGTCATGATCTTCGGTTACACTCTCAGCTACAGCTGGTATATTTAAAATGAAATATACTAGATTTCATTGTAATGTAAACGGCCTATTATTGTTTTAATATAATTTTTAAAATCATGTACCACTGTGGCTTACAAACTAATTTGTTGGTATAAAGTTTAATTCTTGGGTTTTAATTTCAGTATCTTCATTATTGAGACAATGTTAAACAAAAAATGCATATTTTTTATATCTTGTCTTAAAAGGCGGCTTTACACAGAAACAACTGGCCATACGGACGGACACACAGTTCTAAAAAAAAAAATTTTTTTTTTAATTTTTGCTTTTCTGTTATAAAATCTGCAGAAGGAAAAATAACTAAATTACGGTTAATGGAGCAAATTAAATTTAAGAGCCACAAATAGCTGAGCCCTAAAAGACACATACAAACTGATGTTTATTTTACACAGGGATACAGACATCATGTGAAGAGTCTCTGTGGTTAAAAAAGAAATATAAATTTGTATCTTTTTGTAGTTTTCGTACATTTTAACACATACTCGTGCAATAAAGGAAAAAAAACTAAATTAAGTTTAAATATTTTTCCTTTTATTTTGAAATTGACCAAACCAAACTTGACCACCAAATGCGCCTGATTAACTCAATTTTAAAATGAGCTAAGAAAAAAGATCAGAAAAGAACTTAATACCTGTGGTAAGTTAAAGGCTGTGTGTGTTTTTTGTTGGTGTTTAAGAGTGTGTGTTAATTAACCAAGAATTTGTTTAAACATTCTGATTTGAGTGGCCGGGTTGGTTGATATTTTTTCGATATAAAACTAATGCATACAAAGTGGTGTTGTTGATAAGTATATTAAAGCCATAATTTAGTTCCGCAAGTGGCACGTCCTTTTGACCTTGAGAAATTTATGCGACGCATTTAAAATTAATGTTTTTTTTTTTTTTCTTTAATTAGATAGTTAGGAGAACATAGAAGGAATACGTTTATTTTTGGTACAATTTTAATCTGTAATTGAAATTTCTAATAAAGCAAGACGATTAAAAATATAAATAATAAAGTTCTCTTATAAGTTTCTTTGTGCTAAATCGAATTGTTTATGGTTTTTTATCCAAATTTTATTTTATTTTACATCATTTTATTTTATTTTACATCAGGCTCAAGTTAATCAAATATAATTTTCATTAAATTTCCCTTTACCCTTTCCGCTACTGCGACGGCTTTCGGTCATAGTCAAACATTAATCCTTTAACTGATGGCATTTTGATGGATGAAAATTGTAACCATTCAATTTTAAAAGTTTAAACGAGACATATCAAAGAGAGGCTGACATCAAATTGCTCTCTGCCCCACCCCCTATGCGCTTATACACCATTCGTCACCAATTTTTTATTTTATGAAATAATTCAGTGCAACATGTCGCATAGTGTGAAATAGGTATTACTCAATAACTGCTCTAAAAAGTTATCTTAGGTGGGATTTACACAATGATTTTTAAAACATGCCTTTTTATACATTTTTACATGGTGACTTTTGAGACATGTCAGTTCTTATTTTTATTTAATAAATCTTTTGCAGGTTTGCTTATCTATATATAAATCGGCAAAGGCAAAACAGTTAAGAACACATTGGTACTCCGTTTGCCAACCGATTTGAACAAAAAGTACACCATATGAGAGGTATTTACTTACAGTAGTGCACAATATATATTTCATTAAAATCTGCGGGGGTAAAAAGGGTAAAAAAAAGGGATCCAAAAAAAAATTTAACGGCCTGTTTAACGGTTTCGAACATCAACGTTTGCATAGAAAATTAAATTTAAAATAAAAACAAATTTTAGAACTTTGTTTTTGTTTTAAATATAATTTTATATGCGCACGTTAACGTTCGAAATCGAGGAGCAGGCTGTAATACTTATTGTTGTGCTTTAGAAAAATTAGAGGACTTTTTTACAATTCTGCCCTTTTGGGTACTAAACGGGTAAAACCTGTATTTTACAACTTTTTTGTCACCCCATTCAACTTTTATGGCCAATTTTCAGGATTGACATTAAAATCCATTTATGTTTAAAATCGTTTTAAATACAAAATTCTCTTTTTCACTAAACACTTAAATGAAACTTAATTCACCGATGTGGTACATTTAAATTCAACTTAATTTTCCATTGGATTATCTTAGCAAGGAGAGCTCAATATCACAACATTACAACAACAACAGGCAAAGCAATAACAACCAGCTGTTTTTCGAGACCACCTTGTAAAGAGCTACATTTTTTTTGTGATATATTTTTGTATTTAGTAGTGCTACCATACTTTTGTATTAATTAAATAAGACTTTTCAAATAAAACTCGAAAAATCAATCTGTATTTAAATACGATTTAAGTTTATATGAAAATTAACATAATATAGATTTAAATACTATCCTGAAAATTGGGCATTAAACCAACAAACATAGAAATTAACTGCCTATTTCACTAAACGCGAACGAAAGATTATACCAAATTCGTTACTTATCTAAAAATATAAATTTGGTACTTTTCGAAACTCGAACTTTTTAGCTGTGAAAATCCTACCTATTTTTGTTACTTTTTTACACCATATTTTTCTTTATGTATTGACATATTCCTATTAAATTATGGAGTCCCACTACAATATTGAACTTTTTGGTACTTTTATGCGGAGAAAAAAACCATCAAAAAAGGAAAATACGGGATATAAATTTATGTTTCTTTTCCACCACATGTGGTCATTTTTGAATTTTCTATAATATTGAACGTAGAAACATAAAATTATAGGAGTGAATGAGAACCTGCAAGAAGAAAAATGTTGGCACTTTTTTCTCTTCAACAAATACTTTTTGAATTTTCATTAAAATTAAACATGCAGAGTGATTGAGAAACTTTATCTTAGAGAAGACTTTTTTGTCCTTTTTGGTTTTTTATTAATAAAAAACAAATGCTCGAAATATGTAAATTAATTTTTACTTATATGTATGATTTCTTTATATTCGCATAAATAATTATGTTCGAATTTCGTCCAGTGGGCAAACACTAGTTTGAATAATTTAACTTGACAAACGAATAAAAATGAAACATAATAGCAAAATTTGAATTGACAGGAAAAACAGAAATTATGTCTTTTTTCTACCCATCTTTCTTCTCTACCAAATTTTTCTACAATTGAAAAAATCCATGTCTTAAAACTAATAGTTTAAATGCCGGCTTCTACAAAAATTTTCTTGTTTTTTTTAAATTGTACAATAGAAAAATTTTTGTATGGAAAATTCTCATGTACTTTTACATTTCACACAACTCCAACTAGAACTAATTTTTTCATACGTCCACGATTTATTTCTACTCCAAATATATTATAACAAAGGCTTAATGGCATAAAATCATTAACATTGTTTTATGGCCCATATTTTCCTGCATCGTCAACCAAGAAACCACACAGAGGTTGGGTATTTTTTATTTTATTTATACATATCCACTCAACTAACAGTATATTAAGATTTTTTAGTGATGTATCAATAGATCTCCAGACTGCATGTGTTCTCCAAATGCCGTAAAACTCAGAGAGGAATGCAAAGCCGCAGGAAGGAAACAAAAAAAAAAAAATGGTAGGCATGCCATACCATCAATATCAGCGTCATCATCATCCTTTGTCATCTGGAATGTCAATAAGACTGTTAACATGTTGGTATTATCCCTGTATAATGTTCTTTTGCTGTTATTATTATTATTGTATATTTTGTGCCATAAATGATGTCATTTAACAAAAATTGTTGCCATCATCTTGTGTTGGCTTATTTTTTTTATGTTTAAAAACATAAATTTTGTTACAACCCATCCCATATAAATGAACGAACAAACAACCAACAACTTTGATCGGACCAGAAAAATGAGAAAACAACAACAGATGTCTTAATTGAAATTTAAGCCGTTTAATTTTTTTTTATTATTTTTGGTTTTTGTTTATTCCATAGTTTGCTATGGTTTTGTTTTTGTATCCACCACATGAGCAAAACTCTATGTAAAAAAGGCGTGAGAAAATTTCTTTATTCGAAGGACCTTCTTTGTTGTCACTTGAGTTGGAATTTATTAGGCAGTTAATACCTTTGTGTTTAATTGTTTTTATTGATATTTAATTTTATATTAATGACTCTTTTGTTAAGTGTTATTATATTTTTAAAGAAGTATATTTTGAATTTGAATGATAATAAAAAAAAAGTGTTATTAAAAGATTTAGAAGGGAAATTTGCAAAAGGAATTTTTAAGGAGGAGGATGAATCAATTTGTTATAAATAACAAACGAAAGTGGTAAATTCGGAGCAGCCGCATCTTCCATACCCTTCATCATCGCAGCTCGTATTTAACCGAATTGAGTCATATTTCCAACTTCAAAATTCTGTTTTGATAACAAATTTAGTGTAATTTTTTAGTGTAATAAAACATATCGATGCCTTACTTTCTCAACCTCGTATCTTAAAAAAATATGGTTTTGACTTTTTCATGTCAAACGATTAATATTTTTGTGTTCTATTACTGCAACAACTTATTATTTCAATAATTTATTAATATTTACAGAATTGAGACAAAGTATTGAACTAATAAGTTGTTGCAGTAATAGAACACAAAAATACCAATCGTTTGACATGAAAAAGTCAAAACCGTATTTTTTAAGGTACGAAATTGAGAAAGTAAGGCATCGATATGTTGTAAAAATTGTTTACTCTTACATGGTGTAGACGCTTTTGTATCAATGCTGTATTGTCCATATCTTTACAAAGCGGTGTCGATAATTTTCGCTAGCGCATCAACAGAGTCCATAAATTATATATGGACTTTTAACAAATTAAGTTTTAATCTAAACCCTTTTTATAGACTGATATGGGTGAAATTAAATAGCAATATATTCTAGATTAAATATATGTGCTGTAAGTAGATAACTGAAATTTTCCCATCCTATCTAGGGCATTCAAAATCGATTTTAACATTCACAAGGACAGACGAAAAGATCGAAATAGTTTGTTTAACTCCCCTGCTTATAATGGTTGAGAATATACTATATGAATGTTGTCCAGTGTTGCCAAAACTTTATGACCAAATATGGCAAAATTTACTGGAAAAAATGGCTACAAATTGGCTATAAAAATGGCTTAAAACTTTTTTATTTAAAAACACATTTTAATTCAAAAACAAAACAGTAATAGTTTATTAAAATTTTTTTACAATTAAATTGTAAATTGATATCATTTTGTTTTTCAATATTGCCGTCCATTTTCTACAACAAAATTTAAGAATTGCTCTAACTGATATTTGTTAGTTTCAAGAGATAAAATTGCTATGTGGTGGGTCGCCCTATTTAAAGTTTTTGATCTTCTTTTATGCTACTATTTAGAGCGGCGATATTTTGAGTAAGCAACCGGTTTTACACAGCCAGTCGAAACAAATTCTAATTGCAGTCCTTGCTGCATGATTCCCTATCTCACAAATGTGGAAGAGATCTACATGAGCACCTGCCGTGTCAGTATTATCTAGTCTTCGGTATTATACACTTGGGTAATAAGCAATGCGTTAACCCACCGCCCCGAGCGTGAGAGGCGTCATCACATACAGGTAGAAATTTGAATACATAATCCGGTAAGACTTAAAATGGCCACTAGCTTAGAAGCTAGAGTTATCTAACCTCCGCTGCTTTCGGGAAAATGCTAGCAGCAATTGTAAAGCGGCAGCAGCCTAATTTTTCACTATTTTAATTTCTCTTCCCGCGACTTTGTGTTAAAACCACAACAACCAAGGAATCAACGTAAGTATATCTTCGTCAAAAAAATGCATCTGTCGGTTTCCATCCATACATCACGCCATAAGAAGGCTCAACCTTGGAAGTACTAATTATACTATGTGACAGTTTGTTGACTAAATGTATCTCCAAATGTAAAATAATATATATATGTGTAATACAGAAACAAATACAATATTACATAAATTATTAACAAATAGAATCTGGGAATTTTAGTTCTCATGTTGAGTTTTATTTTTATTACAAAAAAATGCTTTTCATTCTGCTGGTATCTAAAAGTTTACAATTTACTTCATTGCTATCCGAAGGATAGCTAAAGTAAGCCCCGTAATAAAAATATACAAACAAAAAATTCTGATAGTGCATAGAAAATTTCCTGGAAAATATTGAAGTTATAAGACTATTAAAGAATGAAAGCTTTATAAGTTGTAATTTGACTTAACATATACATTCGAATTAATATAAAAATTTATAATAAATTATTAAGCGAATATCGGTACTTTGTAGTCTAGATGAATTAAGGAATTAAGAGGGGTAATAATAAAATATAGTCTTGCGATTTGTTTTGCTTCTTCAGTTAATACAAAATGAATTTTAGTTCGGGCTCAGATTTGCAACTTGTCAAGTGAACATACATGAAAAGATGCTGCAATAAAATTAAACATCAATAATCACAAAATGTAAACAGGGGCGTAATTAAACTTCCAAAAGAAAAGCCAAATAAACTACTCAAACGGCCTGGGAAACATGACAAAATTGTACGTTTGTACAATCCTCATGCGTTCTTAATTGGTGTATTTGACAAACGATTCAATCATGTTGGTAGACAAATCGGAATGTGGTATATCTTCCAAACTGTTTGCCCTACCTAGTGCTAAATTTATTCATTTAAGTGAAAATTTTACAGTCAAGAAGGAAACGACGAGCCATAGAAATTTAAAAGAATAAAAGTGTGCTATTGGAATTTATTAAAAAATTATTAGTTAGGTTTAGGTGGTTTATTTGTTAACGAAAAGTCCATGTTTACCAAGCCGATTGTGTTTTTTGTTTGACTCTTAAAGCTTGTCTCTGTTGCAGGGGTATGTCTTAAGCAAATAAGGTAAGATTGGGCTTAAGAAATAAAAAATAATATAAAAAAATGTATAATAAAAAATTGTAACGCAAAAACTGCAAAATCTGCACATATTTCAAAAACAACTTATTTTTTAACAAAAAACTTCAAAACTGCCCAATGCTTAGAAAAACTCTAAAATGCAGATAAATCTGCACATTTGGCAACGCTGCTGACACCTAACCTTTATGTAAAATTGTCCACTGAATTCGAATATGAAGTCATAATGGTGAAAAGTAGAACACTCCAAATAACCGCTATTTGTGTTTTTAAAAAAGATGATGTCACTTAAATTAAAATATCTTCAAAGATATTAGACGGACTTTGTATATATATTTTTTAATGAGAGATGATAAAATTACTAAAATGACCGTGGGTCAAGGAATGACAGAGTTACCGTGGACAAAAGTTCAAAATTCAGGAAAAATTTTATTATATTTTGCAACTTGGCTCTTTTCAAGCTATTTTTTTTTAAACCGAACAATAAAAAATTGTAAAGTTTTATAAAATAGGACATTAGTTTTTTGAAATATGAACAGTTTGCGCCCAACAAGACCCAGATCGGTGCAAAAAGGATAAAGTAACAGAAAATCTTGTGAGCTAACCAACTTTTCTCTTTTCATCAAATCAAAAGCCCAAAGGAAGTAAATACGCAGAATTTGAAAAACTAACGCTGCAAATATTAGAAACATTGCAAGCGATTTGAGTATATGCCCGGAATATCTAGCAGTTAATACTCACACGACCATGTATGCCACTGTGTGATCTCCAATAATATAAAAACTACTGCGACTGGGAATTCGCCACTGGCCTTAGTAGTTCATACCTTATGTCGATCTCGTCACCGTAGTGTGGCCATTTTAGCATTTTTGCAGCTAAATTAAGCATTAAAAATTTTTATTTAGCTTTTGCACTTGGCATTTTATTTAGCATTTTTAGAATATGTTTTTAGCTTTTTTGCCATTATGAATTAAAAAAATTTGGACAAATTTATACTAAATAATCGAATATATTTCACTTAAATTTTTTATAAATTATAATATATTTTGACTAAAAAAATAGTTCCACCCAAAATGAAATTTAATATGAAAATGGATAATTCTAATGCTAAGAAACATATTAATTTCTATATTATTTCGAATGTGTATTCGAAGTCAAATAACAATTTATAAAGCTTTCATATATTATTAGTCTTATTCCTTCAATATTTTCCAGGAATATTTTTCTAAAAAAAAAGAATTTATAATAAAAATTAAACTCAACATGAGAAATGCAATTACCAGATTCTATTTTTTAAGAAAGATCTTAATCCTGTGAAAAATAGTCAATCATGTCAATTGTACATATTATTTGCCCTTTGATATAAGCTTATAAAAAAATTTCACTCTGTTTATAGATAAAACTTGAATAGTGTAAATGTTTGGAATAAAATGTTGTAAGAAAAGTTCATACTGGTAATAAATTTTTAACAAAAATCATATAAAAAATTCTTCTTAGCATATTTTGGCCATGTCTAATGCCTTATTTAGCTGTAAAAAATTTCACGATCTGGTCACACTGCATCACCGACTGACTCCCACCAGTCGATGCTCGCCCTTGTATACGGTTTGTGCTAACCCACAGGCATACACCAGTGTTGTCAGGGGAATAATTAAAAAAGTTACGCTGCTCTTTCAAAAAACTTACGTTTTTCGTTATAAGTTACATTTTGAAATATTCCTTGCATAAATAGTAAAAATAGTAACATAAAATAAATGTGTTTATTAAATATGTCAGTAATAACAAAAAGACAACAAATTCATTAATCTAACAAAAACATAATTTTTAGCATCAATCATCAGTTGTTAGTTTTTACTGAAATTCTTTGTGATAGATTCAACATTTTTCGCCGTGATCGTGGAACTTATGGCGGTGTAGTTCTTATTGCGGTTACTAACACAGTACAACATTTTTCAGTTAATTGATTGCCAACTCAATTCTGTGAACTGTATGTGAAATTAGACCCAAAAAGAAGAATTTCTGCATCATTCGTTTTGTCTTCTTACCTGCGATTTGAAGTTAGTATCGATTTGAAGTTAGTACTATCGTATAGGGGAATTTATCACGTTTTAGGCCCTGTTGTTTGACATAGCTCGACAACCACTAGCCCAATTTAGTTGAAATAAATTTTAAAAAAATTAATAGCCTATTTCTAATGTGCGAAAGAATTCTTTCGTTCGAATAAAAACATTGAAAACAAAAACAAATTCTAAAAATTTGTTTTTGTTTTCAATGTAGTTATACGAAAGAAAGAATTCTTTCGCACATTAGAAATAGGCTATAAGAATTACAATTCCCTTAATCTGTTCATATATTGTTTTCCTATACAAGTAACACTTTCGAAGTTAAATATGAATGTATGAAGGGAAAAAATTATTTTTTGCCTAAAAATTTAAATTTTTTTTTTTAAAAATACATAAAAAATGCAAAATGGAAAAAAGTTTCAAGTCTAGTTATTTTTTCGCAAGGTCACATAACCTATGAGCAAAATGAGACAAAGATCATAAAAATCGATGCACGCGTTTCGCTTTTATTCGCAATTGAGTAAATGTATGAATTTCAAAAATTTGCTCGAGATATGCACAACATTATTTGGAGAAAACATTGACACCTTTTTCATGATTCTGAGAATAAAAAAAAAAGGAATAAACAAAAGGTTATTTGATTTTTATGATTGCGGTAATAAATGTACGTGGACAATTAAACGGAAAGTGGACCTTTTTATTATTTGGGTTTTTCCGGTGGCTACCTATATGATTTTTTTACAGAAATTGCACCCACATTTAAGGGTGGTCATTATTTGGAAAGTTTTGCACAGTTTGAAACGTACAAGTGCTGAATCAGGTATATAGCCAGCCGCCCTTAAAATATGCGCCCATTTATAAGTACCTGGCAGTAAAATATTCAAAAATACGTAGTATTTATAGGTGTGCATTGATCGATTTTTGGCATTCAGCCAGTGCCGACGAACGCGAACAGTAAAAGTGATTTTTCTCCAGTTTTTTAAAAGTGAATAACAACAAAACATAAAATATATCAATATGGAAAACAACAAGTGCCCATATTTGGATGAATATTGTTACGTTTGTGGTCATATCGTCCGAAAAATACAGAAAAAAGATCGAAAAAATTTGTTTACTGAGCAATTCAAAACCGCGTATTGTAATTATTTCGATGAAGCAGATTTAAGTGGTGCAAATTTTACGCCGAACACAGTGTGCAACAGTTGTTATACTACCCTTCTAAAATGGATTCACGGAAAAAGTAGAAAGTTATCTTTTATGAAGCCAGTAATTTGGGTGGAAGACACAACTGGACATGATGAATCCAGGTGCTATGCATGCATAAATTTTCGTCCTGGATTAAACAGACAACAACAGACATTTACTGCCACACTTCCAGTGCAACGCCCTGCTGATACCGATGCACCTAAACCTCCGAGTGTGGATACTGTGTCCCTGCTAGCCGAAACCGTTTTCACCAATCCGACCGATTTGGATGATGCTGATTGGATACCCGATATTGAAAATAGTGCACCACAACCGCTACCACAAATCGAAATGGATTACATTGTGGCCAAGCTGGGACTATCACAACACGACTCCGAATGGCTGACATCATTTTTGAAGAGAAGAAAACTCACACAGCAAAATGTCAGCGCAACATCATACCGACAACGCCAAGCTGATTTTCAGAAATTTTATTCCGTTGACGAAGCAAATACGTTCACGTACTGCCATGATATCCCAGGTTTAGTGAAAAAATTGGGAATGGATTATATCGCTGGCGACTGGCGTTTATTCATCGATGGTTCAGTTACTAGTTTGAAGGCTGTGCTGCTGCACAAAAAAAATAAAAAACCATGCATTCCATTGGGATTCAGCACAACTATGAAGGAAACGTATGAAGCATTGGGCGAAATTTTGAAGAAAATCAAATACGATGAACACAAATGGAACATTTGTTGCGATCTGAAGGTGGTCAACATACTACAAGGGATTATAGAAAAGGGCGGATATCCAAAATACTTCTGCTTCCTTTGTAATTGGGATTCACGATACAAAGGAAATCAATATCAATGTAAAGATTGGAAAGGAAGAACTCCCGAGCTCAACAAACAATTAAAATTACGCAATGAACCTATGATAAAGGACCTGGATGATATTTTGTTGCCACCGCTCCACATGAAACTGGGAATAGCTGGGAAATTCGTTGAAGTGGTGGTCAAAAACGTTAACGGCGCCTTTGACTGTTTGAAATCCATCTTTCCGAAACTCAGTGATGAGAAAATTAAAAACGGTACGTATCGTACTCTGTATTTCAATATTGTCATATCTAAATTTGTTAATTTCTATACATTCGCATTACCAATAATTTTTTCGTTTTTCATATGTATTTAAAACAGGTATTCTCAATGGACCTGATATTCGGAAATTGATCAAAAGTGATTCTTTCACACATTTGCTTTCAGAGCATCACGACCACCAACATGCATGGAACGCATTGAAAGAAGTAATAGAAGGCGTTCTAGGAAAGAACCGTGTCCAGCGAGAAGAGATACAGCAACGAGTGGACAGGTTGCTGTTTTATTTCGAAAAAATCGGTGCATCCATGACGCTGAAATTGCATTTCTTGCACCACCACCTCGATACTTTTTTGGCACAATCACCTCAGGAATCAGACGAACAAGGAGAGAGGTTCCACCAGGTGACCATGCCATTTGAAAAGCGGTTCAAAAGCAAAAAATTGGATGCATTGCTTGCGGAGGTTTGTTGGTGGAGTTCCACAATTATGCAGTTTGAAGAAAGCACCGAAGATGAAGACATTGAAATTGGTGGACACAGTGAAAGAAACACGCCCTTGAATAGTATGTGTATCTCGGATGACGATACAGACTCAGACCATGAATATGAACAACCTACGAAGAAAACAAGATCATCAGAACCACAAGCGTCAACTTCTACAAGGATGGATATTGCCAATAATTGAAAAAATGTTCTAAATTTTGTTTTTATGCATATTATAATTGCGTATTAATTGCATATTATTTTATTTTCATTAAGTTTTTATAAATAAAGTTTTTTTTTGCATGATAATTTTTTAATTTATATTTTTATTTTTATTTTAAGGGTGGTGGCTATAACTGATTTTTGAAATTCATACCTTTACTCAATTGCGAATAAAAGCGAAACGCGTGCATCGATTTTTATGATCTTTGTCTCATTTTGCTCATAGGTTATGTGACTTTGCGAAAAAATAACTAGACTTGAAACTTTTTTCCATTTTGGATTTTTTATGTATTTTTAAAATAAAAAATTTAAATTTTTAGGCAAAAAATAATTTTTTCCCTTCATACATTCATTTTTAACTTCGAAAGTGTTACTTGTATAGGAAAACAATATATGAACAGATTAAGGGAATTGTAATTCTTAATTTTTTAAAATTTATTTCAACTAAATTGGGCTAGGGGTTGTCGAGCTATGTCAAACAACAGGGCCTAAAACGTGATAAATTCCCCTATACGATAGTACTAACTTCAAATCGATACTAACTTCAAATCGCAGGTAAGAAGACAAAACGAATGATGCAGAAATTCTTCTTTTTGGGTCTAATTTCACATACAGTTCACAGAATTGAGTTGGCAAATCATGTGTTGTACTGTGTAATTGTTTATAATCTGAACGTATAAATATTGATTTATCGCTTGATATTGAATTTATCGCTGTTGTAATCAAGCTGAAGCATAAAAGGTTCATAGTAACAAGTTCGTATATTCCCCCATCATCCCCGCAGTCTGTTTATATTCAACATGGTGAAGCTATTAAATATATCGCTCAATTTTCTAATGAAACTGATACCCTTATAGTTTTGGTGACTTTTATTTGCCTTTATTATTTTGGAAATATGTGCCTGAGGATAAATATTATGTTCCGATTAAACTTTTTCAACAAAATGGAGTAAAAAATTATTTTTCAAAAATACTTGATTTAATTTTAGTAACAGATAGATATGACTGATTTGTTAAACGCACAATCCCTGTAACTATTCCTGAAGATCGATTTCATCCTGCTATTGAGCTAACTATAAACCTCCCATCTGAACACAATTTGCCACCGTCTGCCTGATGTCATGAAAAAGTTTTTGCATTTAAACAAACAAACTACCATGCACTAAATAAATTAATCGTAAATGTAAACTGGAATAGTATTTTATCATATCCCTCTTAAACAAACACAGATATTGATCACATATTTGCTGTGCTATACAATAAACTTTATGCTTTTATGGATTTATGTATTCCGAAATATAGAATGAAATCCGAATCTGGCCCACCTTGGAATAATAGGCAATTATCTCGGGTTAAAAATAATAAAAATAAATACTACAAAATATTCAAACGTTCTGGATCTTCTGTCGATTATTCAAGATATGCTGTAAGTATAGCTGAATACACTTTACTTAAATTTTTTTTTTTTTTTTTTTTCATTATTTATTTATTTAATATTAATATATTAAATATGAACTAACAATAATTAATCAAATCTTATACTAATACTTTATTTTTGTCCTGCCAATGCTAGACGAAAATTTTTCTCTTCACGGTTTCTGTTCACATATGTAGATGTTTAGCGCTCTTCTTGTCTGATGAGTCCTGCTGTATCTCTTCTCCTTAATCTAGAGTGGCCGCTGTAATTTAAAATATTTCGAGCTAGTGGATTTGGGTGCGACTCAAGTCTTTTTAAATATTTTACTGCATAGTTCGTAATAATAGTTTTTACTAACGGCACATTGAGATCCTTGTGAATATTTGAGTTTTTAACATACCAGGGAGCGGCTGTGATTATTCGAAGAAGTTTATTTTGTCGCCTTTGAATTTTTTCGATATTAGAAGCCGAGGCAGTGCCCCATAACTGAATACCGTAGCACCAAATTGGTTTTAAGATAGAGTTGTAAAGTAGAAGTTTACAATCGAGACTAAGAACAGAGTTTCTTCCAATAAGCCAATTAAGTTGAATTGCTTTTAGTTTCATTTGTGTTAGTTTTGCTTCTATATGGCATTTCCATGTTAAACGCCGATCTAGATGAATTCCGAGATATTTTACATGCGATTGTTGGGGCACTAATTGATTATTGATTTTAATAGGGGAACATGACTCCCGACGCAAGGTGAATGTTATATGTACGCATTTTTGCTCATTAACCTTTATTCTCCATTGTTTTAACCACTTTTCCAGTTCAAATATATGATCCTGCAAGTAGCGAGAAGCTTCATGACAGTTTTCGTGCACGCTTAAAAAAGCTGTATCATCAGCAAATGTTGAAGTTAGGGTGTGGTTGTTTGTTGGCATGTCTGAGGTATATATTAGGTATAACAGTGGGCCCATGATGCTTCCCTGAGGGACTCCAGCGTCAATTGGCTGAGGAGAACTTATAAAAGCACCTTCTTTAATAATAAACTTTCGACCGACTAAGTAGCTTTCTAACAGCTTGTGTGTGTTTACTGGTAAATTTAGCTTCAATTTATGTAATAAGCCTTCATGCCAGACTTTATCAAAAGCTTGAGAAACATCGATGAAGAGGGCGGAACAATATTTTTTTTCATCAAAGGTTTTTCTTATGGCGTTTACTATACGATGGGTTTGTTCAATTGTGCTATGTTCTCTTCTAAAGCCGAATTGATGGTTTGGAATACATCTATTTACATTTAAAATTGGGGTTAATTTTGACACTAACAGCTTCTCAAACAGCTTTGATATATTAGACAATAAGCTTATAGGTCTATATGACTCAACTTTTGTAGGATCCTTTCCTGATTTAGGTATCATGGTAACTAATGATACTTTCCATTCCTGAGGGTAGTATTCAAGGCGTAAAATAGCATTAAAAATAAAGAGAATAATTTTCTTTGCTATGCTGGGTAGCTCCAAAAGCATTTTGTTACTGATCTTATCAAAACCAGGGGCTTTCTTCGGGTTTAAATCATGAATAGCCTTTTCGATTTCTCTTATCTCAAATCTTAGTGGAACAGCTGCTCTAACAGCAACAGGTGGTAACTCGACCGCCATATCGAGAGATGTGTGAGCGGTAAATACGGTTTTCAAATGATTAACAAAAAGATTTCCTTTTTCTATATCATTTCTTGCCCAACTTCCGTTTAAGTTTCTTAATGGTGGTTTAGTGATAACTGGTCTTTTAAGATTTCTAGCTGCACGCCATAATGAGTAGTCTGATTGTGGAGTTGCATCAAGTTCCTTAAGATATTTTTCAAAGGATGCAGTTTTTTGGGACTGCAGTAACTTTCTTAGCCTTTTTGTGCAGTCTTTTAATAAAGTCTTAAGTTGGGGGGATCTGTGCAATTGCCACTCTCTTCGAACTCTCCTTTTTTCAGTCAATAGACGCTCGACATCTACAGAATATATGATATTGTTTTTGGTTTTTTTGAGGGTTGTGCTGGAATGTTGAACAGCTAGTTTGAGATAACTGTCAAAATTAACAATAGCGAGATCCACGCTCTCCGGTGTGCTAAGCGGAATATTTTCTGTGCAATGGGCACTAAGATATTTTTTATATTTTAACCAATTTATTTGTGAGGGTGATTTGGATAAGTACCCAGACGGCGATACGATTCTATTTGGAATCATTATAGTAACAATTGTAGGTGTGTGGTCGGAAGATAATTCTAAGGAAGCCTCAACATAAATCGTTTCTGCGGGGATGTTTTTAACCACTCCAAAATCTATGACATCTGGAACTTTTTGCTGATCAGTAGGCCAATATGTTGGTTCACCGCTCGCGATCACATTTAGATCCATTTTACGAATTGTGTTAAACAAAACACGACCCTTAGGCGTAATAAGTCGTGACCCCCAGAAAGTATGTTTAGCGTTATAATCGCCAGCAGCCAGGAAGCAGGGTCCTAATGCTTTGAAGTATTTATTATATTGGCTTTCTGATATTGAAAATCTAGGTGGTGAATATATTGATGAAATAACTAGGTTTCGATTTAATTCCTCGACGCAAATGGTCGTTGCTTGGAGATAATCTTCACGATGATCACACATTAAGTAGTGTTTTACTCGGTTTTTTATCAAAATGGCAGAACCTCCACAAGCTCTACCTCGAGGGTCCTTGGTATCATATAATATATAACCATTGATTTTAAACGTATTTCTCGAGGTCAGATGAGTTTCAGAAACCATCATAACATCGATTTGTTTATTTTTAAGGAAGTATTCTAGTTCATTTTTATGTTGGCGGATGCCGTTTGCGTTCCAAAAGCAAATTTTTAGACAGTTCATGGCTTATTTAGTACAGCTTGCAATAACATCGATTGCATTCTTAACATTTCTTGCATCATGTTACCCATTGTGTTGGTAAAATTGTTAACGGTTTGCACTAATGTTTCCATGGTTTTTTCTAGCCGAGTTAAATTAGAAGTGGGAATTTCGTCATTATTTGGTAAATCACCTTGCAATGGCATATGATTAGATTTTAAGACATTAGCGTACGAGGTTCTGTTATTATTTGGCTGCGGTATTTGAACGCCGTTAGTGTTTTCTTGATAAGTTGCCTGCGTTTGAGGGGGATTAAGTTTCTGTCCAACAGAACGCTTGACAATAGAATATACCGGACATCCTCTATAGTTGGCAGTGTGATTACCACCACAGTTGCTACATTTTTTTACATTAGGGTCATTTTTTGACTTATCACACTGAACGGTACCATGTAGTTCTCCACATACGACACAAACAGGGGGTAAATAGCAGTATGCCCTAGTATGACCAAATTCTTGGCAGTTTAAACACTGAACAGGCCCATTTCTTTTGTGCGGCTCTTCTATCGTTATTTTCCTGTACAGGATGTATTTTAAGCTGTAAATGGGATGCGTTTCATTTTTTTTTAGCTTAACGTCGCCGGGCTCTAACTCCACTCGAAATAGTGGTTGGGGATTTTTTTCCCTATTTTTAATATTTGTAACATTTTTAATTTTGAAACCCTTTTCTTCTAAAAATGTTTTTATTTCGTCTGGGTCCACGCATGAGTCAATGCCCTTTATCACAACCTGCAGACCTTTGCTGCTTTTCAGCTGGTAAGTATAGAAGCTTTTTTTAAGTGCTTCAAACTTATTAATTAATTTACGAAAATCATTCTCATTATTAATCTGTATTTTTGTTTCGTTAATATTACCACGCTTGATTGCAGCTACGTAAAACGAATTTTCACCTATCACCGATATTAAACTTTTTATTAGCTCACTTGAGTTTTGCTCTCTAAGATATATCGGGGGTGGCTTCGACGATTTTATGACGTTGGGTGTTTCAGAAGATTCATCCTCCAGAATTGCAAAACGATTTTGCGAGTTTATTCTATCAAAAGATGGAACTTTCGAGGCAGAGGCAACAGCTGAAGAGGCAGGGCTGCGACCACGTTTAAGCACTGTTATATATCTATCCATACCAACTTGCACTTGTGGTTTTTGACAACTTTTTTCTTGTTTGTTTAACATTGCGTCTATGTTTGGGATTATGGTAACAGTGGTAACGCTTGTATTGTTTTCTGTTGTTGTGTTTATTTCCACATTGCTTTCACTAGCATGAATATCATTTACTTTTGTTGTTGTTTCATTGTTATTACTCATATAGAGTTGTTTTTGTTTTTTTCACCGTTTTTTTATTTTTTTTATTTTTTTGTTTTTATTTTTTTTTGTTGACTGTGCTCTTTTTATTATGTATAATGTTGTTACGCCGAGATAATAAAAGAAAAAAAGAATAAATATTTTTTTGCACAGATTATTTGCAAGTATGTATGTGCGTACGTACATACATACATATGTAAGTATATTTTTTTTTACTTGTATTTTTTTTTTTTTCTTAATTTTTTTATAATTATTCTTTTGTTCACTTTTATATTGAGCGTCCAAATTCGCTTGTTACACTGATATTATTAATTAATTTATGTTAAAAAAAAGAACCGTATGCGGAGTTAAAAGAAACACGTCTTTTCTCATCGAGCACGACCGACTGAATTTACTTAAATAAAATTAAAAAAATAATATAAAATATAATAATATAAAAATAATATAAAATATGATCCGAAATCATTCTACAATTTTATTAATGCAAAAAAAGAACAACTGGTTACCCTGTAGTGATGAAATCTAATCAAAATGAATCATGTGATGTACCTTGTATAAGTTATATGTTCGCAGATTTTTTTTCTACCACTTATTCGAATGATGTATATGACAAAACTTGTAGTTGTCCGTTTTCTTTAGCAGAAAATCAGGCTATATCAATACCGTTTTTCGATAACCACACTTTCGCAAATGGTCAAAAAAAAAGCTTAAATTCTCTTACAAATATGGTCCTGATAAAATTCCGAGTAGTATTTTGATAACATGTGCTTAAGCCTTATATATTCCTTAAAAAGTGTTGATTAGAACATCAATTAAATTTGGGTATTTTCCGAAAATTTGGAAGGAATCGTTTATTGTTCCATGGTTTAAGTCTGACACTAGATCTGATATTGAAAATAATCGTGGTATTGCAAAACTTAGTACTATACCTAAAGTTTTAGAAAAATTAATAACATCAAATTTATATTATCAAGTCTCAAACATTGTATCTCCATATCAACATGGATTTAATAAAGGCTGCTCTACCACAACAAACCTCCTTCAACAAACAATTGCAATCAATCTTGGATTTTTCATAAGGAATCAAACAGATGTTATTTATACTGATTTCAGCAACGCTTTTGATAAAGTCAATCATTTTCTTTTGGTAAAGAAACTTCAATTAATAGGATTTACAGATCTGTGGTACGATTCACTTACTTCTAACGATCCGACAATCGTAATTTTTGTCGACATATATATTCGCTTGCAGTAACGATAGTGTGATTCTGTAATTTATTTTTAACGATTGTAAACAGCTGTTGTTTTTGTTACATCTCTGTCTACAAAATGTTAAAATAAACGAGAAGCACAGAAGATAATAAAAAAAAAACAAATGAAATTGTGCTTAATTAACAGTTGTTATATTTTATTTTGTGAATTTAACATTTTGAATTTTGTTTTTGTACATTTTGAATGTAGAATTTTGTTTTTGTTCATTCATATTATATATGTATGTATGTATGTAGTATGTATGTATGAAGTCGGGCCTCAGCCACTTTAAACATAAAATATACTTTATCGATTAAATAAACACAACGTAAATTACACTGTGCAAGAAATTTACACTTTTTTTCGTGACAAGCTGGGCACCTGGCGCTTTAACATAATTCGGGTACGCTGAATCCAGTGGTGCCCGTGGTTTTTTCAGATTGGCTCTGGTTTTCGAGATATACCGTTATTTCGAAAATGGAGGAGGTTGCACAACATATGTTCGCGTAACTCAAAAACGCTTTAGCTTATAAAAAAAACTTAAAAAACCGAAATTCCGCAATAAAATTTCCTTTAAGAAAAGTAAAACTCCTTTTTAATAAAAATAATTTTTTTTATCAAAATTTCGAAATTTTTGTTTTTTAAAAATTCATAAAAAATAGAGCAAAATTTTTGTTTTTTAAAAATTCATAAAAAATAGAGCAAGACTTCTAATTTTTTGCAGACGTATAAAAAACGAAGGTGCAAACAAAACAAGCCATAAATGATTAAAATCTGTTAGCAACTTTTGATTTTATTCACAAAAGTCGACAAATTTTAATTAATTTAAGAATTTTATAAAACGCAATATTTGTATGTGAGCCCCCCTAAGAAGTGGGTATAAGGGGCAAGTATGTCTCGAGAAAATGTTAAGGACAAAAAATTAATTGAGGTCGGTCATACATTATGTACCACTAGGGGCAACTTCTGGGAATTTATGGGACTTTTTCTTCAATATATATGAAGAATATAATTTATATGGAGCATTTCATAGGATTTTTTTTTAATTATTAAATTCTTTATTCAATAGTATATATGAAGAATGTGCCAATGCAGAAAATTTATTTTCAATGACATTTTGACGTAAAATTTTTTAAATGCGGGTTTTGTGCCATTTACAATACAAAACAATAGAACAAATATTCAAATTTATGCTATTCCAAAGAAATATGCATGCATTATTACCACACTTTCACTTTGCGGTAGGAATTTTGGAAAATTCACAGTTACCGATTAAAAAATTCTTAGAATTAAGAAATAAAGTCATATATGCTTACATCTTTGTATTATATTGTGCTTACAAAAGCACACAAATCGGTCTTTTATTGTGCAGTCAAAACCGCACAAATCGGTCTTGAAAAAGCTTATATTAATCGTCCTGGCTTTGTTTTTTTTTACAAAACATGGTCAAGAAAATCTCGACAGGTACTTTGATTAAAACAATTACAGTATAAATAAAAGTTCCTCAACCCCTTCACTGTCATATGGAAAGTGCTTGCGGAAGTGATTAGTGAAGCTTAAAGCCTTTGACAGACTTGTATATAATCAGTTATATTGAAATATCTAAGATCTTTAAGTGTTATATATGGTAAGAGTTGGACACCATCAATAGTGTGTACACACTGCATTTACCATTTAAATAAGTGGGGTAAAATGGAGACGCCATGCCATTTGGTCTTCCAATGATTTGGAGAGATCCCATAGTTCATGTTGAAGATGAGTGTAATGCGTGCATAAATTATACAGTGGGTATGAACAGAAGAAAAATGACTTATATATCTTATACTGAAACAGCATATGCTCGATTTCCGCTGCCACATTCTGATGAAATTCCTGTTCCGGAGAGCCAAATACCAACAGAATCTATTACCTCAATAATTCATTCTGTTGAAGCGGGTGGACCAGCTACTTCAATGTATCAACCGTCATGCATCACGGTTATAATGGTACGGCGCGCCGCGGCGTCTAAAATTATCTCAAAGACAGATTATTCTCTTGACAAAAGAGTTAAACCGAGCTTATATTTTAGCACCAGGTGTACAAATATTCGGGGCTATCAGTCGCCATAGACGATTTACAACTTTTTTTAAATCTATTGAGAATAATTCTATCGCGTATTGTACTGACATCCGCGGCTTGGTTTTAACAATGCAAAATGAATATAATTCTGGAGATTGGCGCTTACTCATTGATTCTTCCAAAAGTAGTTTAAAAGCAGTGTTGCTACATGTCACTAATTTAAAAATCCTATTCCGATAGCACTAAGCACAAATACTAAAGAGACATACGCATCAATGAAAAAAATAATACAGTTAATTAAATATGAAAACCACAAGTGGAAAATATGCGCAGATTTAAAAGTGGTATCTCTTTTAAGAGGCATGCAATTGGGCTATACTAAAAATATGTGCTTCATGTGCTTACGGAATATGCGTTTCGATGGCGACCAGTACAATACACGGGATTGGGCTTTACATGAGGAAAGAAGATTGCATAGAAATAAGGTTATTGAATTACCACTTGTGCCGATGGAAAAGATTTTGCTTTCTCCACTCCACATCAAACTGGGTATTGTAAAAAATTTTATAAAAGCATTGAGCCCAGATGGTGCTGCTTTTACCGAATTGCGCCGAATTTTTCCACGATTAAGCGGCATGAAAGTAAAAGAAGGTATGAACTCTAACTGTTTTATTAAATTAGATTTATATTTCATATCATAATGTTTTTATTTTACAGGAATTCTTAATGGACCGGACATTCGTCGTCTTAAGAAGGACCATCAATTTGAGGTTGCATTTGATATCGAGCTATTGGCCTGGAACTGTGTGAAATCAGTAATAGAAAATGTATTAGGAAATCATCGGCCTGAAAACTGGCGAATTTTAATCTAAAATATGCTAACCGCATTTAAAAACTTAAACGTTAGAATGTCATTGAAAATACATTTTTTTCATTACCGAAAAATTTAATGAACAATCACCAGTAGAGTCTGATGAACATTGCGAGAGATTTCACCCAGTAACAGCCAGGCTCGAACACTGGATAGTGGCAAACAACTTGATTCGCTATTAGGGGATATTTGTTGGAATCTGCAGGAGGAAGAAGAATAAATTTCTAAATAAAAACTTTAACTTTAAATAATTAATAACAAAAATAAAAGTTTTAAAATTTTTAAGTTTGGTTATTATAATGTATGACCAACCTCTAATGTTTTTTGTTCTTAACATTTTCTTAAAACATAGTTGCCATATATCTCCACCCCTTAGGGGGCTCCCATACAAATATGGCCGTTAAATGAAATTCTTAAAATTGGCCCCTACAGCGCCTAGGATGCCCCTAGATGGGTCAAATGTATGACCAACCCCACTTTATTTTTCATCTCAATAATGTATTTCTAACATACCCACCCGCTATCTCCATTCCTTAAGGGGGCTTCCATACAAAATGTTCAATGCAGACTAGAAATATATTGAAGAAAAAGTCCCATTAGTTTTTCGTTCTTAACATTTTCTCAAATTATACATTCCCTTTATCACCACCACTTAGGGGGCTCCCATACAAATATTGCGTTTTATGAAATTCTTAATTTAATTAAAATTTGTCGACTTTTGTGAATAAAATCAAAAGCTGAAAACAGAGTTTAATCATTTATGGCTTGTTCTGTTTGACGTTTTTTATACGTCTGCATAAAATTAGAAGCACAGCTGCATTTTCCAATTTTTTATGAATTTTTAAAAAACAAAAATTTCGAAATTTTGTTAAAAAAATTATGTTTCTAAAACGACTGCGGATATTAAAAAGGAGTTTTACTTTTCTTAAAGGAAATTTTATTGCGGAATTTCGGTTTTTTAAGTTTTTAAGTTTTTTTTTAATAACCTAAAGCGTTTTTGAGTTATGCGAACATATGTTGTGCAACCTCCTCCATTTTCGAAATAACGGTATATCTCGAAAACCAGAGCCAACCTAAAAAAACCGCCGGCACCACTGGATTCAGCGTACCCGAATTATGATAAAACGCCATGCGCCCGGCTTGTCTGTTTTTTCAACTATCATAGTGTTATTGTCGTTAAAATAACGAAAAAAAAAACTGGTTAAAGTAACAGCTGACTTTAATCGACAGCGAATATCGTTAAAAATGTTACTGAATAGCAAATTCGATAAATTTTCGTTATATTTATTTTAACGAAACGATTATCGTAAAAAAAATTAGTGAATCGCATTACTGACCTTAAAGTGGATTTACTTTTATTTATCGAATAAGAGTAAATCCACCGTCCTTTTCAATAAAACGTTTTCTAGAAAAATAAATGTGCCATTTGGAGTACCCCAAGGCAGCGACCTTGGACCTCTATTGTTCCTGCTTTTTATAGTGATTTGCCAGGAGTTATAAAATGTTCAAATGTTCTTATGTATGCTGATGATGTTACAATTTTTTCAACTTACAACCATGTGTTAGATCATCAACGTCTTCAAAATTATCTAAATTGTTTTTATGGATGGTGTGAAGAAAACCTAATGGTGCTAAATTTAAAGAAGTGTAAACTAATGCAGTTTTTCAAGGAATAATCCAGCTACAGTAAATTACTTCCTTGGAAGTATTCAAATTGATACAGTGGATAACTTCCTTGATCTGGGAATACTAGTTGACCCTAAACTGAGCCTTCTCACACATCGCATCAATCAATGGATTTATTGAGAGAACACTTCGGTGAGCACTTAATTTCACGTTTTGGGCGGCCGGTCGATTGGCCACCAAGATCGTGTGATAGATATCACACCGTTAGACTTTTTCCCGTTGGGATATGTAAAGTCTAAAGTTTATGCGGACAAACCCGCTTCGGTTCAGGCCTTGGAGGAAAACATCACGCGTGTCATTCGCCAGTTACCAGTCGAAATGCTCGAACGAGTCATCGAAAATTGGACTCAATGGATGGACCATCTGCGACTTAGCAACGGCCAACATTTGATAGACATAATCTTCAAAAAATAAATGCCTTCAAATGATAATAAACATTCCCCATTAAGTTTGAATTTTCTGTGTTTTTTCTTTAAAAAAGTAGGGAACCTCAAAATGGATCACGCTTTATAACAAAAACTTTTCATTTAAAAAAATAGTTCTTTTTTTCTTTTTAGTTAACTTTTTCCTCTTTTACACTGAGTAAATTTAACGGCAATAATCGTTTTTTTATTTTTTAGATTTCTTCATCTTCTTCACAGTTAACTATTTTTTCGTATGAAACTTGACAACAAGCTTGTTGTGTTTTTCAAACCGGATTGATTTGTTAAAAAATGCTCTCAGAAACGTATACTTTTAAAGCTAATTGATAAATCAAGTTTTTTATTTTAAATATCACTTCAAAGGTTAAGAAAAATGTGACAAATGTAACCAAACGCAATCACTGGCATATACACACACATACTACAACATCAAGCAAACAGCTGAGATGTCCCAGTATTGTAGTGTTGTGTGTATAGTTTGCATTCTCACAACCAGATGACGTGGCATCGAACCGTTAAATTCAAATACAAATTCAATAATTTAACTCTACAATTAAATAAAACATTAAATAACTTATCTAAATAGTAAATATTCATTTAAAGGGTTATGCATAACTAGCATCAACGCAAAATAAGGAAATCAGTACTAATATAATAATAAAATACACATAAGAACGCAATGAATATAATAATGAAATTAATTATAATATGAAATGAAGCGTACTAATGAAATGAACGGGTCCCGACATGTCCTTCCGTGTGGGCAAAACGAACACGGTGACTTTGCTCATCAAAAACTCAATTTATTAAAGATTTTTGACAACACTGCTTTTGTGCTGACATTTTTAATGGCGCACGCAGTTAACGTTAAAGAATCGTACGTGTCCATGTCTAAATACTGTGTCTGATAGAGTACGAACAGCATAACTGAAAAATCTGTGCCGATCTAAAAGTTGTTTCCATGACTGATTGTCAACAAGTCTACACAAAATATTACTGTTTTGCTAGAGCGCATCACCAACACTATGCCCCATAAGATTTTCAGGATAGAGTAAATTTTACGCTTGACCAATATAATATCATATGGAAAGCTGTGGTAAAAAAGAGAAACATTATTTTGCCACTGTTACATATTAAACTTGGCTTATTAAAAAAATTTCGTCAAAGCTTTGTAAAAAAAAGAAAACAGTGTCGCATTTGATTACCTGCAAACCGTTTTTCCCAACGTACCAGACAGTGTTCGAAAACCAACATTAAATATCGTTAGTTAGTATTCGGTTCGGTAGTTTTGTGGAAAACACAAACGCAAATAGTGTTTGTGTAGTAAATCATTACAAAAATAACGTTTCCCTGTTTGTGATTTTCGACCACAAAAATAACACTGTACTTACGCAACTCAACAAAATGATGAGAACATTTAATTGCGTTCTTTTTTTTAATGCCAAACTTCGTTGTGTTCGGTTCAGCACATTAATGTTCGATCGTTTCAGTTGAGCTTAGCACCCTTCTGGCTAGTAAACATTTTTAACCAAAACCAAATACATACACAAAACTTTTACAGCATATTACTGATGGTCTGGAAGGATCTATAGGCTACATATATTTTTGAAATTTTAAATGGGCGTTGCACCTCCCATACAAAGACAATATAAATTTCTGTATATCCGGACTAAGAAGCATGTTGCTTAGTAATACACAACACCTGACAAAATTTGTGTGGGAGTGGACAAGTGGGCGTGGCATAAAAGGGTTCTATTTATATATACAGAAAAGTTAGAGAAAATTTGTCCAAATTTGGAACACATAACTGGGATATCAATACACAGCCTCTCTAAAAAAAGCAGACAGGATTGAAGAAGTGGGCGTGGCACCTTCCATAAAAATAAATTATAGATATCTTCATATCTGCAAAACGGCAAGAGCCAAGGTTTCCAAAATAGCTACACGCATCTTGGTTATCAATACAACACATCTGAAAAAGTGTGGGCGGGATTGGAAATGTGGGAGTGGCACGTTCCATACAAAGAGATTATCGATACCTTTATATTTGGAGCACGGCAAGAGCCAAAGTTTCCAAATTAGATACCAGCATCTTGGTAGGCAGTACACAATATCCGACAAGATATTAGATAATGGTAATTTAGCAATATCTCGAAAACGGTTCTACCTTTGACCATTATGACTTTACATTCGGATTTAACGGGGAAAAAATAGTCATACGTTTGACATGCAAACTGGAGCTACTTGGTCCTGTGGTACCATATAGAATCTCTGGTCAGCCGCGATCTCAAGGAAATGGTGAAGATCTCCTGTAATCTGCTAATGTTAGATTTTTGCCGAATCCTACGTATTGGCTGCACCGGATTATGCTCCAGAGGACTTAACAACAAAAGTTAAATATCCTTAACATACACCCCCGGGAGGAATCAAATATGACAATCACTGATGAAAAATTTGCGTAGTGTATTGAATTGTGTTATAAGGTTCCCAAGTAAAATTTATTTTAATGTTTTGACTTGACAGACGTCCAAAGAAAACATATTTTTATAGCTCGTCGTAAGAAAGATTACCATGCAGACAAAGTTCTAATATTATTTTAGTGGTAAAGCGTTGGAAACTGAGGTTGCAGTAACAATAGGTTTGACTCACAAATGTCTTGGTATTCTTGCAAATCTCGAAGGCCGTTTAGAATGAAAATATTTTTTTTCTTAATTTCCTATTCCTTCTGGCCCTTGCCAGTATGGTACCTCTACAACACGAAGCAAAAACTTACATTGCAATGTAATGAGCTAAAAAGCTAATATAACTACTCTTCACTACTTATACATTGGCATTTTAACTCATTATTTTAACACGTTTATGTCATTGGAGGCAAGTAGTTACCACCCTCGCTTAAAAATAGGGAGTTAAATAAGTCATTACCACATTTGCTTACAAATAGACACTTCACATTGTTATCAACAAAACTGAATTTGTCAAACAGCTTGCGTCTTTAATTTAATTTGCTTTCTAATGCAAAATTTTACTACCCTGCATCAAGGACATATTCATACCCAATTAACCAGAGAACGATATGATTGCAAAAACGATATGATATTTTCATGGGAAAACTATTTTATAAGGATAGGTACAATTTAAATACTATAGTTTATGATACATGATCGATATCATATATTATAATTTATATCAACTAGACGATATTATAGTTTGGTTGATTAAGTAGTGTAGTTTTTATTCAAAATTTTAATTTTAAAATACGTACCAAAACCAATAAAGTATTTAAATTTTTCGTACTCAAATTCATATTCATTTATAACAAAAAAAAAATCAATTTGTATTAGACTTCAATAAATAAAACCTTAAATATATTTTATTATGAATTAATTATTATGTATGTAATGCAGATGGTATGAAGTAGTCATTGAAAAATATGTTGTTCAGTAATTTCAAGTAATTACATAGTTTTTGCTGGGGTTATTGCAAAATAATCTGTGTTTTGATTTTAAGCCTTTTGCTGGAGCAGCAAGAGCTGACTTGCTGTTTTTGAAATTAAAACGAAAATTTTCTATAACAATTTTGATTTTTTCTTGAACTATTGGTTTTAAATTAAAGTTTTTGAAATGTTAATTCGGCTAAAGTTTATAAAATTTACTGCCTATTTCTGATGTGCGAAAGAATTCTTTCGTTCTTACAACTACATTTAAAACAAAAACAAAGTTTTTAGAATGTGTTTTTGTTTTAAATGTAGTTGTTCGAAAGAATGAATTCCTTCGCACATCGGAAATAGGATATTAATTTTCATTTAATTACTTTTAGTGAAGGAAGGAATTTACAACAAGAAACGAAATGAAATTTTTTTGAGAATGTTATTCTTGACTGAACACGGGATTGAACACGGGTCGAATTTTCATCTTTCGAGAATAACCACATTCCCACCATCAGAATTCTTTGCGTTCTACCGTTTGCACCACAGCGGCGCCTGCCAGTGTATAGTCATACATCAATCTTTAACCAATAGTATTGGTGGATCGAATTTTCCTGTAAATTTATTCCATTTTTTAAGTTTTATTGACATAATTCTTCCATACTTCTAATTTCGTTTAGAAATTTTTATTGAAAACAAAAACAAATTTCAGTTTTTTCATTGTTATTTTAATGTAAATTCCCAAACGAAATTATTTATTTTTATTTCAAAAACAGTAAGTTAACGTTTAGCATTCCCAAAAACAACTTTGATAATAAATTTTAGCAAGTGCACGTGCATAAAAAACTGAACTGGCAAATTGTTTTTATTTTGACTTCTTGCGAAAACAATAAAAGAACTTTGTTTTTGTTTTCAATACGTTTTTTCTTTACCCACTTACAACTACAATTAATGTTGGGAGAATTCCAAATAATTGTAGCGGGAAATGTAAGAAAAGATAAACTAATCACTGATTTATTGTTTGGTATTTCGTTTAAGCTTTGATATCGTTGCAAAGCAGACTTTTTGAGAGTTTGTAGGTAATTCTCATTCCCTCTGTAGTTTTGTTTGCTGAAAGCTTTGGCTTTTCTAAAATTATTTAGGAGAACGTTTCCTGATGATCTGGCCTAAGCAACCAGTGAAATGCGCATAGGAACAGCTTATCCTCCAACAATAAATTTCAGTACTTTTTATCAATTATTTAAACAGGGAATTAAGTTCAACAAACAAAATCTTTTAGTTAACATTTATTTTTAACTTAATAAAACATTAGGAACTTACTTCCTAAATTCTTAAACCTCAATTTATCACTCTTTTTTTTATTAGTGCAAAAACAAATGTCAAAGAAAATAAAATTTGACATATTAAACATGCTATAGTTCTCTCCCCTCTCACCAAAAAACTGAGACTTTCTTAAAGAAAATATTCACAGTGTTAACCCAGACCCATAGCTGCCAGATAATATTGGTCGAAAATCGGCCAATTTTGAAGAATAAATCGTCAAAATCGTCAAATTGACTAAGCTAAACCGTCACAAAAATCGTCATTGGAAAAACCCACTAACTTTTAATAAGTTTTTAAAATTAATTGCTATTTTTAGTTTCCGATGCTAATGAAATTTTTATATATTCTGCCTGTTTTTGAAATTAAATAAAAATTTTAGTTTAGACCCTTATTATTGAAGTAAAACAACCACAAATTATTCAAAAGTATTGGCATTCATTAGAAAAGTAAAAAAATAAACCAAGACCAAGAAATATCAAACACTTATTTTTCACTTCGAAAATCCTGCTGAAGAACTTAAGAACAATGCGAACCCAACCAGCGTTACCACCAGCAAAACTCAAAACTACACTTGAGATGAAGCAAAATTACCCAATTTATAAAAAAATACAAAAAAGAACAAATAAGAAAGTATTTACAGCAAATGTTTAAGAGTGTTCGCTAGTTTGGTCCTTATTAAGCAAAATTATGTTAGGACAAAATTTTGGCATGACACATACCAATATTTATAAGGCAGTTATGACATTACAAGCTATTTTCGTGGGTGGTATTTGCATGAGAGCCATGGTCATATATGGACTGATTTCATAATTAGTTTTGTAAGATAATTGAGGTTGAAACATAATAAGATACTTATAGCCTATTTCCGATGTGCGAAAGAATTCTTTCTTTCGTATAACTACATTGAAACCAAAAACAAATTTTTAGAATTCGTTGTTGTTTTCAATGTAGTAATGCGAACGAAAGAATTGTTTCTTACATTGGAAATAGGCTATTAATGGCCACAGGAAAAATTTCTTATGGGGTCTATTGAAATTTTCAAAAAAAAAAAAAAACATGAGCCAAATTTTATTAAATTATCTTAACAATTGCGACCTGTACTAAGTACAGAATGTTTACATGGACACACAACCAGCCAGCAGGGTTGTCAGATTGATTTTGAACTTTTTCGCCAAATCCAATGTCAAAAATCGCCAAAATCGCCAAAGCATTTAATTTTTAGTTTTTGACAATAACATACGTATTTTAAGAATAATTAAAAATATTTTTTTGTAAGTCCCAAAAAAAAATTTGTTCCGTATCGCTAAAATACGCCAAAAATTAAAAAAAAGTCGCCATGATATATTTTGCTTAATTTTTATTTAGAACAAAGTAAAAATTATAAGTGGACACAAAAAAGGTGCAATGTTTAAAATATTTTATAGTAGTCTACTTAGAGCAACAAAACAAAAAGTTTTGCGGTATGTATTAAACAAATATTGGATATACAATTCATTTGTATGTAGTTGCAGTTCTATTATATATCTAAAACGCTATATATCGTACTTCACCGAGAAGACTCTCCTTTCTTCTTTTTTGGAATACATTGTGAAAGTACAAAATAAATACAACATGTACTATTTACATTCATATAACTTTTAACTCGTTAAAACGTATCGATAACTTCATATCGCATTCTATTTCGAAGGCGAGTTTTAGTGGAATTCATTATTTCAACACAGGCATTACTACAAGTTGTAATAACCAACATATAAAGAACAGCCTATGCGTACCTGCCATATCCTTGTAGCTATATATTGCTAGCCTAAACTGATTTTAATTAGATTGTATTTCATTAACATCCAAAGGTACGTTAGGATTCATAAAAATCTTTAACAACAACGAATTTTATCTGTGATAATATGTCACATTTTATAATGGAAAAAATGTTCATAAACTTTAATTATATTAATTTTTTAAAGAATTCTACTTATTACTTCTTTCAAGAGCACATTTAAATGTGAAAAAAAAAATTTCTCGAAGATTTTCATTATCTTCATCAGCCATTCCAACATAATTTAGTTTTAAATACTGGTCATACCTATGAATGCATCAAATTTCATACATTGAAATACTGGAATAAAAAAAAATTATTTCTTCGAGAGTTTAACAAATTTCAAAACAAATTCATGGCTCATCAAATATAGCCAACAAAATCGCCAACTATTTTATAAATCGCCAAAAAATCGCCATGTCGCCAAATCGAAATTTAGGTCGCCAAACAAGTTTGAAAATCGCCACGTTTGGCGAGAAATCGCCACATCTGACAGCCCTGCCAGCCAGCGGGACAGACGACTCAAACAGACGAACAAAAAATATTTATATGTGTTATAAACTCAATACCCTTTTCACTTACACAGGGTCTCCACCTGAGATAAGATATAAGATTTTTATATCAGCAAACGTCAAATTCAATCGCAGAGAGTATTATCTTACGTGTGGACTCTCACATAGTGTTAGTAATAATATTATAATAAATGTTATGAGACAGTTGTTATGAGAAATATTAAAACAACTATCTTATAAGATGAGCTGACAAATATACACACATATAAAACAATAATAAGCCACCATTATTAGAATCTGTTATTAATTAATGCAAATAGTGCCAATCTTGTGAAAAGTGTTTAAAAAAACAATATTTTAAACTAAAAATCAAAAAACTACAAAAAAAAGTTTACTGATGAAATCTTATAAGATACGTGTTCCCCTGGTTTAATATTAAGATTTAGATGAAGAAATGTATTCTCTCATTCTGCCGGCGCTCTCTCAGATATTATATCAGATATTATCTCAGGTGGAGACCCTGTGTAAAATAAGATCAATATGTGTCATACTATTTAGATTCATACAGTAATTCAAAATAAATTAACAAAAATAATATTAAAAACCTCAAATAAACAAATTAAATAAAAACATAAAATAATTAGTTATACTTCCATTTATCTAGTACTTTATTTAGTAAATAAAATTCTTGTAATAGTTTCTCAAATCAGTTTAACAAATATTAAAGTCGCTAAATATTTATCGACTAAAGCATTTTAAATGTTAAAGAAAACACAGAATTTATTACTTTTTGTAATATTGAAAACATATCTTTCTCCAGGTGATAATTTTTTTAGTAAAAATACATACTTTCGTTTTCCAATAAACTTCGGGTTCTAAATGATCTATGAAGCCAAATTTATCGAAATCTAATTGTCCATCAGTCGCCAATCACTTTCAATCTTTTGGTTAATATGGAAATCTTTTTTGTTAAATAAACAGTGAGTTTGGATTTTTTAGATTAACAATATCTAAAATGATATAATTTTATCTCTAAATATAAATTCTTATATTATTTATTTTAAAATTAAAGAATTTCAAATTACACCTCAAAGAAATTACCCACGCTCTACTCATGAGAGTAAAAACTGCACCAAATTCGGGTAATTACCCACAAAGTGGCAACACTGACCCAGACTAAAGAGAGTGGCTGTAAAATGTCTGTAATAAAGTACTAACTAATCTTTAGAATTCTTAAAAATATGCATCGTTCAAAAAAAAAATCGTATTTTATATGATGAAAATTGCTAGCAATCAAATAAAGCAAAAAATAAAATTATCAAAGAAGCTAAAATAAAATGTGAAATTATCAGCCATGTCACAGAGTACAATTCCGTTCGGAAACGGAATTTATTCCGTATTTTGGTGCTTCAGAAAATTACGAAAAAACTTTGCGGAATGAAACCATTTTTGTTTTCATGAACGGTATGGGAGTTTTCTGTATGTCAAAGACCAAAAAACCATCAAAATATACTTTCTATCAATAAACAAATATGTTTTCTTCAATTCCGAACGGAGTCATTCCGAACGGAATTGTACTCTGTGACATGGCTGTATATTACAAATATTTGTAAATTTTAACAAAAATCGTCAAATTTAGGGTATAAATCGTCCTATCGTCAATAGACCATTTTTGTACCTTAAAATCGTCAAAATGACGATAAATCGTCAAATCTGGCAGCTATGCCCAGACCTAGAAATACAGTTTGAGAGTAGTTGACTGTGATCAGCGTCGTCAACATTTTGGGTCCTTTTTTAAATTTTGTGTGCGAATTCCTTTGTTGGTGCGTGTTGCGATTTTTTTAAAATTTCAGTGCGTTTTTTAATTTTTGGTGGCACCGAAGCAAATTTAACACAACTTGTTGTTTCAGTGTGAAAAAAAAATATTTGTACATTAAAATACACCTGTTTCAACACCATTTCATTCCACAATGCAAAACTTTTACTAACAATTTTACAGACCACAATAAGAACCACAAGTGATGATGTTTAAGCCGTACCAAATCATATGCACAAAATAAAACGGTCTTGTTATCAAAAGTTATTTTCAGGAATACAAAATTTATTATTAATAAGATTTATTTATAATGTGCTAAATACCCAATTTTATTTATGATAAAAACATTGAAATTTATAGTTTCTATGCGCATTTCGCTGGTTGCTTAGGCCAGCTCCTCAGGAAACTTTTTCCAAAGACTTTAGGAGAGCTAAAAAATATTAAGTGAATAAGAATTTTGAACACTCAGGTCTTACTTGTAACAATATGAAAGCTTCAACAAAGCAACAACAATAAACATTCCCCTACAACTCTGGTTACCTTCCAACTCGAATTGTAGTTGTAAAAGGGTAAAATGAAAAAACAAAATTAAAAAAACCAATTGCTAAATAAAGCAACTTGCCATTTCGGTTTTTTTTTTGCCGGCCACATGCAAATTTACTATCAAAAATTATTTTCGGGAGTACAAAATTTATTATTAACTAGCATTTAACCCGCTACTTCGTTAGCATCTAATTTTTTTTCGTGGACATATTTTAACGCCAAAGTTTGTGTTTCTAGGTTTTAACCCGCTTCTTTGTAATAGGTACGATTTTCACCTCTTAAACGTTCGATTTTGGAAAATGTACCAAATTTTTATTTGTATATTTTAGATACGTTACGAATGTAATATTTTTTCAATTAAATGTTTATTGGTTAAATAGATAAATGGCGTGGCAAAAAAGTTTTAAAATACAGGTTTTACCCGTTTACTCCCCAAAAGGGTCGAATTTCAAAAAAAAAAAAAGTATCAGACACCTATCCTCTTATTTTTTTGATAAACATGAGGTTAGGCAATTTACCCGTTTTTAGCTTTTTTAACCTCTAACCATAAAAATTTTCAAAACTCCCATCCTAGGGAATCGATTTAGCGAGAGGCCAACCTCCCGGTCCAATTTCAACATTTTAGGTTCAGGCGTTTAGGAAGTGCGATGATGAATCAGTCTTTACATTTTTATATTATATAGGTAGATGAAGAGAAATGCTTTGAAACAAAAATTTCAAAAAAGTACCAGGCAAAAAAAAAGGTTTTGTAAAAAAGTACCCGTTTACTCACTATTTCCTCTTTTTGATACTTTTTTGTCCCCATTGCAGCATAAAAAATTTCAATATTGTAGTGGGAGCCCATAATTTAATACGTATATGTCAATAAATAATAAAAAAATGTTTTGTAAAAAAGTACCAAAAATAGTTACGGGTTTTACCCCTTAAATGTCCGAATTTCGAAAAAGTACCAAATTTGTATTTGGATTTTTTAGATAAGTTTCAAATGTGATATTTCTATGTTAATGGGTTTAAAAGATAGATGGGGTGACAGAAAAGTACCAAAATACAGGTTTTACCCGTTTACTCCGTTAAAGGGCTGAATTTCCTAAAAGATAGAGATATAAGGTTACCGAATTTACCCGTTTTTACCCTTTTTCCCCCCTAAACATTCGAATTTCTAAAAATTCCGTCTTAGTGGATCGATTTGGGGAGAGACCAAGCCCTGGTCCAAATTTCAAGTTTTTTCCTTCAGGCGTTTAGGCTTTGCGATGTTGGATCAGTGAGTGAGTCAGTAATGTTACAATTTTATATATATACATAGATTAATAAGATTTATTTATAACGTGCTAAATTCCCCATTTTTTTTTTGTTGTTGTAGATAATTGGTATTATGTAAAGCAAAATTTTAATTTATAATTTGAAATAAAAAATAAATTTTAAACTTGGTGCGTTTTTCATTAAATGGCGGGTTTTGAAATTTCAAAGTTGACAACGCTGACTGTGATGGAAACTGAAAAAAAATTACAAAAACTTAATGTTCGAAAAGAAAATCTTGACTCTCAAAAATAAATGGAAAAATAGAACTTAAAGTAAAATTACAAATGGAATTAATTGCACATACACAAGTAAAAATTAAACACAATGTGTGTAATTACACATGGATTGGCAACACTGATCGGTTCTGAATACCTTCTCTCTTGATAAGTCAATCGGAAGTAGGCGAACTTTTCACAGACAGACAAACGGACATGGTGAAATCATCTGAGAAGGACTTAGAGTATATGCACTTATACGTCTTTTATGGGGTCTAAGAAGATGAATATTTCTTACACACGAACCGACAAACTTAGGCCCTGCCCTAATCATGTAAAACGCAGCGCAACGCCAAAGAATAACATTGAAAGCACAAACAATTCAGTTTGGATTTGAAATCCAGCAAAATCGGTTCAGTAGGATCAGAGCTATGAATCGAAATGTAGAACCACTACTGTTAAACATAGATAATTTAGTTACAAAAACTAACAGAAATGATGGAATAATGCACGGAATGCTATAAGATTTTGCCAAAATTGTTGTTTTAAACGACTGGAAATCATACTGTTAAATTTCGAAAAGATCGGTCCATTATTTACCATTGGCCCAATATAACAACTACTCCTGGAAAACAGTTTAGTACGCCTAAAACCGTAATAAATAGTGCTATCATAATAACATAATAAAGTTTAATACTTCACACTTTTTTACGACTAGAAATCACACTCATAAATTTCGTGATGATCGGGTCATAATTTACCATAAGGGTTATATAAAGCCAACTCTGGGAAATTAATTAAATACGCCTAAGACCGTAGCAGATGTAGATATTGCGATAAAATTTGTTCCAACTAAGGTTCATAGGACCAGAGAAAATGTGATGCAATTTTGTGATATACGGTCCAAAATTTACCTTAGATCCCATATTAAGCAGCCTTCCGAAATTCACTGTAAACGCTAAAACTAATTTCACTGCTGTATTGAAGGTTTTTGTTTTTAATACGAGAAATCACTCAACAGAATTTTGGCATGATAGGTCCATAATTACCCGTGGGTCCAATATAAATTCCCCTCCTGAAAATGTTTTAAGTACGACTCCGACTCCAACTCCTACTCCAACTCCTACTCCAACTCCAGCTCCTACTCTGACCTCGATGTGAAATATGTGTATATGAGACTGGTCCTTATTTGGCATTAAAGAATTTTTTTTTAATGCAGTATCCTTTAAATGGTTAAATATAGCAAGAAAATATTCGATAAAAATTTAAAATCGATATTTTATTTCTAACACGTGCCGCATTGAGCATTAATATATAGTTATATACATACATATGTAAAGTAGACTGTTCCTTATTATCTGGCCTCATTATTTTTGAAGTAGACCCTCTTAAAATGTTATTGTTAGCATAAATTCATTACGTTATTCAACTCATGTGCTATTTATTTTAACACAAGTAAATGAATTAAAAAAACCAAACATCTTTTTTTAAACTAGATCAATAACTAAGTATATGTTTAGCTAATGCAATTTAAATCTTGGTCTTATAAACAATATACCAAAATAATTTAATATTTTTTACACTTTTATACTGTTTAAGTAAAGTACTTGAATTTAATTCACATAAAATAAATTAAAATCTACACAGCAAAAAGATGTTTATTAATTAAAAAAATGGCTTAAAAAGTATTTAAATTTAAAATTTTTTTTTAGTTGAAAGAAAATTAAATATATAATTTTGATTTAATTAATATTTAAGTTGTTTTGAAATAAATTTTTAATTAAAATATTAACTTAATATCAAAAAATATTAATTGATTTTTTCGTTTAAAATTAAATAAGTTAAACTTGTAGAATTGTTGTTAGGAATTGTCAATATTTAATTAAATAAATTAACACATTGTTGGAAATGGCAAAGTTTTTTGATATTTTTTTTAATTAAAATTAAAAATATGATTAATTGAAAAAAAAAATTCACAATTTTACAATTTTTTGTAATCAATATAATCGTTTTGGTAATAAATTTGGTGATTAGAGACAATTTTCTATGTACTTATTCATGGATTGCATCGCTAATTTCAAAGATTTTTATTTTGGAAAATATTAGAATATATTTTAAATTTTTTATGCTGAAAAATTTTGGGATCGGAGTTTTTGTGGGTACTTCGACTCCGACTCCGGTACCAAAAGCTTTACTCCGACTCCACAGCCCTGGTTACGAATCATGATATTTTACTCAATCTAGCATAGAACTTTCTGATTGCCGGTCAATAATTTAATACAGGTCTAAGCCGCAACCAATTTTAATGCTGACGTCCGTTTTTATAAATATTCGGGCATGTTCTATAAATCTAAATGAAGTGGAATTGAAATCGAACGAGATTTTGATTTCAATTATTTTCAAAACGACTGTAGTTTTTCATGTGGTTAAGAGTTATTCTTGTAAATATAAATGATACTCAAAGAATGAAGAATGTAAAAAGGAAAATTTTTAGGAGCTTTCTTTACAGGCTCGTTTAAAATATTTGGTAGATTTTTAGTCCACTTCACTTCGATTAACAGAACATACCCGATTAATTAATAATATATAGATATCATATATCCTGAAATATTCGAACTGTCTGTGAAATATTCGGTGGAGGGTATTAAATATTCGGCACAGCCGAATTTAGCACTCTAACTTGTTTATTATAACATTTGTAATTTTTACTCCATTCATTTTGTATATCCTTCGAAAAATTATCCTTATAATGCGTTTGATGAAGCTTTTTCATCCACATAATCAGACTATGGCATAAGGAAAACATGAGGAAAACAATCAAAGAAATTTTTACCGACAAATGAAATATTATCTTATTAGATTATATTACGGGCAATAAGAATATTAAATATTTTACTAGCTTATACACACACAAACAGACAATTTCGCATAAAATTATGCAAAATTTTTTTGGACAAAATCTTTAAACAAAAAAAAAAAAAAAAAAAAAAAAAAAAAAAAAAAATAACGACAGGATAAATCGGTTAACGTACTGTAAAAAATCAAAAATTTTAAAATCAAACGAGCCGTAAAATTCAATTTGATCCAGAATAAAAAAAAATAAATTTAGAAGTATACAAAAACAAAGAAAAAAACATCGTTTAATTTCAAATTGCTTAGTTTTAAAACTTTAAAACAAAAGGATCTTTTTCAAATACAAAAGAGAAAACACAAACCAGGTCTTTTAGCGGGCAAAATGGTAGCAAGAATGAATGGATGGATGTCTGGTTGGTAGCTGTTTGCTTTTTGTTTTAATCATTTAAATCTTTCAATTAAAAAAAATAAAAAATCTTGAAGTTGATTGTTTTGTCAAAGAAACAAACAAACCCGAACTGAACTGACCGAAACTAAATGACGAACGAATCCCTTTCATGTTCGGAATTTGATTGATGATGCTCTTAGTTTAGCTTTATGTCAGCTTTAACGATTGTCAAGTTATTATTATTCAAAAAGCCGCAGAAGTAAGTTTCAGATGAATACTGCCGTACTTGCAAGAATGAAGGAGAGAAAGGGAATGCAATGTAGTTGAAGTTTAAAATTATTTTAGCGACATAAAGTCTACTTAAGAAGCTAGTCATCATTGTTTTATATTTTAAGTTGAATGATGATGTAGATAATGATCACGATTTCATGGAGCTGTTGTTGCTGACAAAGAGCCGTTTCAATTGATGATGTTTTGTCTGGGATGTCATGAAAACGACTTGACCACTATTCGCTATGGAAATGTATTCACTTCGAATTCCAATGCTTAAAATAACTTTCATATACTTTTCTAAGGAATGGGGATTTTTTGTGTTTTTGCAAATTATTATTATGTATATAGAATTCAATAGTGTGGGAACTATTCAAATTAATCGTTTTAAAAATCGTACTCTATGACAATTGTCGGTTTCATATCCCCTGGGCTTAAAGACTTGTGTCTCGGAATATATATGTTCCTTTAAATGTTAACAGGTTAATTTAAGTCCAAAACGCGAAGTTCATGATACAATTTGGGCTGGGTTTTTTTCGGGCAATTGTTTTTGTAGCAATTGTTTTTGACATCTTTATAATTTTTTATACAAACAAATGCGGTGGTTTTTAAAATTGTTACCATGTTTTACACAAAGAAAATGCGTGTTGTTTTTTCTATTGTTGCATTGTTGTAATTTTGTGCAGACCTACTAATAGGACCATGGCGTTCTTTTGTTCCAAATGAATATCAGCCAAGTCGATTTCTCGGAAGCTGTGTACTATTTCTGCCGCTCGTCTTAAGCAGCATCTAATCTTCTTGTACTGGCTGGTCAGACCTATATGTGTTTCCTTGATAACAGAAGCTCTTAAGTATAAAGGTAGGCGTTAGACTGGATATTGGCGATGTTGCTTCGCGGATTACGTGTTGGTTATGACTTGACCCATTAAAAGTCACTGTACTCAAAAGTACAGCTGTACTGTTACAAGTAGCCAAGCAAAAACCAGGAATTTTCAATTATTGTACCGTTATTTAGTTTCACAACAGCAGTCCCAAAATCCGTTAAAATACAAATAGGAATTCTTGACAAAAAGTATGAAAAACAAAATTAGGAAAGGACATGTAAATCAATTAAATTAGATAATTAGATAATAAAAAACAAATTTCGATCTACCAATTTGGTTTAAAAATTGCTATTAAGTGTTAAACGGCAGCGATTTCTGAGGAGATAGTTTTTACTATTGAATCATGTCAAATCAACTTGTCCGTGAACGTGGGTTCAATTCCCCGGCCAGTCAAGAATGATAAATTATCAATAATTTTTATTCATTTCATGTTGTAAAATTCCTTTCCTCATAAAAATAATTTAATAAAATTAACTGCCTGGCCCACAATGTCGACAAGAACATTTCTTTCTTATATTTATATTGAAAACAAAAACAAATCGAGATGTTTTTATTATTGTTTTCAATATAAAAATGCGAAAGAAATGTTCTTGTCGACATTGTGGGCCTGGCAGTAAATTTAATGAGCTTAAACCTGACTAAAATATGAAAATTTTGTTTAAAAACCATAAAAAGTTCCATAAATTAACCACAATACTAATTATTGTTAAAAAATAATTTGTACCTGTTTTTTTTCTTGTGTACAAAATTATAAGTCTGATTTGTGGAGAGAAAGCAGTGTGTGGATGTTTTTTTTTCTTGGTAATTTTGAATTATTATAATAAAAATCGTATTAGAACTCACAGGCAAAAAAATCTTATATACTGGTCTGTTCTGAAAATCACATGATTTCAAATTACGTGCTTTTAAAATCACACTAAATGGACTAAGTCAAAAACCTAATTTTTTTTTGGCTGATTTTTTTATGTAATTCCTCAAACTGTTCTTTAAAAAACCTGAAATTTTGAAGGAGGTGTTTTTTTCTTTTTTAAAATAATACTAAAATAAAATTTTAATTGATATTGGGAATTATTTTTTTTTATAAGCAACTTTATAATATTCAAAATTTTTTATTTTTTTTCGAATTTATTCTATGAGTTTTTTTTAATTTCAGTTATGTATAGTTCTAATTAATAGTTCTATTCCTTAAATTTGTAGGAATGACTTTATACACTACCAGACTATTATCTTGTATCTTACTGTTACATTTTACCTTAGCTTTCCGTTGGATAGCAATGAAGTATATTGTATGTACAGAAAAATTTACAATTATTAGACACCAGCAGAATGTAATGCATTTTCTGGCTGACGAAGGCCGTCGTTAATATATGTTCCTTATAGGATGCAAGGAACCTTCACACCAAATTTCATTCAAATCGAAGGGGGTCGGGTCCCACTCTTGGTCGATTTGACTTATCCAAGTATTCTTTTGTTAGGTTTTAACTGTGAGTGAAAAGAGTATCAAAAGTACATCAAAGATCTTCAAGAAACGGTTGAAATAATATTGTTGGCGTCTGTCTGGTGTGGACATGGGATTTTGTTTTTCTGTGTAAGCCGTGCCACTTTGATCGTGTGGAACTGGACTAAATGTGTGGGTGGCAGATGGCAGTCCCACATGAAGTGAGGTGAGCAGTGTGGCCAGGTCTAAAACATTTTAACAGCTAAATCTGGCATTAGGCATGACCAAAAAATGCTAAAAATGCTTTTAAAAAATGCTAAAAATAATGCTAAAATTTCTTAAAGATTTTTGCTAAAAATGTATTACAGTATGACATTTTAGTGACTAATTTTTGAATGAAATTGAAATTAATGGTTATATTTAAGCAAATGGCTAGATTTTGGTAAAGAATGTGATACATATAAATATGTAGAACAGGGAGTTAAGATTAAATGTTAAATTTATTGGGCCTGCAAACATTTGATATACGAAAAATTTAAACGATTTATTTCTATGATATCCATAATTTTTTGATAATTTTATTTTTATAGTTTAAGAAAAGTTGAAGCATTAAAATAATTATTTCTTCAGCAGTTTAGAGCAAACAATTTTTTCAAACATCTAATACAAAGTGACATTTCCTTATATCGGAATATCAAAGGGCAAATAATATTTACAATCAACATGATAAGGGCATTTCTAATATGTTTTCCCTGAATATTCAATTTTTTTAACAAGACAGGTAAGATGTTTCTTAAAATAAGAATTATTAATTTTCATACGAAATTTCATTTTGGGTACAACTATTTTTAGTCAATGTTTATTACAATTAATAACATTTTTGCATTAAAATCAATGTTCGTCCAAATTTGTAAAATAAATAATGCTAAAAAAAAAGTAAAAACATTTTCCAAAAATGCTTAATAAAATGCAAAGTGCTAAATGAAAATTTTGCAGCTAAATACAAATGTTTAATGCTAAATTTAGCTGCAAAAATGCCAAAATTGGCCACACTGGTGGTGAGTTAGCCCATACGAAATTTTATTGTCACTGCTTCATAAGAAATCTTACAACAACTATCACACATATAAAACAATATAACACACATATAAAACAATAATAAGTCACCATTATTAAAAGGTGTAATTAATTAATGCAAATAGTGCCAATCTTATAAAAAGGGTTCAAAAAACAATATTTTAAACTAAAAAATCAAAAACCTAAAAAAAGACTAAATCCGATACAAGTTTACTCTACGAGAATCAGTCGATTATGAAATCTTATAAGATGCGTGTTTCCCTTGTTTAATATTAAGATTAACATAAAGATATGTGTATATATATCAGATATTATCTCAGGTGGAAACCCTGTGTAATACTTTCAGTAATAATTAATTAAACCTAAAAACTAAGAGAAAGAAAATAAAAGTGTACTTCGTTTTTTTAACAAGTACAAATGCCAGTGGTTTAGCCGTGACGTATACGGGTGCGCATGCGTGTTACCTTAACTGGACCTGCCTCAACCAGCCATTACAGTGCTCCCACATAACCAGCTCACTCAAGGTAACCAACCCCGTGGCGTTCACACAACAACACATATTATGTTATAGTGACAGGGACCGTAAGAGTCATAAATGATATCTAAAAAGTTCTTTAATAACATTTATTTTGTGAATTAAAAACTAATTATATTCTTATTACTTCGACATTTTTCTATTAAATGTTATTTTCTTATATTTTGCTTAAGCTTTATTCACTTTTTTTAAAAAAAAAATTATTAAAGAGATTGTTTATTTTTCAATATTTCGATATCCATTGGAAATCTTCTTCAGGAAATCTTTTTTTTAAATAATATAAAATAACGAAATTGTTTTTGTCAATAAATGGACAAATGAACAAATAAAAAAAAATGAACAAATAAATGTCGACAAGAACATTTTTTTCGTATATTTATATTGAAAACAAAAACAAATTTTAGTTTTTTATTATGGTTTTCAATATAAAATGCGAAAGAAATTTTCTTTTCTGGTAGTAAATTTAAAATTTCAATTAACAAACTTAAAATAAAAAGAGGAAACCAGACTGTTGAGGTGAAATATTTTCCACAAAAATAGAAATCTAACAAAAAAGAAATTTAGGGATTAGGGATTTTTGAATAATTGTTTATTAATTTTTTCGTAAAACACTTACGTTCGGGTAGGGGTTCGTATGAACAATAACACATATAGTCGAAATAAAGAGCTTCGATATAAACTAAAAAAAAGGATAGGCGCGAGAATACAGAGAAAAGGAAAATAAATGTCAAACAGCATAAAGTGTTACTAACTGAACACCGAACTGGGGTATTTCATACGTAAACATCCCGCCCCCCTTGCACGAGTGCAACAAGAGGCTAAGGAGAAAAAATATTCAAAAAAATTCAGGGTCCAGTTAGTTAAGTTAATCTAAAAATTCAAAATAATAAATTACAAAATGATATAAATATGTCTATAAAAATAATGCAATTCCATATTGCAGGAAAAAAAAAAAATAAAAAAATAAACAAATGCGATGTTCAATTTAAACGCCCATTTTGGACGTTAATAACAATAGTGGCAGCGTGTTGTGGCAATGGTTGTGATTGTTGCGAACGAGGTTGAACTGTTTGCGACTGTCGTTGCAATTGTTCTAGCTGTCGTTGACGATTATGTATTTTTTTGTTGTAGCTGCTCTGGGTCTTGGTCGTGCTTGTGATGGCTCCCTTTGTTATTTTTTCTGTTGTTGTTTTTCTTGGGCTTCTTGGTTTTCGGGGTTTCTCTTTGAGTTGTTAAGTTGACATTCGTGCGGGGTCTGTTTTTATCTCCTTTAAATCTATGTAAAAGGGTGTAATGCTCCGCTAAGCATTCCATGCACCTATCCCTGCTGGTATACTTATCCTTCAAGTGCGAGTGTGCAAAGCAATTAAAGCAGTAACGATGCTTCGTTACCACCTTCCATCGCTCTCCCACCGACATTATACGAAATTTGGGGCATTTCCTAATCGCATGCTCCCCCTTACACACACGGCAATCCCGTAAGCTCTCATCGCGCTGCGTAAGTGCTACATCGGCTTGACCGCCTGTGGGCTCTTTAGCGGAACGGTGGACCTCGAAGCGAGCAACAGACTTAGACATTCTAAAAAAAAGGGGGTAAGAAAACCAACAGAGAAAAAAAATTGGACGGATAATAATGCTAGAAGCTGTCCTCACGTCAGCGACCCTAACTTTAGAATCCTGACGACAGCAGACCTTTTCTACTCGACCTAATCTCCATAAATTCGGAGGCAAATTATCCTGGCGGATTACAGCTAAATTCTCTACTACAAAGTCCCTCTCAGGAAGCTTCCAGTTTGTGCGTTTATTGAGCTCTTTCAAATATTCCTCTTTCCACCTTAGGGCAAACTGATGGTGAAGAATCCTTAGCTTCTGCTACCGGTTGGCAAGACTAATGGACAAGTTCGAAGTGTCTGATTCGGCCCGCCCTAGCAACGGACCACCGACCAAAAAATGCCCAGGGGTTAAAGGCACTAAATCAGTGGGATTATCGCTCATTGCACACAATGGTCTAGAGTTTAAGCAGGCCTCAATTCGGGTCAACATTGTCTCGAACTCTGGGTATGTAAACTTCTGACAACTGGAAATTATTTTCTTAACCCCGGCTTCCCTTAAGCCCCCCATATGAGGGGCACCAGGAGGGATAAAGTGCCATTCCAGCGGCTCTTCGGGGGGCAAGGGCAAGAACTTTTTCTTTTAATTCTTGCAAAAACTTCCTGCGATCGACGGTGAGGAGTTTCGCAGCTCCAGACGGGCTATAAAACGGGTAAAAGCTGCTAAAAAAGCTTCTGAGCTCATATCCTCGGTCACTTCTAAATGAACTGCTTTTGTGCCAAAGCAAACAAATACTACGACATAGCCCTTTGACATTCGGCAACCTCTCCCACTGTAAGATTTAATGTCAAATGGTCCAGCGAGATCGACACCAGTATGGTCAAATGGTCTGCCAATATACATTCTTTACGGGGACAATGCAGCCATCATTTGGCGACTGGTTTGCTTACGCTGAATAACGCATTCCTTACAGTTATTCACGATCGTGCGTACCAAATTTCGGAGCTTAGGAACCCAAAATTCGATCCTCACAATCCGCATAAGCAGCGAGTTTCCACCATGAAGCGAGTATTTGTGGACATACTCAAGGTACAGTCGGGTGAAAGGAGCAGAATAGGGTAGTATTTTCGGAAACCGTTCATCATATGTAAGACCATTGGCTTGGGATAGACGACCATTTACTCTCATGAGCCCGCTTGAATCAAGAAACGGATTCAAAGAAATTAATTTAGTCCCTCGGAATAAACCTTCGCCTTTCGAAAGTTGGGAGTATTCGGGTAAGTAAGACTGCTGAGATAAAAGAGTTAAGCGGGTTTTTACAAATACAATCTCAGATTTGGATAACTGCTGGGGGTCATGACAACTGTTACCCTTTCGTAAATTACGGTAAAATCGGAAAATATATGCAATGACTCGCAACGCTCGGGGTAAACTTGAAAACCGTTTGAGTAAATCATCAGGTTTATTTGTATGGGTAAAATGAGTCATAATATTTCTCATCTCGAGATTAGTGTGATAAACAATTTGAGATCGGGGCCACTTCTCCATAGGTTGAATCAACCACAGCGGGCCCTGCCACCATAAAGAGTTATCAATCAAATCCCGCGCTAGAGATCCGTGGCTTGCCATATCAGCGGGGTTACTCTTAGAGTCGACATGAGAACAATTCTCAGCACCTTAAGAATCATCGCAACTGTATTTGCCACAAAAGTAGGCCAGTGGCACGGGGGTTTCTGTAGCCAGCATAAAACAATGGTGGAATCAGTCCAACAATGGATCCTTTTCCTGAGCAAGTCCACTTGACTACACAATGACTGCACCATATTTTCCAATAATGCTGCTCCGCAGAGCTCTAGACGGGTAATGTCTCGCATTTTACCGGCGCCACTTTTGTTTTCGCCGCCAGTAAGAAAGTTGTTATCTTCTTACTGGGCGCAATAGCACGTATATATAAAGTTGCAGCGTATGCCTTCTCAGAAGCATCGCAGAAGCCATGAATCTGTATATCATAATCGGGGTGAAAATTAACCCATCTTGGAATATTAATTTTCTCAATTTGCGGGTTGTCCTCTAAAAATGCGTGCCATTTCTTTAGAGTTATGGGGGTCAAAAATTCATCCCAATCCATCTTGTCTTTCCAAATTTGCTGCATTATCATCTAAGCGACAATAATTTTAGGGGAAAGCCATACAGCAGGGTCGAAAAGCTTTCCTATTTCGGACAATACAGCACGCTTTGTAACAAAATCCCTGTTTGGCTGCAGTACAAGCCTAAAATAAAAGCTATCTGCACTCGCATTCCATCGCAAGCCAAGTGTTTTTGTCGTGCTTGCGTCCGAAAATTTCAGGAAATCTGCGGATAGCAGATTCTCGCCGGGTAAATCCTCTAACAGGCGTTTATGGCTTGCGGTCCATTTTCTCAAAATGAAACCAGCAGAACCAAGAACTTTCGTTAGATCGTTACCCCGTACGATAGCCTCTTCTAATTCATGAGAACCAGCGAGAATATCATCGACGTACATTTGGGTTCGCAATATTTCGGACACCGCAGGATTTACCGCTTCACATTCATTTACCAATTGCACCAGAGTACGAATGGCGAGATACGGCGCACAGTTCACTCCAAACGTGACCGTCTTAAGCTCGAAATCCTTGACATTTACCACGGGACTTTCACGGAACAATATGCGTTAAAAAGGGGTATGATTGGGATGAACCAAAATTTGCCGATACATTTTTTCATTATCAGCGTTGAACACAAAACAATAAAGCCGCCAGCGCTGAATTAGAAGCATAAGGTCCGCCTGTAATACTGGCCCAGGGTATAGAATGTCATTTAAGCTAACGCCACTGGACGATGGGCAGGAAGCATTAAATACAACACGAAGTTTTGTAGTCGAGCTATCGGGTTTAAATACAGCATGATGGGGTAAATAGTATGAGATGCCTTCCGAATTACCAGAGGAGACTTCGCGAATGTGACCTAGCTCAACATACTCACTAATTACTTTATCATATTGTAATTTTAAGTCGGGGTTTCGTAAAAGGCGAGTTTCGTTTCTCTTAAATTGTGACAACGCGCTATCGCGTGATTGTCCTAAAGAAAGGTTTAGCGAAAACTCCCGTTTAAAGGGTTAAAACACTACATATCGGCCATCTGGGTTTCTATATGTTGTCGACTGGTAATGTTGTTCGCAAAACTTTTCAGTTTCGGTAAGCTGGGTCGCCTTTGGAACTTCTTCCAGTTCCAAAAACGAGAAAGTTGATTATTTAAATTAATATGGTTGAAATAGGATTGAACCGAGTTAAGGGGGTTGTCATGAAAAACTTTACCAGTCACAATCCAACCGAACATAGTATTCTGAGCGATAATGTTACCACTTGAGTGTTTTTCAACTTCGGGTAATAATATCTGGGGGTACACGTCTCCTCCTAGAAGAAGATCCATGCGTGTAAACTTAATATCAGTCTTACCAATCTCGGAAAAAATAGGCGGAGCTGATATTGGAAACTGAGCACGTTGGCAACCGGCCGGTCAACTTCTCTACAACGTAAAACCGGGGTTAGTTGTAGAACTAATTGTAATAAAGCATATTCTGGAAGTTGTTGCAGTCAAAGTGCCATCCAGACCGGTAATTTTCGTCATGGCAGACGAAATTGTGGGCAAACAAAGTTTCCTCTGCAACCTTTGAGAAATAAAAGTTGCCTGAGAAGCAGGATCAATCAGTGCTCGAGCCAAACATTTGATATCGCCGACGGAAACTTCACAAGTCGTCGTCCCTAGCAATACAATAGAATTAGGATTTGTTTTTACATGTGAGGCGTACGTCTGAAATGATCTAGCAGCGCTTGAAGTGGAGGGTCTATCACCGGGGTGAATTTGGGGTGGACTGTAATTTGACGCAGAGGTAACAGAGTTTCTATTTTCATTAGGTTGACGATTAGCTGCATTCGCACGGGACAAATTAGGATTCACGGGGTTGCTAACTATGAAACTATTCGAGCGACCTGGGTTTCGAGTTACAGACGTAACACTATTTGGTTCGGCACTCTTATGTAAAAGAGAATGGTGTTTCTATTTACACATGATACAAACATTAATGCTTTTACACGTTCTGTATTCATGGGAAGATGCCAGACAGTTAGTGCAAAATTTCAGCCTGTCTACTGTCACTAAACGTTTTTCAACACTCTGTCCCAAAAATACCGGACACAACCTAAGGGGGTGTTTCTCTGGGCATAAGCCACATTGAATCATATTCTGACCACGCTCCGTCTTAGTCACAAACGTTTTAATATTTCTGGAATCATTCGAGGGTTTTTTCGAGTTATTAGAGTTACTACTCTTAATGGGGTTTTGAGGGGGGTTTGAATGCGATCCCTTAATATCATAAACTGATTCCAGAGTTTTATAACGCAATGTTAGGAATTTGTCCATTTCAGCCCATATTGGCATATCTGCATCGCGTTTTTCAGACTGCTCCCAGAGACTTAACGTGGCATCGGGCAGTTTTGTAGACGCAATATAAACAAAAAGTACGTCCCAGGTATCGGTCTTTACATTGAGTAGTGACAGGTTAGTGATGCGATCGTTTATGGTTCTTTGAAGTTCCTTAATATTGGGGCCAGTTTCGCGGGTAATAGGGCTTATATTCAGAAGAATTTTCAACTGAGCGTTAATGAGAACACGCTTATTCTCATACCTGCCCATTAGATTTTTCCACGCGGTGGAAAAGCCATCCCTTGTCAATGGGCAATTACGGATCATTTTATGCGGTTCCCCCTTTGTATACTGCAGAAGATAGTACATCTTCGAAGCGGGGTATATTCTGGGATTTCCGCAACCATACTTTTAAATGATTCACGGAATGAAGGCCACTTTAAATAATCTCCGTAAAATGGATCTATTTCGCAGGGGGGTAAATGGGCAGATGGAATGAAATTATGCTCGTGAGCCTTTGCATTTGTCAAAAATTCTTTTTAACGCTCTAAATGCTCTGATATGAGAGAAACTCCTCGTACATACGTACCGTATGAACTCATGTACTTTTGCTTCACTTCAATAATCTTAATTTTTGAATCACTCTCAGCTAGAACTAATTAAGAGTCAAAAGGTGTCCCCGACGGCTTCCCATAAACGATGCAGTTCCTTTTCGTGTATACCTAAAGACGCAGCACTATGTTCCGATGGGGGGATAATGCTAACATAGGCCTCGAATTCAGCCATTCGGTCACAACTCCTAATTAAATCATTCACGGTCACCATCTTAAAAATTGATTTGGGCATAACTAAATTTATATATTATAAGAAAATTCGAAAAAACACAGGGTAAATATTGATTTATCAAATATTAAGATAAATCGACAAAAGAGTGATAATATTTTGAAAACGCGGGTGATAAATGAGAAAAGTAGTATCTTAGGTGTTAGGGGGTGATAAACGGGTAGAGAGACACGAAATATGTCTCTTTCGCACAAAAAATTAAATGAAAAATATAATAAAGTACGACTTATACTATTTATTAAATTTCTCTTTGTATTTAACAATATTAAAAGTAATTTTTTACACTGTTGGCTTCAATTTATTGAAGGCAAAATCGGGTTGAGATTTAAAAAACCGGGCAAAAAGCCAATTCCATCAAAAATATTCGCTATAGAACATAAATTATGACAATTAAAGCTCCTATTACAAAAGTGTTGCACAATATAAAACACGAGTACTCGCTTCGGGTACAGCGAATAAAAGTATTATTTAGAAAAAAAAAATTTTCAGCACTTCTTTAAATTAATTCCAAAAAAACGGTAAAAAATAACACGTTCTGTACAGAGTTTCATTCGATTTATCGCGTTTTATAGAGTAAAAATAGCACAACTATTTAAAAACGACCGAATAATCGTATTATTCGTTCACTCTGAAACAATGCAACACTAATGAAATGTGTGTTACAATATAAAAACAATGTTACAATATAAATAGCAATAAAGAAACAACACTTTTTACCGTGAGAGAGTGAGTTCGGACGCAGTTTAGAAAATATTAATTTTTATTAATTTTCGGATCAAATTGAGCCTTTTTACAATGTTTATTTAATTAATATCAAAATTAATACTTAAGAATTTACAACACTGCCGTCCGTCTGTTTTGTTTATTTAAATGTTAAACGTTTTATATTAACACCGAGTTAACAACAGAACAGAGCTTTATGTTAGACACTGAATGTTAGCACAATTAGCAAATGTTGTTGGTAAAAAATGCACTGTGTTTTTTTTTTCTTCTTTTGTCTTTATGCAGATATAAAAGCAAATAAAAGGTTTACTGCCGTATTTATAAAAATATTTTAAATTTAATAAAGGTTTACGAAAAAAATTTTCAATGAAAATTTTGCTTAATAAACGTTTGTTAAATTTAATAATCGTTTATAAATACGGGGGTTAATCTTTATTTACTTTTTTTCCTATATTGTAACACTTTTAATTTTAGACACTTTAATCACTTGCTAATTATCACAAATGACTTACCTTTTTTTTGTTGAAATAGGGGAGGGTAAATTATTATTACTAGCTGTTTTTATCAGAATAATAATTTACACCGGCATGTTAGGCGCCTTCTTCCTTCGGGTATTTTAACTGGAAAATGAAAAGTATTTTTAAAGTAAAATATTTCAGTGGGGAATGGGTAATCTGGTTCGTAGGGACCAAAAAATGTTGTGGTGAAATATTTTCCTCAAAAATAGAAATCGGAAAAGAAAGAAATTTAGGGTTTAGGGATTTTTGAATAATTGTTTATTAATTTTTTCGTAAAACACTTACGTTCGGGTAGGGGTTCGTATAAACAATAACACATATAGTTGAAATAAAGAGCTTCGATATAAACTAAAAAAAAGGATAGGCGCGAGAATACAGAGAAAAGGAAAAGAAGGAAGAGAAATGTCAAACAGCATAAAGTGCTACTAACTGAACACCGAACTGGGGTATTTCATACGTAAACACAGACAAATTTTTAAAAAATATTCAAAACCTAAATGCTATTTTAATGTCCCTTTCCGTTAATCTATTTATTTGTCTTTAATATATATTTTCAATCTGAGCTATGCCATCTGAACTAAATATTATAAATAATCACAGACAAATACATATTTATAAGTTTCACTTCCATCAACCTATTTATTTTTATTCGATAAATGTCTATAAATCTGAGCTAAGCCTTCAGTATATTTGTTAAAATTAATCCTTTTTTCAAATGGAATATTGTTTCTTAAAATTTTCTGTGTTCAAAATAGATGTGTTCTGAAAATCACCGTTCCGAATTATAATTCCTATATTTTTGGTCATGTTTATGTCCTGCTAATCTAGTTTTCAGTTTTGTCACAGTTGTTCCTACATATATTTTCCTACATTGCTCATAATCATTGCCACCACAATGTATTTTATAAACTAAATTAGACATATCCGACTTTTGTAATCTAACATCAGTTTTTGTGTATAATCTCCCAACAATATTGATTCTCCTTATGTGCCATTCTGAATCTCCCTTTGTCATATATATTTGAGTTTTCTAATCTTTTCGAAAACCCAGGTACATAAGTTAATGTTTTATAAATTTTTGTTACCAAAATTTAATCAAGATGACGAGATCTTCTTTTATAGTATTGTCTTACCAATTTGCAAATAAGTTTGTTACGAAAACTATTAGTCTTCAAAATATTTCCAATAATTTCTTTATTTTTCATATGGAATCTATTATCACTAATTGTTAATATTCAATATATTAGATTCCTAGCTGTGTTAATGATTATTCTCTTCGGGTGTTTCGAATAATAATAAAAAAATTCTACCTGATGAGGTTGGTCTTTGATACCAATCTATCAATAATCTATTTCCTTTCCTTATCACCAATGTGTCTAAATATGGAATTGAATAATTCAAATCCCTTTCAATAGGGAACTTGATATCCTGGTCAAATTAATTAAACGTTGATATCTGGATATATATCCTTATCATTAACTATAACAAATAAGTCATCTACATATTTTGTTATTATTTTCGGTTTTTCTGTCAATTTTTCTAAACATGTATCTAATAATTTCTCCATCACAATATCAGCAAATATTGGAGATGCTGGAGAACCTATAGGTGCATATATTTTCCTATCAAATTGAAAATATCTATTATCTACTATACAGAACTTTATAATTCTCAAAAATAAATCCTTATTAATATTTGTTAACCCTGAGAGTTTTAGGCATCATAAAATAGAGTTCTATTTTTTCCACATAAAATAAAACTCAGTTGAAAAATAAAAGTTCGAATAAGACTCTTAAAACGATAGTTTTTTTTAGCCGTCACGAAATAAAACTCATTTGACAAGTTTGATTTTTCTAATTAGAAAATAAAACTCATTCCATGTAAATTGACACCCAAAGCTTGCCACTGCTCATAGGGATATTTTGCCAATCTAGCCTCACATTACTTTTTGTTTTCGCTTATATCGCTTCTGAAAAGTTATTGCGTGCCCCTAGATCGATGCAACTTGGCAGAAATATGTATGTGTTATGGTCATAAGCATTACCTGCTCAAAAATAAATAACCTGTAAAATAAAATTTTTTGTTTTTTTTTTTTTTTTGTTAATTTTCACAAAATATTAATTTTGAATCTCTTATGTGACATGCATGTATTTCATAGTATTTAATTTATCTGAAAATAATTAATTTATTTGTAATTATAACTTATTTATAATAGTAACAATAAGTTTTATTTAAAATAATAACAACTAATTTATTTAAAATAACTTCTCTTTTGCACAAAGATGATGATGAGTGCCATGGTTTTTCTTCGTCTGTTTCTTCAAAGTCCTCTTCCGAATCTGAATTCTCTTCAGAGCCAAGTACAGGTGGAAGCATAAAAGAAATTGCCTCTTTCGTAAAGGGTTATGACTTTTTTTTAGCCCGATATGCAACAATGACTCGCTTATTATAGTTGCGTTATGTATTAAAATCTTGTTCATTGTAGGTGCCATAGGATGCCAGGGATATAGGGTAACGTAAAGTTATGCAGTGTCTAAGTAATAATTGGCAAACTCGTGCAAATGGATCTTGTGACCACTTTTAATTACTTCAATAATAACTTTGATTCGGTAGATGAAATCAAATGCAATTCCATTTATTTCTGCAGCTAATTTAGGATTGGAAAAAAATCGTCTGCTGGTGTTATCATCGTTGCTGTTTCCAAATCCCGTCTTAGATACATCCACTATTAGCCCTAATTCACTTCCAAATTTTTCTTGGATAGTATTTTTTTCTCTCTTTACCAATAGTTTTGTCCTCATCCGATCTGCATTGCCACTTTTTCACTGTGAGTTTATAGGACAGGTGTAATATGCTCTCAAAGAAAGTGCATCTACGTTAATATCTCTCTTGATATTTAAATTTTTAAATTCTTTTGATGTAGCCCCACAACTATAGCTCTTCATTGTGGAAGTGGTTTGTGTTGTGGCATTACATACTTTTGCATCTATCACTGTAAATACCATTGTATGTATGTTTGATGGAATATATTTAGTGTTTTGTAATGTACTAATAGCATCTTGTACATAGTGAATTTCTTCTTGGATTACATCCACAGTTTCTTTAACAAATCTGATGCGAATAGGTCGATAATATCGCGGTGATAAAGGACTTGGATTTTGCCATAATATTTTCTACTTTTTTGTACCATATATTAGTCGAAGTGGAACGAAACTGTTCTGAAAAATAGGAGAATCAGAGGCATAATTTTCCATCTCTTGCTTAAATTGTGCCCGTTGTTAGCCAACGCAGCCCCATTTGCTTATTCTTTTCGTGAGCCACATAAAACATCTTTTAAATATGTAAGTAATCTACTTGCAGTATTATTAAGCAAATCTTGAAGATTTATTTAAGCACATGTTTTCGTTACTTCAAATGATTCTTTTGGAGAATAGCATTCACTTTTTTCTCTCTGCAGATTATTGTAGCCACAGCTGCCAGATTTGACGATTTATCGTCATTTTGACGGTTTTTAGGCATAAAAATGTTCTATTGACGATAGGACGATTTATACCTAAAATTTGACGATTTTTCATATTACAAATTTTGTTCAAATTTACAAATGTATTTAATATACATAATTTCAGTTTTTTAGCTTCTTGGATAATTTGGTTTATTTGCATTATTTGATTGTCAATAATTTGCATGTCTTTGCTGTTCATCATATAAAATAAGATTTTTTCTAGCACGATGCATATTTTTAAGGGTGGGTTTTTAACATGGAGATCAGAGATTAAGTCATCTTTAATCTGTACTTGTAGTTTTTAAGATGAGGATTAATTACTTTTATTTGCCAGTTTAAGCGGCCAATGTTGTTGGCTTAAACTTAATCAGCAAATGTCAACACATAAACATGTATAACAAAAGCAGCTGTTATAATACAAAGAAAGAATATATATATACATAAACGAAAAATGGATTATTCTGTTGAAGATGAAGACTTTAGTGATTCCGAAAAATACAAAAACCTAAATAAAACAATTATAAGAAGTAAATTTCATTTTATAAGAATTAAGAAGGGTGGAATTTCTTCTTCTTCTGTATAAAATGCAAAGTGGCATTGATAAAAAGTTGCCATTTTAAAATATCTTGTTGCCATTTTTTGTTTTTCAGTATGGCAATGCTAAATTTAGACGATGAAAGAACAAGAAAAAGCCAAAAAAAGAGAGAAAAGTATAATCATAGCATTTTATAAAATAAACTTGTAAGTTTATATTTTTCTGGTTAAAAATGTTTTTTTCAACCCATAAAAAAATCGGAAGCCATATAAATAATCGCTTCAAAATAAGTTTGCTGTGTCTAAAGAAAAGTAAGAGAATGTTAATAATTCAAGAAAAATTTTGTCCAAGTTGAATATCGTTTTGATACATCTTGATTTTTCCGACGACAAATGTCTTAAATGACTTAAGGACCTCGGCAAATTAAATTTGCCGAAACTTAAAGTTCAAAATAAGAGATAAAAAAAAAACATCTAAAAATAATAAAAGAATTAAGAAACGTAAACAAAGTACAGAACCTAAAATTGAAAAGAGATGTACAAAATGTTTGGGATTATTTGGACGTGGTATTAGGCTCATGTGCAACTTTAAAAGAACAATAAATATTGTTGAAAAGGATTTAAATAAACTGTCTACTGAGTGGGTACATGAAGATTTTTAAAAAACTTCAGAGAGATACAAGGTCTTAAAAAATGTTAAAAACAATATTATGTTGTTGATAATTTTTTGTTTGCATTATGTCATTGTTAGACTTTATAATTTCTTTAATAAACATATTTTGTTCAGCTTGTTTTAGCGTCAGCCTTTTTTTCTTTGCCTCTGGATAATGTTCAGTCATACGCTGCACACTGGTTCATATTTTGAGAAGGCGTCCAAAAGTATTTTTTTATGTTCTCCGGTTTTAAAATTATTTTATTCATATGAAAGTTAATACTAGTAAACCTCGGGAGCCAACAAATGTCAACCCTATTTCAATTATTTCATTGAGAACAGGGTGGTCATTCTCAGTATTTAGTAGGGTATTCATTTGATCGGGCTTTTACTTTAATCGGTTAATCGCTCGATTAATTAACCGAGGTTATGGCTTAATCGATTAATTTGGTTATTTATCGGTTAACCGATTAACAAAGTTTTTTTCATAAATTAAGTTATTTCAAAATATAAAAATGTATAAATTAATTATTATTTGGAGTTTATAAGTAAAAAAAAACCAATAACATAACAAACATAACAATTCTTGAACTAAAACGAGCAAACAAAAGAATAATGAATAAATATGTAATACCTTTTTATTCTTGTGTATAGTTGACCTGTTGTTTATGTTGTTTTATTATTTTAATAATGTAGACATATTGGTGGGAGAGCACAACTACAAGAAGAGATTTACTCTTGAGATGCTACATATAATTGATCAAGAGACAGAAAAGACCAGTGATGCCATTAGGCTACGAAAGATACATTTTTCGTATCTTTTGATGACTTCTTGTATCATGTATAATCCTGACATTTTTCGTATCTTTTGAATCTGTACGCAAAATGTACAGAAATAAAGTATTAAACTTTGTGGTCAGATCTTACAATATCGATCAACAGCGTTGCTTAAATTGCATTAAAATTGACTAAAAATTTCTTTCTACTGTGTGAACATTGTAAGCTCATTTGTATATGGCAAAATTAATGCATCTGACAATGGCACCGTTGTCAAAAAATATGTCTATTGGCAACGCCTGCTTACAATATTGTATGATCTGACCAACGTCAGTACGAAGCTATACAAAAATAACATGTATTTTGATGTTATGTTTTCTAAGTTCTTCTGTCGTCTGCTTATTCTTGTGTATGTGTGTTAAGATGAAATTTTAGAAGAAAAATTTATCTGAACTTTTTCATATAATCGCCTTAGTATTATTAACGCCTTAACTCTTATATTAATTTTTAAAAAAATTAATTTGGTTTGATAACATCCAAAGATAATTACATATAATTAATTTTAAAGTTTGCTTACTGTATTTTTAAAAATTACATAACTTATATTTATGACTTAAATAAATATAACAATGAATTTATATGATATCATCTTCTTTGCAATATTCACTAATATGAAATAAAAATGTTATGTTAATAGATGCTAAACGTTAAAAATGGATATTACAATTTTTTTCAATATGTATCTTTTTGGGAAAAAGTGTATCTTTTTGGAAACTAAAATGTATCTTTCTCGAAATTTCACTGGCAACACTGGAAAAGACACTAAATTTTAAGAAAGACACAGAAAGATGTGCAAAAATTTATAAACATGCAATAGACAAACACAAATCAAAGAAAGCTTAATCAGAGAAGTGTTAAATTTGTCCGAGTTTTTTAAACTTTTATTGTTTATTTATTTAAAATGTAAATATTAAATTTGTTTTGTATAAAATATTTTGTATTTTTAATGGTATTTTTGTTTTGTGTATTTTTAAAAAGATTCCCCTGATGATGGTCAGAGATTTTGACCGAAATATTCGAAAAATATAAAAATAAATAAAAATAAAATAAAAAGTTTTTTGAATTTTATTTATTATTTATATAGGACCTCAAGCCAAAATAATAAAACAATATGTAATACCTATTTTTTAATTAATACATATTGTGTTTTAATTAAACAATAAACTGTAAGATCATTTTATTAGTTATTTCAATAGTTTAAGAAAATCTTATAAAATAATCTTTTATACAAATAAATTGGATTTAAGCGTTTATTTTCTTTAGTTTTGATAAAATTTGACTTTGAAAAATTATTTCATTTATCGTAGATGTTGAAAAAAATCTTCCTGGGTTTTTCTAAACATAAAAAATATTCCATTATGTCATTAGAGTGCTGTTTTAATTTTTTTAAATTTTTAGCACTTCTAATTGTACTAACCGAAGTTCTATTAAAAGAAAAAATTTAACGCATATATAAAAAGTACGTGAAACAAAAAGCTGTTGACAGTAACCACTTATTTAAAATGAAGAGTTTGTATGAAAAAATATTTTCTAAGCACATAAGCACTTTGTATAGGTATGAGACGAAAAAAATAATTAAAAACACAAAAAAGTTTTATACTACTAAAAAAAGTTAAAAATGTTGTTACATAGGTTAATCGGTTAATCGACTGAAACTAAAAATATGCAATTTTAAATTAACCGATCAGTTAATCGGGTAGTCATTAATCGGTTAAGCGATTAACGGTTAACCGAATGAATACCCAAGTATTTAGCTATAGTTATGAATTTCTTAGTCAATTTTTAAAGTTAAAATGCTCGTAACTTTTTTGTTTTTCAAGATTTGTTTACAGAATAAGTGTTGTGTATTAGATTATCTATTTGATCTATTAAATCATTCATATCTGCGACCTGTAAAACTATTTAATTTTTTTTAATTTCATAATTTCCCGGAAACCCCCCAACTTTACCAACCTCCTACCAACATTTCTATACCCCATTGTACACACATGTGGCTCTGATTAGAGTATCCACTAAAATAATCGTTTTTCGATTAATCGAAGAAAATTTCCGCCGAACAATTTATGTCAATTAATCGATTAAAATTAATATCTTAGAAGCTTATATTTTTTTTTTTTATATAAAAATATTTTTTTTTAGATTTCTAACTAATAAAATACATAACAACTAAAAACCATGTTGTTATATTCTGTATCTATTCTGAATATTTTAGATGTGGGTGTGTGTGAGACAAATCATGTAATAAACGGTTAACTACTAATTCCATACGTAAGAATTTTCGTACTAAAATAGCGCTTTTTCATATTGAGTTTGACGTTAATTGTAAAAAATTCATCAGCATTTATAAATGTGTAGGCCATGCACTGTCAGATTATGGGTACCCTGTTTTTACACGACCTTCAATTTCTTTATTAATTGCGATTTCTTTTCTGGGAAAAATGTTGCATAAATGGTACATGCTCTACACAAAAGAGATAGAGCATGTACCATTTATGCAACATATTTCTCAGAAAAGAAATCGCCATAACTCTTAACAGCCCAACGGCTAGATTAATTTTGACATTTTAGGTATTGTTAGATTCGTCTTAAAAACCGAAATCTCATTAGATAGGTAGCTGAAAACAAAATCACGGACTATTGGCGCAAAATAGTAATACGTTAAAGAAACAAATTACCCAAATCCATAGAGTGGAGCTTTAAAATGAAGAAATATAAAGTTATCAACCATGTTCGGTAACTCAAATACACATGAGTGAAATTGAAATCGAACAAAATTTGAAAACGATCTAGTTTAAAAAGCTTGGTCATACTTTGAGTTCTTATCTTAACCACAACTTCTCTTAAAATCGGAAAAAATACGGCGATTTAAAAAAATTAATTGAGAATCTCAATTGATTTAAATTTGACTTGATTTTCAAGAAAAATATATTAGTTAAATTGATTTACGAATAATAAATTTGTTTAAATAGGCTGGACCTCTCATACAAATACCGCGACAAAAACGTCTAAAATAAAATAAATAATTTACAAAAATATAAGATGAAAGCCTATGTTGAATTTCCGTATAAAGTTTAGCAGGTGGGACATAATTGCAAATTATACACTGAAATAAAATTAATGGACCCCGATTGCTGCTGAACCTAATGCATGCATTAAACTTTGTCTTTCAGATCATTTTATAGTCGGTTCAACCGAAGTAGTTCTTACTTTGTTTATAGTTTATTTTTATTTAATTTCCTTAATCTGGTTTTGGTCTCTTTAGTGCCTTAAAAACTGTATGTTTTGCAGCAGAGTTTTTGATTTTTTAATTGTTTTAATGCCCTCCACCACCACTGTGGTGAATGAGGGTATACTAAGTTGGTCATTCCGTGTGAAACTTTTTTATAATGCATCTAGCCATGTCCTTCTGTCCGACTGTTGAAAACACGCTCACTTCCGAAAAACGCAAAAGAAAAGAACAATCTTGGTCCCAAGTTACTTGTAGTTATCCTGAGCAGTTTGGGATTGACATTCAGCAAAATCTGTTCAGTAGGATCAGAACTATGAATCAAAATGTGGAACTACCACCCTAAAAAAAATTGATAATTTTGATATAAAAACTAACATATATGTATTCGTGGTAGAAATTAATTGTTATTTTATTGTTTATTGCTTAACTATATTTTTATATTACAATTCGTGTTGGAAAAAACCCAGCCAATTGTAGGGGAATGTAAGAAAGAAAAAATTCACTATTTATTGTTGTGTCTTTGTTGAAGCTTTGATATTGTTACAAGTAAGAGCTGAGTGTTTAAAATTAATAAAGATGATGTCTTATTCGAACCACCGTTTACGCATACCATTCCGTATGGTCATTTCGAACAATATTAAGAATACGATGATCCACCATTGCCTGATCCAAGAATTCCGGTACACATTCAATTGCTGGCTAGCGTTTTTAAACGTGTTTTAGAAAAAAGTCGACACAGCGTTATGGCATTTACATCAGAAAGCCGTGCAAAATACCCCAGACTTGAAAGCAAGAAAGACTTTCAAAAATAACTTATTTCGCTTTTCTTCCACTAAATTCATTTTTTTTGTACACATGTTCTTATTTTTTATTCTGTTGAAAAAAATAAAATAAAGATAAATTTTACCGAAAAATTTTTCTCGGAAAATAGACGAAAAATAGTTAAAATATGCATGAAACGCCCTCTGGTGGTGGTCATAGGTAAAAATAAAGATCAAAAATGAATTTCTCGACCCCAAAAACCCCCCATGTACACATAAAAAAGATAATATAACGATGAATAAAAAATCGAATTTTGAATCAAAATTATATTATAGGGAAAAAATCATTTTTTGAAAAGTGGGAGACTCGAAAATCGAGATAGACCTATGGTCCCTTCACCAAAGTTACTTAGAATTGTAGGCTATTTTTCGACAAAAAATATTGGTATCAATACAGATTCTGAAAGGTAATAAAAATACCTTTCAAACAAGCAGAGATTGAGAAATCTTGTATAGTTCTATCCGATTTTATGACGAATTTAATTAAATTTTTCTATGTGTATATGGAAAAATTTCTATTTGGAAATTTTGGGGGGCTCCAAATCCGACTTAGAGCTATGGTCTCTTGAGCAAAATTTCTCAGAATCACCTATAGATTACGTTTTTGCTATACGCTTTATCAAAAAATCGTAAATATATATATATATATATATTTATATATATATATATATATAGAAAATGTATATATTTAAGATGCATTTGAAGGAATACATTTTTTTGGTTTTTTTTTTAATTTTTTTGCCCGCCAAAAAAAGCGCCTTGTATTTTTTTCTTTTTTATCACATTCTTGTTCTTTCATCGTCTAAAAACAGATATAGCCTAAAAATTGGAGTAACACCAAAACGTTATTTAAATCTTCCCCCAGGTCACCGTGCGCTATATCACACGTTATTATTTACGCCGAAGTGAACAAGGAAATCGCGACAGTCTGGGTCAATGGTTGAAGGTTTGTCTCATGATGGAGCTTGACACTATCCCACTAAGCTACAAAATTAGACACGGTGAGTTGCTTGCCATTCAAGAGAGCGTTGGCAGTGTTAGAAGTATGTAAATACACTCTGCATTGAAAACCAATATTTTGAAAACTCTATCCGCAAGAGGTCGGTGTACTCACACCCCGAAAACTCAGTTTTTTTGGTTTTCATTTTAGGTTTTTTTTTATAAAGTTAAGTTAAAAAATTATAGCCAGTTTTCATTTGACCTCTAATGGGTTAAAACTTCCAACCGTGGAGAAGAAAATCATAGAAATTCCAAGTATAGGCTTCACATACTATTACACTATGGATGATTTACACAATTTCTTTGTCCAAAATTTTTAACAACTATTTAGAATTTTTGGCATTGCAAAATATTATTTTGGAGTAAGAATGCATTAAGCAAAAGATTTGGGTGGAGTTAAAAGGGAACAAGGGTTTTGTTGATTAAGAACTGAATATTGTTGTTAATGTTATTTGGGAAGCTGAATTCAAACCTGCACTCAGTTCGACTTTTCGAGATACTCGTATACCGTTATTTCCAATATTAAGACACTTCCACTACATATATTGCAATAACTTTAAGCCGTGCTTACATTGTATTTAAATTTGCACAGTAGTTTTAGCGATACCGTCAAAGTTTAAAAAAAAGGAAAAATTAAAAAAAAATTTTTTTTTTTATTTAAAAATTCATAAAAACTTAAACAGTTATGGTGTTTTCTTTTCTACAAAAAATGTGACATTTTATTTAAAAAAATACAATTTGGTGTTCGTTTCTTAAAAATGATTTACTCTGTTAAAGGGTGGCTTGTTTTATTCTACAAAATGCACCCTTACTAATGGCATAAGGCATATTGCACTTTATACCCCGTATAAATCGATAGAGTTGATAATGCCCTGTAAAAAGATGGCTTCTGTTTATATATAGGGTTACCAAACGAAGTTGGGAAATATCGCCTCTAATCAGGACAGTAAAAATTTAAAATTTTAATAGTTATTTTTTCTATTATTTAATAGTAAAAACGTAAGAAAGCATTACATTGTTAATGATAGGTGTCAGTGATATAAAATTTAAGTGGATTCAATGTTATAAAATTGTTTTTGAAAAAAAAACGTCAAATTAAAACAGCAATATGGGAAAGGTATTTTCTTGTTTACATAATTATTTTTCAAAAAACCAACTAAAGAAATTGAAATTTTGTCATTCATTTTGTTCATTTATTTATTTATTTAATATCAATCTATTAACAAATTTTGGTTTATGTCCTTTTTTATATTTTGAAGAACAAAGCTTTTGTCATCTGTTAAAAACAGGGTGGTCCAATCTTGTGTTTTGTTCTCGTCAAATAAAAAATTGCATTATTGCAGAGTCGGCAAGACATTTTATACATGTACACTTTTAACAAGGTGGTAGTTTTTTGTAGAAATGAAAACACCATTAGCCTACCATATTTCGAATGAGGTTTATTTCATTGTAATCGGTGCACAACTTTTGATTTTATTCAAAATTTACTGAGAAAACTAAATTGATAAAAATCGCGATTTCCATACAAAAATAACATTTCTTAATGTGTGTGTGTTTGCTGCTGCTCCATTTATGGACGTTTTTCCCTTCACTTAAAAATGAGGTAGGTGCATTCACTTAATTGTGAATAAAAGCGAAACGCGTTCATCGATTTTTATGATCTATGTCTCATTTTTTCATAGGTTATGAGACTTTACGCGAAAGTAATAAGACTTTGACTTTTTTATATGATATTCTAAAACATTGTATGTTTAATTTTTATAAATTTATGCTTAAAAGCAACAAAATTATGATTGTTTTGCTCTCTACAATAGTTGAATTACGAACTTACTTGGTTTGCTTAAAATACTCAAAAATTTTTTTTTAATAATTGATTAAAATACATAAATTTTCGTAGTAGTATAAACCAGTAAAACAAAAAGAATACTAATGAAGGTATAGCTGACAGATAAAATGTGTCGGATATCGGCAAATTTTGCAAAACATATCGTCAAAATCGTTAAATGTACTTACTAAAATCGTCATTATAAAATACTCGTAACATTAACTTTTGTTATTTTTTGAAAATTTTTATATATTTTCCGCTTGTTTTATTTGAAATAAAAAATCATACATGTGTAAAAATACATCTCAAAAAATCGTTAAAAACAAAACCGATCTTCTTACTCCTATTGACTGTAAATGCAGATTTTAACTCCTTTTTACAGACCAACTTAAATAAGAGCGACATGCGTTGTTTAAATATAAAAAATTCAGGTTTTCAATAATCCAAAATAGGACTATTTGCAAAACATTTCGGTAGTATATATAAGTCAATTCTCGAAGTTTGTCAACAGATGGCTTTGCTTGACTTGTATTGTGTAGGATGTCATATATCCGAATTTGCTACAAAAGTTAAAGAATCTAGAATTAAAGACGTGACTCAAATAAGATCTTTAATCATTCATAAAAAAGAATGAAAATAGGGAGCAACATGAACTGGAAATTATTAAAAATGGATCTATTATCATTATCCCAAGTGTAAACTATTATATTTGTATTATGAACTGTTTATACAGAACAGTTTGTGTTAACCAAATAAACGAAAGTATCCAAGAAGTTGTGAATCAGTAGAAATAAAACTAAAAACTTTTGTAAATTAGTACAACATACGTCGTTTGGAATATAGTAAAATTTAGGATATAAGTTGGCAAATCGTCAATGGGCCATTTGGACCCAAAAATCGTCAAAATGGCAATAAATCGTCTACTCTGGCAGCCGTGAATGAAGGTCGTCGCAGGCTGGAAAATAATTTAATTGCTTATGAAAGTGGAACATAACACCTAAAAGGAATAAAAAACTAAATAAAATTATGACTTATGAAAATGGCTGAATAAGTAACCATAATATTGTTTGCATTGGCCATATTATTGTCGATTCTGACCATAATATGGTTACTTTTGTCCAAATACTGAAAACTGTTGAACATATTATGGTTAGCTTTGAACATATTATGGTTAATTTTGACCAATATTTTAGTTAAAATTAATCAAAATATGTTTAAAGTTTTGACCATATTATGATTGATTGCGGGAAAATTAATGTTATGTGTAAATATGACCATAATATGTTTATTGACTGCAAACATAAACATTGTTAAAATTAAACCATAGTATGTTGCTTTTAGAATATGGTTACCTCCAATAATATTTTTTTTTCTGCGTGTAGCATTCCAAGTTTTACCAACCTGCAGTTTTTTTTTTTTTTTTTTTTTTTTGTTTGTTTACTTTTAATTTGATTTTTTTGACAAATGTAATTGTAATTCCGTTTTATTATCTGAAAAAAATATGGCATTCTTAGGAACAGATACGGTTTGGAACAACATTTTCAATATGTCTTTTTTCCTTCGTAATTGTAATATGTATTCATTTTCTTAATTAATATCATCCAGGAACTCATAGTGTTAAATTTCGTGAAGATCGGTCCATAATTTACCCCAGGCCACATATAAACCCTACTCCCGGAAAACAGTTTATTAAGCCTAAAACCGTAATAAATAATGCTGTCATAATAAAATTTAATACTTCACAGTTTTATATGTCTAGAAATCACACTACTAACTTTCGTGATGATCGGTCCATAATTTACCATAGGCCCCATATAAAGCCCACTCTGGGAAATTAGTTAAATACTCATAAAACCGTAGCAGATATCGATATTGCGGTAAAATTTGATCCAACTTAGCTTCATATGACCACAGAAAATGTCATGCTATTTTGTGATATACGGTCCGCAATATACCTTATATCTAAAGTTTTTAAGTTCTCGACTTTTTCGAGCTCCCGGGAATCGGGATATTTTTTAATCATTCCCGGGATTTCCCGGGTATTCGGGAAAATATTATTAAATAGAATAGACAAATTTTTTTTCACGCATAAGTTGTTGTTTATTTTCAAATAAAAGTTATTCTTTATTTATTTTACAAATTCCCTATACCTATAAATTAAAATTGTATTCAAAAGATATAAAATTTTTCAATTAAAATTAAAGTTTCTTATTGTTCATTTTTTACGGCTTAAGTTATAAAAAATTAAACAGGTTAATAAAGGGGTTATGAAACGGATTTTCATACAAGCTTAGGACGTTAAAAGTTTACATTTCTAATTATTAATTATTTTACATAAAAAAAAATAATGTTTAGAGAATTGAGTTGGCAATCAATTAACTGAAAAATGTTGTAGTGTGTAATTGTAAATAGGTATTTAGTTTTAGTTTTAGCAAAGTTGTTATTTTTGTACCCACACCACATAAATCGGACAGCATGTTATGCCTTTGCGCTGAATAAAAAATGGTGTCTATTGCAAATAGTGAGAATCGGACTATAATTCCACATAGCGCTGATACTGAAAATTATATTATTTCATACAATTATAAATTTGGTTAGTCATCGTCCAGTTTTTGTTGCAGGAATTCTAGAGTTTATTAGTGAGATGGTTGAAATGATTGGGGAGGGGTACTCAGTTCTAATTACTCTGCAATTCTGTTTTGTTTTGTAGTTCTCACACTTTTTAACTTGAAGATGGGTGTAGGTGTTTTGGTATTTTTATATAAAATATAAAAAGAAGAAGAGGAAAGACAGGATGAAAATACAACAATTGCAAAACTAGAATTTCATAATCTGGACACTAATGCAATTTCAATGCAGAATTTAAAAAAAAAATGCAGCAACAAAAATTGAAAGTCTGGACAATGACTATGAATAGTTACTTAAATCAAGTACTCGTATTAACTAATTAACACCAAAAACTTATTAATTAAAGTAGCACCAAATAATATTTAAAAAAAAAAAATAGCAAAGCGCCAGGGAATTGTTTTAAAAAAATATAATAATAATTCATTTCAGTGTAACCATACTAATAATGTAACATTGAAATTATTCATTTGCAAAAAGTTTTATAAATTAACGGTTACGTTTAAAATTATTATCAAAAAATTTAAGAAATCCACGTTAACTTTTAAAACCAAAAACTCTCCCAAAAAGAAAACAAAATATTTGAAATTGTCTGTTACTCTTTTTATACCATTCACCGAAGGTAAAAGGGTATATATAACTTTGTCATTCCGTTTGTAATTTCTACAATATTGATCTAAGACCATACAAAGCAGGGACATAACCGTTATAACCAATATTTGAAAAAATCCTGATATAATAATTTATCACGAATTTTTAAAACCTGCTCTCTGAATAATAGTTACAAATAACCAATATTTTTTTGGTCTTTGATAACCGTTATAGTTTCATTTTGTTTTTTTAGGGCTTCCATAACCATTACAAAATGTTTTAATTTTTTTTGGTCTTCCGTAACCATTACAAAAGACTTTTATTTTTTTTGGTCTTCTATAACCATTACAAAAGATTTTAATTTTTTTTGGTCTTCCGTAACCATTACAAAAGAATTTTATTTTTTTCGGTCTTCCATATCCATTCAAAAAAATTTTCTTTTCTTTTTTTTCGTTTCTGTTATTAGGGAATTATCTTCATTTCATTACTGAATTTCTTCACAAATGTTATGAAAATATTCGTTGGAGTTCAGCAAATGACACTCCTAATAAAATCTATGAAACAGCTTTCGTTACAGTCAATGTTTATGAAAAGCTTCATAGAATTAATGAAACTCTTTACAGAAACAATAAATTGTCAGGTAATGAAGCATTTTATAGAATCTATGATACAGTTTCATAAAAGTCATTTCTAAAAAGAACTTCATTAAATTATGATTTTTATTACCATTTGTATTACTAGCAATATTTGCATTTGTTGCGGTTTTTTTTAAGATTTCTTCACCCTCACTTTAGAATCGATGAGATTTTCATCAGTTTTAAGCTCTTGTATACACTCATCAAAAAATGTCAGTAGAAATAGCGAAACCTCTGCAGAAATAACTGATAACAGTACCAGTATTTTCGGCTGTAGAAAAATCAATCAAGGTAAGAATCATTGTCTGTATATTTAGATGAGCTAAATTTTAGAAAAAAATTAGTAAATATTCAAAATTAATTAAGCTTAAACCGGTCTTTGAATTTAGCTGAAATTTCAATTGAATTAGCTAAATTTGTAGCAAAATTTACAAACAATGTTCAATGATATAAGGAATATTTTCTGCTTAAATTTGGAAAAAAAACTCTGGGTTTTTGAACCCTCCAGATCAGGCCCGATTTTATTTTTGGAAATATAGATAGTTTAATTAGTCCAATTGAATTAGAACACGTTTTATTGAACTGTTAATGAATTTTAATCCAAATTTAGATATTTTTAATTAGGCTTAAGTTCATTGAATTTAATTGTCATTAAATTATTTTTATGAAGACAGGAATTTTACAACATGAAATTAATCAAAATTTTTATTGATAATTTTTCATTCTTGACTGCGCTGAGATTTAAACCCAGGCTTTCACGGACAGGTTGTCCTGACTAGTTTCGATTGTAACCACACAATCTCTTCAGTGGGGTTTGCCGTCTTTACTCACTCGGCTATTGAAGCCGGATGACGTCAATACTCAAACATCAATCTTTAAACCAAATGGTATTTCACCTTGGTAGATCGAAATTTGCTTTTGAATGAATGATTAGCTATTTTAATTGATTTACATGTTCTTCCTAACTTCTGTTTTTTGGTACTTTTTGTCAAGAATTTTTCTTGAAATCCAAAGTACATTTTTGTTTTCCAATATCAAAAAATTTGCGGATCCTAATTAAAATCAATAAAAAAAGTTCGTCCTTGTGCAAAATTTTCAGTCAGTGTGCGAAATTTTATAAAAATATCTTAAGATTTGCGAACTGTAGCGTGGTTATAGAAGACAGAAAAAATAAAAATCTTTTATAATGGTTATAGAAGACCAATAAGAATACAAATCTATCATAATGGTTACCAAAGACCAAAAAAATTAATAATCTTTCATAACGGTTATCAAAGACCAAAAAAAATAATAATCTTTTATAACGGTTATCAAAGATCAAAAAAATAATAATCTTTCATAATTTTAATCGCAGAACTACAATTTTCTGGGTAATTTATAATTATTACTACAGGACCAATTTTTTTCAGTTATTTTTTCCATAACCTATTAGATATTTAAAAAATAATAAGAGTTATTTCGGGTCCCTGATACAAAGTATATATATTCTGGCTTCTGATGAAAAGGGAAGTTCAAATCCGGTTGTCAGTCTGTCCATCTGTCCGTCCGTTGAAATGGGTTTTCCGAAGACCCATGAAGGCTAGGTTGTTATACATTTATGTCACATATAGTCCGGAATTGTTTGCTATTGAAAGTCAGGAAGATCGGTCCATAAATGGCTGAGATATGAGCAAAAAACCACGTCTACCTCTAAGTTTTTCCATAAATCCCATGTTGTTGTTGTTTTTTAAATTCTTTTTTTCTGCATATCTCGAGAGCGGCAAGAGCTACGGCTTTCAGACTTAGTACAAACATTTTGCTTGCCAATACACAAACTCTCTAAAAAAAATGGGCGGGATTGGAGAAGTGGGTGGGGCACTTCCCATACAAAGACGTTATACATTTCTGTATATCTGAAGAACGAAACGAGCTAAGGTTCCCAAATTAGGCACAAACATATCGGTTATCAATACACTGTATCCCACAAAATATGGGCGCGATCGGAAAAGTGGGCGTGGTACCTCCCGTACAAAGACATTATTTAAAATACTCAAAATTTTAGGGCTCCAGTATGACATATGAACACGTTTTATATACCAAAATATCAGAAATTTTTAGCAGCATATATTTCCCGAAAACCCTGAAACTTTTCTCCCAAAACTGAAGGAGTAATGCCCATTTTCGGGAACAATAGATCTTCCCGAGTCCAAGTTTTATAATCTAAGTAAATGGTAAATTTTTTCCTAAAGACGTGGGTATATAAATCTGCCAAATCGGTTTAGAAATGGTTAAGTTATTAGCAAAATACTCCAAAAATGGGCTAAAAAGCATCAAAATTTTTATAAAAACTAAATTTTTAGAGCTGTTACATTACCTATGGATAGTCTTATATATCAAAAGATCGGAAATTTTTAGTAGAGCTAGTTGATGAAAAACTCGGAAAAATCAGTTCAGATACAAAAAAGTTATTACCAAAATATAATTTTTTTTAAGAAAAATACCTATTTTCGGGAACCGTATAGATCTTTCCGAGTCCAAGTTTTATTACCAAAGTAAATGGTAAATTTCTTCCTAAAGACGTAGGTGTATAAATCTATCAAATCGATTGAAAAATGCCCGAGTTATGACCAAATTACTGAAATGCCAATATTTACTTTTATTTATATAATTAAGTTGTTTTATTTTTTTAACAAAAATTGTTAACAAAATATTTTCACAAAATTTTATGATATCGGTAACCACGGCAATACTGGATTCACATATTTTAAAAATAAACATAATTGTTTCATCAAGATTGACCAAAAATAAAGAAGAAATTATTAAATCAATTTTGTGATAACGTTAACATGATAATGTTTTTTAAACCCAAAAATAAAGCTTTTTTCTTAAGATGTTTTCGCTTCGAGAACATTTGAAAAATAAACTTGCAACTGACTGTGTAAACTCTCAAGCTTCCTGCAAGACTTTCGGCTATTTCTGCGACATTTTCGTCCATAATACATATACACTACTTGCAAGTAATTACTTGCATGTGTAAAGGCAGTGTTAACGAAACGGGGTATCCAAGCCAGAGTTCGAAAATAAACAGTAAAGTACAGCAAGTTAGTGTACCACACGGTTTTTTAATTTTTGTTCGTGAATTTGTACACAAACAAAAAATGGTACATAGCAATTGTGAGCTGACAAACACAAAAACTTACCGAACTTATTTTGGAGTACGTGTAGAGTTGCTTTTGGGTACTTGTTCTGTATTTTTTTAGTGAACACGTAGTGAACTTTTAGCTAACATGATATGTTTTATTTAGTGTGTGCGTAGTGAACATTTAATGCACTTGCTTCTTTATTTAAAGGAATTATTTAAAATAATAAATCCTTTGTATGTATGGGATAGAAAATAAAAAATGTAATTAATTTTTTAATGAATGGTTTGTTTTTTTATAAAAAAAAAAACAAAATATAATTTGAAATTGAGTTTTATAACAGGAGTGCAAAAATATAAGAAACATGCAAAAGTATACTAATGTTTTAATAAAATAAATTATTTATATCAAAAAATAAATCTAAATAGGTGTTTAACAGTCGCTTAAAAATATCGTAAAAAAGAAAAACAAAAGTGCGTTTGTGATTTGAAAAATTTATTTAAAATAGTCAAAGTATCTATTATAAGGGAAAATATTTTTATTCGTGGGTGTTTTGATCATAGTTTTAAAAAATATTTTGTTTTGATTTTGGTATATTAAATTGTTAATGCGAATGGATGTATGCAAAATAAAAAAAAAAATTGCGATATTGCTATAGCAGGTCAACGCAGGTGTTCAGCAGAGAAAAGAACATTGTAATGCCCCAGAATCAATCGAAAGTAAAGATCATTTGTAAAGTTTAAGGATGTATAATTGTCTAGTCCTTCAAACATCGTTTCCAATAATATCACATTTTTATATATGTATGAAGATGATTTTAAGTCAAACGTTAGTAAACCACCAAACTCCTTAAGATGATGTTTAAGAATTTCATACACCATTATTTTCTTTACACCATATGTAAAAAAAAATTTTATATGAATTCCATTGGAATTGTAGGCTTGACTTATATTGTAATTATAAGTTTGAGTTATACTTGCCTCCAATACTTAAATTCAAGTATAATTATTACGTGTTTGAGACTGGAATTTCACTTTAATTTAACGCTTGAATTTCACTGTACTTACATTGTTATGTTCGACTGGAAACGGATACTGGAACTGTTTTGTTGGAGTATGCTATTGAATTCCAGTGTAGTTCAAGTCCTTTTTTATTGATAACGAAGCAATTTTTACTACAGATAAAGAGAGGTGGCATTCATACTTTTCTGATTGAACCTGTTTTTATACCCTCCACCACCACTGTGGTGAATGAGGGTATACTAAGTATGTCATTCCGTGTGAAACTTTTTTATTATACATCTAAGACCCCATAAAGTATATATATTCTGGGTCCTTGAGTAATTCTAAGTCGATTTAGCCATGTCCGTCTGTCTGTCCGTCTGTTGAAAACACGCTCACTTTCGAAAAACGCAAAAGAAAAGAACAAACTTGGTCTCAAATTGCTTGTAGTTATCCTAAGCAGTTTGGGATTGAAATCCAGCAACATTGGTTTAGTAGGATCACAACTATGAATCAAAATGTGGAACCACTACCCAAAAAAAATTGATAATTTTGATACAAAAACTAACATAAATGGTGGAATAATGCACGGAATGACATAAAATTTTGCATGAATACGCTTTATACGACTGCAAATCATACTGTTAAATTTCGTGAAGAGCGGTCCATAATTTACCATAGGCCCCATATAAACCCTTCTCGCGGAAAACAGTTTAGTGCGCCTAAAACCGCAATAAATAACGCTAGCATACTTAAATTTGGTACGTCACAGTTTTATAATACGTCAAATCACACTGTAAAATTTTTTGAAGGTCGGTCTATAATTTACACTAGGTCCCATATAAACCCTACTCCCAGAAAACAGTTTAGTACGCCTAAAACCGCAATAAATAATGCTAGCATACTAAAATTTAATACTTCACAGTTTTATAGAACCAGAAATCACGCTGTAAAATTTTTTGAAGATCGGTCCATAATTTACACTAGCCCCCATATAAACCCTACCCCCGGAAAACAGTTTATTGCGCCTAAAACCGTAATAACTAACGCTATCATACTAAAATTTGGTACGTCACAGTTTTATAGAACCAGAAATCACACTGTAGAATTTTTTAAAGATCGGTCCATAATTTACACTAGGCCCCATATAAACCCTTCTCGCGGAAAACAGTTTAGTACGCCTAAAACCGCAATATATAACGTTAGCATACTTAAATTTGGTACGTCACAGTTTTATAGGACCAGAAATCAAACTGTAAGGTTTTTTGAAGATCGTTCCACAATTTACACTAGGCCCCATATAAACCCTACTCCCGGAAAACCGTTTAGTACGCCTAAAACCGTAATAAATAATGCTATCAAATGGAAATTCGGTACGTCACAGTTTTATAGGACGAGAAATCACACTGCCAAATTTCGTGAAGAGTGGTCCATAATTTACCCTAGGCCCCATATAAACCCTGCTCCCGGAAAACCGTTTAGTACGCCTAAAACCGTAATAAATAATGCTATCAAATGGATATTCGGTACGTCACAGTTTTATAGGACGAGAAATCACACTGCCAAATTTCGTGAAGATTTGTCCATAATTTACCATAGGCCCCATATAAACTCTACTCTCGGAAAATAGTTTACTGCGCCTAAAACCAAATAAAGCCCACTTTGGGATTTATAGATATTGCGGTGAAATTTTTTACTTAAATTCATATGGCAAGAGAAACTATCATGCAAGTTTGTGAAATTTACTGTTAACGCTAAAACTAATTACACTGCTGTATAGAAATTTTTTATTTTTTGTAATACCAGAAATCAGTCTTCAGAATTTTGGGATGATTTGTCCATAATTTACCATAGGTCCAATACAAATAACGCTCCTAAAAATCATTTTAGTTCGTCTAAAATTTGGCAGTGCGATTTCTCGTCCTATAAAACTGTGACGCACCGAACATCAATTTGATAGCAAAATTTATTACGGTTTTAGGCGTACTAAACGGTTTTCCGGAGTAGTGTTTATGTGAAGCCTCGTGTAAATTGTGGAACGATCTTCAAAAAATCTTACAGTGTGATTTCTGGTCCTATAAAACTGTGACGTACCAAACTTAAGTATGCTAGCGTTATTTTTTGCGGTTTTAGGCGTACTAAACTGTTTTCCGCGAGAAGGGTTTATATGGGGCCTAGTGTAAATGATGGACCCATCTTTAAAAAATTCTACAGTGTGATTTCTGGTTCTATAAAACTGTGACGTACCAAATGTTAGTATGATAGCGTTATTTATTACGGTTTTAGGCGCAATAAACTGTTTTCCGGGGGTAGGGTTTATATGGAGACTAGTGTAAATTATGGACCGATCTTCAAAAAATTTTACAGTGTGATTTGCGGTATTATAAAACTGTGACGTACCTAATTTAAGTATGCTAGCGTTATTTATTGCGGTTTTAGGCGCACTAAACTGTTTTCCGCGAGAAGGGTTTATATGGGGCCTAGTGTAAATGATGGACCCATCTTTAAAAAATTCTACAGTGTGATTTCTGGTTCTATAAAACTGTGACGTACCAAATGTTAGTATGATAGCGTTATTAATTACGGTTTTAGGCGCAATAAACTGTTTTCCGGGGGTAGGGTTTATATGGGGCCTAGTGTAAATTATGGACCGATCTTCAAAAAATTTTACAGTGTGATTTGACGTATTATAAAACTATGACGTACCAAATTTAAGTATGCTAGCGTTATTTATTGCGGTTTTAGGCGCTCTAAACTGTTTTCCGCGAGAAGGGTTTATATGGGGCCTAGTGTAAATGATGGACCCATCTTTAAAAAATTCTACAGTGTGATTTCTGGTTCTATAAAACTGTGACGTACCAAATGTTAGTATGATAGCGTTATTAATTACGGTTTTAGGCGCAATAAACTGTTTTCCGCGAGAAGGGTTTATATGGGGCCTATGGTAAATTATGGACCGATCTTCACGAAATTTAACAGTATGATTTGCAGTCGTATAAAGCGCATTCATGCAAAATTTTGTGTCATTCCGTGCATTATTCCACCATTTATGTTAGGTTTTGTATCAAAATTATCAATTTTTTTTGGGTAGTGGTTCCACATTTTGATTCATAGTTCTGATCCTACTAAACCGATGTTGCTGGATTTCAATCCCAAACTGCTTAGGATAACTACAAGCAATTTGAGACCAAGTTTGTTCTTTTCTTTTGCGTTTTTCGAAAGTGAGCGTTTTTTCAACAGACGGACAGACAGACGGACATGGCTAAATCGACTTAAGCCTCTAGTACACGGCATGTAAAAAGCAACATGCGCATGTGGTTCTGACGTAAAAATTTCCAGATGTCATCGATTTTGGCGTGGTTAAAAACATCCCCACAGAAACGATTCACGTTAAAGCTTCCCTAGAATTATCTTCCGACCACACACCTACAATTGTTACTATAATGAACCCCAATAGAATTGTATCTCCGACTGGTTACCTAGCGACGTCAGCCACACAAATAAATTGGTTAAAATATAAAAAATATCTCAGTGCCCATTGCACAGAAAATATTCCGCTCAGTACACCGGAGTATGTAGATCGCTCTATTGATAATTTTGACAGTTTTCTGAAACTAGCTGTTCAACATTCCAATATTGCCCCCAAAAAAACAAAAACTATTAAAATATATTCCACAGATGTCGAGCGTCTCTTGTCTGAAAAAAGGAGGGCACGAAGAGAGTGGCAATTGCACAGATCTCCTCAACTTAAGAACTTGCTAAAAGAGTGTACAAAAAGATTAAGAAAGTTATTGCAGACTCAGAAAACGGCTTCTCTGGAAAAATATCTTAAGGAACTTGATGCAACTCCACAATCGGACTACTCATTATGGCGTGCAGCTAGAAACCTCAAAAGGCCAGTTGTCTCTAAACCACCATTAAGAAACTTGAATGGAAGTTGGGCAAGAAATGATGTTGAAAAAGGAAATCTGTTTGTAAGTCACTTGAAAAACGTATTTACACCTAATATATCTCACAATATTGCGGTCGATTTACCACCTGTTGCTGCTAGAGCAGCTATTCCCCTAAGATTTGAGATGAGAGAAATCGAAAAGGTTATATGTGACTTAAACACTAAGAAGGCACCTGGCATTGATAAGATCGGCAATAAAATGCTATTAGAGCTACCTCGCGTAGCAAAGAAAATTATTCTTTTTATTTTTAATGCTATTTTACGCCTTGAATACTTTCCTCAAAAATGGAAGGTTTCCTTAGTTACCATGATACCAAAGCCAGGTAAAGATCATACGAAAGTTGAGTTTTATAGGCCTATTAGCTTATTGTCAAATATGTCAAAGCTATTTGAGAAATTATTAGTTTCAAAATTAACACCGATCTTAAGTGAAAATAGATGTATTCCAAACCATCAATTCGGATTTAGAAGAAAACACAGCACAATTGAACAAACTCATCGAATAGTAAATGTCATAAGAAAAACATTTGAAGAAAAAAAATATTGCTCAGCACTCTTCATCGATGTTTCGCAAGCTTTTGACAAAGTCTGGCATGAAGGCTTATTACACAAATTGAAGCAAAATTTACCAGCAAACACACACAAACTGTTAGAAAGCTACTTAGTCGGTCGTCAATTTATTATTAAAGAAGGAAATTTCTTAAGTTCACCTCAGCCGATTGGCGCTGGAGTCCCACAGGGCAGCATCCTGGGCCCTCTATTATACTTAATTTATACTTCGGACATGCCAACAAACAACTACACCCAAACTTCAACATTTGCAGACGACACAGCTTTTCTAAGCGTCCACGAAAACCGTTATGAAGCATCTCGTTACCTACAGCATCATATATTTCAACTAGAAATATGGCTAAGACAATGGAGGATAATGGTCAATGAGCAAAAATGCGTACATATAACATTCACCCTGCGCCGGGAATCTTGCCCCCCTATTACAATCAATAATCAAATTATTCCTCAACATTCGCATGTAAAATATCTCGGTATACATCTGGATCGGCGATTAACGTGGAAATGCCATATAGAGGCAAAATTAACTCAAATGAAACTAAAAGCCATCCAAATTCATTGGCTTATTGGAAGAAATTCTGTTCTTAGACTCGATTGCAAGCTTCTACTTTACAACTCTATCTTAAAGCCTATCTGGTGCTACGGTATTCAACTATGGGGCACTGCCTCGGCCTTTAATATCGAAAAAATTCAAAGGCGCCAAAATAAACTTCTTCGTATAATCACAGCCGCCCCCTGGTATGTTAAAAACTCAAACATTCATAAGGATCTCAACGTGCCATTAGTTAAAACTATGATTACAAAATATGCAGTAAAATATTTAAAAAGACTTGAACAACACCCAAATCCTTTAGCTCGAAATATTTTAAATCATGGCGGCCACACTCGCTTAAGGAGAAGAGACACTGCAGCGCTTACCCAACTAGATGAGAGATAAACACCTACATATATAAGTGAACAGAACCCGTGATGAAGAAAATTTTTGTCTGGCACTGGCAGGACATAAATAAAGTATTAGGTTAAGATTTGATAAATTATTGTTAGTTCATATTAAATATATGAAGATTCAATAAATAAATAACGAAAAAAAAAAAAAAAAAAAAAAAAAAAAAAAAAATCCGATAACAATTTAAAATTTCAGATTATTTTTTTTCCTGAAAAAATCACACAAAGGCGTGACAAAATATAATATTCAACTAAATCTAACACTTTTGCCCAAAAAAAGGCAAAAATTTCCTATAGTGCATTGAATGAAAAATGGGGGTAAAAGTTTAATGTTTTGATCACATAAACAAATGTATAAAATAATCTAAGGAAATAAAAATTAAGCAGTTTTCCTTCGAAATTTTGATTTTGCCGAAGAATTTTTTAAGCTGCCTTGTTTTTAAAGATATCGTTTTTCTGTGGTGCCTAATACACAAACAAATTAAACTTTTTAAAATTATTTTATTTCGAAGACTGAATGATATCGTCACTAGAAAAAATCAGCAAATCGGCACTTTGCAAATCGGCACTTTGCCAATTTTGGTACAAAAATCGTCAAAATGACGATAAATCGTCAAATCTGGCAGCCCTATTTTCATTATATCTATTTCTTTCGTTGAAGTTTCGCTTGCATTTGACACTTAATTACTGGAAGTATTCCAGTTAAAACAGAATTTGTGTTGTCTGTTCTCGCATTCAAATACAGAAACACTTTTTTCTCTCAAATCGAGAAACGATGGAATAATTTGTTTCACACTTAATGCTAAGAACTGGGGCGAACGACGAATTTTTGGCCGCGAATTTTCGTCGCCAAATATAAAAGATGTTTGTGTATATGAAAATGCACACAATCAGGGCGCCGACGAAAATTTAAATAGATTTAATTATATTTCATACGCCGGCAAACGACGAACAAATCAGTACTAGGTGACCATGTTTGGTTTTAGTTAAGAAGTAGTTTAGTAAATAAAGTTACTTTTTACTTTAATAATTGTTTTTTTTATTATTGTATAACACATAAAATAACTATACAAAGTATTTGGCTATATAAATAGTTTTTAGTTGTGTTTTTGATTATGTTTTTATTTTTAAGCATTATTTTTTTGAATATGGTCACACTATTTCTCTCTCTTTGCACAAACAGTAATGAACTTTCTCAATTATAAAAGCTGCCAGCTATTCGTCGTTATTGTGCTTCATACGACGAATTTACTCAGCGAATTTGTACGGATACATTCGTCGTGTTGGGCGAAATTCGTCGTTCGTCCCAGTTGTGTTCCTAGCATAATGTGAGAAATTTTGCGATGCGAGAAATACAGAAACGAGCTACTGTTTTACTATCCTGATTCAAAGCGATTTTTTCCGCAACTTAGTCTGGTAGCCCTATATAAAAACAGAAGTGACCTGGGGGCTAATTATGGCAGTCGTGATTGAATACTTTCTCGATTCGAAAGAAATTTTATTACTAATTCTTTCAATCGGTACTGGATTAGCATAGGAATAAAAAATACAAAAAAAAAAAACGAATCGAAATAATTTTTTCAGTGATGTAAAGCATTTCTTTCAGATTTTAGAACTCTGAAAAAATTATTTCGATTCGTTCAGTATCCATCGAAAGAAGTAGAAATAAAACTGCTTTCGAATGGAGAAAGTGTTCGATCACGACTGCCAGAACTAGTCCCCTGTTTTATATGGCATTATAAAGGTGATTTTTTTGAGAATAAAATATGTCACATTTTAAGAGAGCAAAGCATTTTTAAGAAACAAACACCAAATTGCATATTTTAAATAAAATTTCCCCTTGTTTTGTAGAAAAGAAAACACCATAACAGTGATTGAACGCTTAAGATCTGCACTCAATTCGAATAGTGCGCAACATTTGTTAGCATCACTAGCACACATGTTACATAAGTGAGATTGCTAATTTTCAATTTATCACTCAACATCTACAAATTGATTGCAATAATTTTGCACTATTACATAGTGTGAGTTGATACTGCAAAATTAGTACACCACCCCCGTCTATGTGGGCCAAACAAATCGACTGAGCTTAAATTCTTATTTTTTTTTTCTGGTGGCCAATAGGCCCTATAACTGGAGCCATATTTAACGCATCCAAGCTATAAATTCCATTTTTCCAAGAGAATCAAATTTTATTTTTGAAGATACATGGCATTTACACATGCAAGTGCCAGTCTGAAAAACTCATACACTCACACTTTTTCACTTACACAAACACAATATTTGTACTTGCAGCCAACTTGCAACGCATTTCTGATGTCAGTGATTTTTTTTGATACTTGCAGCCAGTTAATGTCAAAAATATACATATACTTTTCTAAAGGTTTGAGTTGCGGGGAATCAGAATCTGTACTCAAAATTTCTACAACACTTCGGGTTTTTACGATATCTTCGCTAATATTTAAATACCCCTGTTTTTCGCCATATTCCAAACTTTATAACTGCACGAATTAATCTTCATTTAAACGCCCGGGAGACTATCAAATAAATACATCAATCACATAGTTGTGTGCGTGCAGTCGTTCTTTTTCGGGTACACATACGCGTTGTCGGCAATGGTTGATGAAAATCAAAAAGTTTTGATTTTTTTATTTGATGGCTGATTATTTGATAGTCTCCTGTTGTGATTGACAAAAAAAAATAATTTTCTTTGTGTTTGTTGTCATGAAAAATATAAATATTTTGGTTTTCTACAAAATACAATTGTTGATTGCCGTGTTTATTTGTACGTCTCCGAAAAAGCCTCAAATAAACGACACTAACACATATGCACTGATTGACGAGTTTATTTGAAAGTCTCCAGAGCCCTTTATAAAACTTGATATGTCATCAGAATGGAACCAACTGCCTTTAAATAAATAATAATGAAAAATGTTATTTAACAGAGCTAGTTGGATTGAAAAATTATACAAAATATATAAAATATATCGTTTTATGGTACATTAGTAGGGAGATCGAACGGTTATTATTCGACCGGTTTTAACCGGTTATTTTAGTTTTTCCCAAGTCGGTTATTTTAAAATGTCCATTTTTCGAATATCAAATAAACCGGTTATTTTGGTATAATAAACCCTCGCGAATGGGTAGTCATCTTGCCGCGATGCGAGGGCTTAAGTACAAGGACGTTTAGAGTTAGTGACGTTAGTCAAGACCGGTAGGGCCTCCCATGCCAGAAGGGTCTAAACCGAGTACGAACCAAGAACTACCCCCCCCCCCCCCGTCTATTAGCGTCTGTTTCTCCTAGTTGGAGCGGCTAATGACTAGGTCCGCTGGCCTTTTTACGGTCAATTCTTTGCCTTCTGAAGGCTGTCGGTCCGCAATAAAATCCATCAGCGTCTGTTCTCATAGTGAGTGGCTGATGGTCTGCGTCTGTCTCCAGAGGAGCGGCAGGTATAATTTCGCCTGGCAGTAGGCATAAAATGCAACCCCACCACATCCCCCACGAAATGTCCGAAAATTCACGCCCTATGTATCCGGTAAAGGGCTTCATAATCTCCGGAGACCCTACTACTACAGCGTCGGTATCAGGCTGTAGTATGTCGAATGCTACTGAAACCTCGACTAGCAAGGTGGTTGCGCCAGGCTCTGCTAGTCGATTAGCTACTAGTGCGCAAAAACTCACGGCTAAGCCTTCAGGCGGTCGTAAACCAAGCTTGGTACAGGGTTCTTCGAAACCAGGTACCTCCAAGGCTTCCCAGGTCCGGACGGGAGAAAAACCCGTCAAAACCCCTTCCTCGGGTGCTGGCTTGACGGTGCAGACTCAGTCTACCGGAAATCCAGTTTCCCATGTGCCGAAACCTGTGCAAAGAGAGCATACGAAGAAAGATTCGATGCCCTCTGATGTACCTCCCCCAGCCTCTACGGCAATTATTAAAAAACCCCAAAGGCACATAAGCCCATCCAAACGGGCCTTTATAACCAGGCGCTCCGCCTACAAAATCATAAGCCGACTTGGTGAAAAACCGGTTGGTGAGCTCACGGAGCAGGAGAAAACCTCTCTCCAGTGGGCAAAAACCCATATTGAGGGTTTAAAACGTGCACCTCCCTCTGCAGAGGAAGGCAATCCTGAACGGAAGCCAACCGAAGCAGCGCCTAAACGGCAGCGGTCTGGGGAGGACACGCTTCCTGGGACTAAAAGGTCCAAACACACGCCTCAACGGCCGCAAAACAGGTCGTACAAAGATGTGGCTAAAGACCACCTCATTTGGGCGATCATTGACCGCAACGCAAGTGACGGCACCATTTCGTCCAAAAACTGGAAGCTGGTTGTCGTCGCACTTAGTAGGGCGTTCCTGAGTGTTCTAAGGGGAAACCCTGGACCACCACCACAATGTGAAGATGCCGGTTGGTATCAAGGGCACATTAAATTGATAGCGTGTGCAGATGAGCGTTCAGCGCTGCTGTACAAGGATGCCGTGGAGTCCCTGGGGGAAGTTTGGCAGGGCGCTAAGATTGAGGCAATACCTCTGGCCGATGTACCGCAAAGGCCCAGATCTATTGCCAAGATCCCCGCTGAGCCATCCGACCCCAAGGACATCCTGGAAATAATACAGCTAAGTAACCCCCAGCTACCCACACAGGACTGGAAAGTAGTGAGGGTTTCTGAATCTGTTGAAGAGTCCAGGAAGGCCACTGTTGTGATAAACAGTGACTCTCTGCCGTCACTTCGGAAGACACAGGGGAAGATTTTCTATGGATTTGGAACTATCTTCCTCCGAGTCTATAAAGGTGACGACAAAGGGAAGCCTCAAGCTCCGGCGACTACCACCACCACAACAACAGCATCAACGGAGCGTATGGAAGACGAATCTGCTACGTCATCGGCCAATGAAGACACCCAATCGGTCAGTGGACTTGTGGGTGACTTCCTTTGTAAGATGGGAGTGGCGGATGATGAGGACATCCTTCTGGAATCGGACGACGATCCAGAGGATGCCAACGTCACAGTCGTCTCTCCTTCTCTCTTCTCCTCCGATTAGCTTCAGGCACGGAGGAGCTTATATGCATCCAAGAACCATTGTTGTATAGAGACAGGGTTTGCGGACTCAGATTAGACGGTTACAGTACTCTGTACGCAGCCGATCAAGGTAAGACCAGAGCTTGTGTTATGGTCAAAAACATCCTTAAAGCTTTCATTCTTTCTGATTTTAGCGATAAGGACACATGCACTGTCGCAGTAGAGTGCAAAACCAGTACAGTCTGGTTTATGAGCTGCTACATGGCACACGACCAGGGTGCTAACCCTCCAAACTCCACAACCAGGAAGGCGATGTCGCACGCTAAAAGGCACAACATCCCCCTAGTAATATGTGCAGATGCGAATGCACACCATACCGTCTGGGGTAGCTCGGATGTCAATCCACGAGGTGAGTCGCTTTTGGACTTCATAGTAGAAAATGAACTAACAGTAGTTAATAGGGGTAGTGAGCCCACCTTTATTGTGACTAACAGAAGGGAGGTTCTTGATATTACGCTTATTAGTGATAAGTTCGCGGATATGATTAGCGATTGGAACGTGTCTAAGGACTGTTCCTTCTCTGATCACATGTATGTTGATTTCAATTTTTCCTTTAGAGTTGATTCAGTTAAACGCTACACGAACAGAAGAAGGACTAACTGGTCTATCTATGCGAGTGTACTCGGGGACAAGCTGCCTATGTGCCCAGCTCTCATAGACAGTGTGTCCATGCTCGACTCCGCAGTGGAGTCATTGACCGGTGCCTTAATGGAGGCAACAAACGAAGCCTGTAAAATAATGGACAGGAGGGGCAAAGCTAAGCCCATATGGTGGAATGCGGAAATTGCTGAAAAACGCAAGGAAAGCAGGAAGCTCTTTAATGAGGCAAAACGTAATGGTGTTTGGAACAATTACAAGTCCTCAGTTAATGAATTCAAGAATCTTATCAGGAAGGCCAAGAGACAGTCATGGAGGAAATTCTGCAGTGACGTGGAAAACTCCTCGGAGACAAGTCGGCTTCGTAAGATTTTATCCTATAATCCAGCTATTCCATCATATATACGGAAGATGGATGGATCCTGGACCACAAACAGTCGGGACACCCTTGAGGTCCTGATGAATACACACTTCCCTGGTTGCACTGATGATGTGCCTAGGGAGGAAACTTTTAGTGGCGCTCGGGATATCTCTAATATTCCGATAACTCGCCATCGTGTGGAATGGGCGGTCAAAAGCTTCCATCCCTTTAAATCTCCAGGCCCGGATGGCATTATCCCAGCGGACCTACAAAATAGCCTGGGAATATTGATGCCATGGCTCTTGGCAATATTTAGAGCCTGCCTGAGTCTCTCACATGTCCCAGCAACGTGGACATCATATAAGATCGTCTTCATCCCCAAGAGTGGGAAGACATCTCACACTATGGCTAAAGACTTTAGACCAATTAGTCTATCCTCCTTTCTACTGAAAACACTGGAGAGGATTTTGGATATTCACATTAGATCATCATTAGGACCCAATTCCCTGTCACCGGCTCAGCACGCCTACACGAAGGGAAGGTCCACTGAAACTGCGCTTCACTCATTGGTGGGCCACATAGAGAGATCCCTGCATTACAAGGAATTTGCTTTAGTGGCATTCCTGGATATTGATGGCGCTTTCAACAATGTTAAACCTGAATAGGTTATTAACGCGACATTTGGAGATCGACCCAGCGATCATTCAATTTGTCAGCAGTATCTTGCACTTCAGGCGTATCGAATCCAACTTGGGCGCCTCGAACATTTCAAAGGTTGCGACTAGGGGCACCCCGCAAGGTGGTGTACTGTCACCTTTACTTTGGAATCTGAATATAAATACCCTACTCAGAGCCATGGAAAGGACGTGCTGCAGAACGGTTGCATATGCGGATGACGTTGCAGTTGTGGCTATGGGTAAAGATCCCAGACTTTTGTCTGAACTAATGGAGTCCGCACTGGACGTCCTAACAAAATGGTGCCAGGGATGTGGACTGGATGTAAATCCCGCCAAAGCAGAACTGGTAATTTTCACAAGGAGATACAAAATTCCCAAATTTAATACCCCGAGGATAAAAGGGGTGTCAGTGGAACTGTCTGACAGCGCCAAGTATCTTGGGCTAATATTGGACAGTAAACTGAACTGAAGGATGAACTCCAGCTCCAGGACTAATAAAGCGGCTACTGCATTATATTGCTGCAAAAGGGCCATTGGCCTAAACTGGGGAATTAACCCGAGGAATGTATACTGGCTATACGAATGTGTCATTAAACCCATTCTCTTCTACGGGGCAGCTGTTTGGTGGCCGGCGCTCAAGGCGAAGAGTCATCAATCCAGGTTTGAACGTACAATGAGAATGGTGGCGATAGCGGTAACAGGTGCCATTAGAACAACCCCCTCTAAGGCATTGTTTACGATTCTAAACTGGTTACCACCAGACATTTTGGCGAAAAGGTTAGCTGCGAACGCGGCGGTAAGACTAAGGACCACCGGAGCATGGAGAGATTATAATATCGGACATGCTAACATTCTGAATGATATTAATTGGCACATGGATGTTGATTATGTCACACCCGAGCCAATCTTTGATCCTGGCTTCACGGTAAGCATTGTGGATAACGTGGTCCACTATGATGACCTGCAAATCCCCGCGAATACGATTCGAATCTTCACGGACGGGTCTAAAACACTGTATGGTGTCGGTTCTGGCATATACTCCGAGCAGTTAAACTGGAGCATTCCTATAAGGCTGCCGGACCAATGCAGTGTCATCCAGGCCGAGATAATGGCCATCCACACAGCCGCGAAACGCATCCGGTACGGTGAAATATCTGGAAGGGATATTCACATTATTACCGATAGCAAGGCGGCCATAAGATCCCTGGAGAATGTGTTCATCACATCGAGAATTGTCCGAGAATGCCGGATGTCTCTGGAGGAGATAGCGAGACATTCACTGGTCACCCTTAATTGGGTCCCCGGACACGGGGACATACATGGGAACTGCATGGCGGATTCGTTGGCGCATGCAGGTACCACCTTGAATCGGGACGATTCCACATATGTAGGTGCTTCACTCCCAAGGTGTAAGCAACTTATAGCGCATAAGTTTCATCTTATCGCCAGTCAGAGGTGGCACGACGAAACCACCTGTGGGGAAACCAGGAAAATCTGGCCCATCATAGATGAAAAAAGGACACGGCGGGCATTACAGCAGTCCAGACATCATCTAAGAAACCTAACTGCGGTTATAACTGGCCACTGGCCAATTGGGAGACACGCCCAGAGGCTGGGGCTCCCTTATAACGACTTGTGCAGAAGTTGCGGCGATGAGGAGGAGGAAGAGTCAACGGAACATCTTCTCTGTAACTGCCCGGCTTTCGGAGACTTAAGACTCAAAATGTTTGGTCGAAGAACCCTTGGGGACAAAACTTGTCTCTCTGATGTTGACGTAAATAGGATCCACTCCTTTATTGAATCGACCGGTTGGCTGCATGGGAATACTAGCAGCCAGATGTCATAGGACCCATGGGAGACGGCGTGATATGGTAACACAACGGGAACTAAGCAATGGACCCACGTGAGCTGTGCTTGATCACGGCTGCCAATGGAACCTAACCTAACCTAACCTTGGTATAATAAACCGGTTATTTTAAAAATGTGTAATTTATATACGTTTTCCTTACTCTTGTTGTAAATGTACCCGTATATTCAAGTATTTTTTAATTGAATTTTGGCAAACTTAAACTTTTTATGAAGAATGTCAAAACAAAATGTAACAAAAGGCAAACACCATTATGAACAATGTAAATACAAATCGCTTATAGAAGCGTGTGTTCCTGTAAAAACCCAAAAAAAAATTCAAAACAATACAAAAACGTGTTCAGGTAAAAAGTAAATAGTAATTTGTGCGAGAGTATTCTAAAAATTATTATAGATGTTATCTCTAGATATATTTCGATCGGGATTAAAGAGACAAACAACTGATTCACATAGACATGCTTAACCACTAACAAATTAAAACTCATTTAAAATAAATTTGGGAGAATATCTCAAATAATAAATTTATTAAATTCCTATAATTTTTTATTTGCGTTTGCAAAATGCTTGTCTATATCAAACTTCATTAAACAGTTTCTAAATAACATTATACAATTATCTTCTTACGAATAAAGCTTAAGGTATGTTCAGACCTAACAAATATTTAACGAACAAATACAAAAACATGACCAGCAAATGTATCAAACTTTAGCTTTATTTTTTTACCAATTTTAATGGACTCTCTTATCTTTATTTTTAAGAAGATAATTGTATAATGCAATTAAGAAACTGAAACTTACAAAAACTTATTTGATTTTTGTGTATTTATATATACGAACTAAAACCGGTTAACCGGTTATTTAAAAATGCTTAACCGAAAACCGATTTTTTTAAAATAGCAACTATTCGGAATATTCGAAAACCGGTTATTAAAAAAAGTCGAATAATCGGTCTCCCTATACATTAGTATTAAAATTTGTAGTCGCGAGTGCGAGCGCTAACCTTAAAAAACTGCTATCACCATTCAATTCAGCGTATTCGAAATAGCTTTACCAGTATGATGCCCAGCTTGTTAAAATTTGCGACTGGCATGGTGTAATTATTAATATCAACTGTCTATTTAGAAATAGGGCTCTGTTTCGCACTTGGTAGCTCTGATTTATAAAGAACTTTCACTCGACTATGGAAACTTGCATGTCATTTGACTATTTCTACGAAATTTTCGATGTTTATCTTCTAATGCCACATTTTTTGTTTGGCTTCAAATATCATATCAAAATTTGCTGAAGTTAGTTTTTGTTTTGTTGGAAGACTCGTTTACCTGTTACAGTTAAAAGTATATAGACCGGCTTCAGACAGTGTTAGGCATTTTCGTAGTTCTTTGAACAGCTTATATATTTTTTACAATACTATTATAGTGGTTGAAATCTTTTTGGCTAATTTCCAAAACATCATAATACTTTGCAGTCAAAGTCAAAAATTTATTATCACTACATTAAGTCAGTTTTTGACATGTGTGTTTTTCACCGAAGACAATAAAAGCAAAAAGCAAAAAAGATTAAGCGAAAGGAATATTTTATGTGTCACTGTGTTCAATCTGAGTAATATAAGACATATTTATGGTAACATTTATGTCACTTACGAGAATCTTAGGACAATTGATTAAGCGATCTCGTTTTCGTCAGCAGGGCCAAAGAAAATCAGTATTTCACTTTTTTTGTCACTAGTTTTGTATACCGATTAACAGTGTGACCAGATCCAAAAAAAATGTTATAGCTAAATCTGGCATTATACATGCCCAAAAAATTTTTTTTTTTTAATTTTTGTTAAAAAGTTATTACCAGTATGAAATTTAGTTCGAAACTAAATATATTTTTTAGACTTATTTTTTAACGAAATTGAAATAAATGGTTATATTTAAAAAAATCGGTAGATTTTGGTAAATAATCATATAAATAACAAGTAAGAGTGCTATATTCGGCTGTGCCGAATCTTATATACCCTTCACCATGGTGCGATAAGAATAATCTACATATATAATATATCTGTGGCATTAAATAATAATGGCTTAAGTCGGAATTTCTTGTTTTGAGATATTAAGGGTTTTACCAAAAATGAATTGTTTGTTCTTTATACCAAATTATTAGTCACAGAAAAAATGCGCATTTATTTAGAACAAAACTCTAAATTTTATAAAAAAGTGTTTTTTAAAGGATATCAAAGTAAAAATAGCAAAAACTGATATATTTTTTATTTAATTAAAAATAATTTATAAATACCAAGAGAAAAAAAAATTTATCGAATGGGATTTGAACCCGTCAACACTCAGACGATTTACCATTTACTTCGGTAATAAAACTTGAACTCGGAAAGATCTACGGTTCCCGAAAATAGGTATTTTTATTAAAAAAAATTTTATTTTGGTAATAACTTTTTTGTATCTGAACCGATTTTTCCGAGTTTTTCAGCAAATATGTTCCGATCTTTTGATATATAAGACGTATCCATAGGTCATGTAACAGCTCTAAAAATTTAGTTTTTATAAAAATTTTGATGCTTTTTAGCCCATTTTTGGAGTATTTTGCTAATAACTTAACCATTTCTTAACCGATTTGGCAGATTTATATACCCACGTCTTTAGGAAGAAATTTATTATTTACTTAGATTATAAAACTTGGACTCGGGTAGATCTATTGTTCCCGAAAATGGGTATGTTTAAAAAAAAAATTTTATTTTGGGCATTACTCTTCCATTTTTGGGAGAAAAGTTTCAGGGTTTTCGGGAAATATATGCTGCTAAATATATACATTTTGGTATATAAAACGTGTTCATATGTCATACTAGAGCCCTAAAATTTAAAATTTCGAGTATTTTCAATAATGTCTTTGTACGGGAGGTACCACGCCCACTTTTCCAATCGCGCCCATATTTTGTGGGATACTGTGTATTGATAACCGATATGTTTGTACCTCATTTGAGAACTTTAGCTCGTTTCGTTCTCCAGATATACAGAAATGTATAACGTCTTTGTATGGGAAGTGCCACACCCACTTCTCCAATCCCGCCCATTTTTTTAGAGAGTTTGTGTATTGTCAAGCAACATGTGTGTACTAAATTTAAAAGCTGTATCTCTTGCCGCTCTCGAGATATGCAGAAAAAAAGAATTTAAAAAACAACAACAACATGGGATTTATGGGAAAAATTAGAGGTAGTCGTGGTTTTTTGCTCATATCTCAGCCATTTATGGACCGATCTTCCTGAATTTCAATAGCAAACAATTCCGGACTATATGTAACATAAATGTATAAAAACCTAGCCTCCATCATATCTGGGGTCTTCGGAAAACCCAATTCAACGGACGGACAGACGGACAACCGGATTTGAACTTCCCTTCTCATAAGAAGCCAGAATATATATACTTTATATGATCTTAGATCAATATTGTAGAAATTACAAACGGAATGACAAAGTTGTATATACCCTTTTACCTTCGGTGAAGGGTATAAAAATATGTAGCACTGGCAGTTGAGATTCAATTTTAAGTTTAGGGGGTCTCCAAACCCGCAATACATGAAAAATTTAAACGATTTTATTTCTATGCTATATAAATTTTTTTAGATAATTTTATTTCTTATAGCTTAAGAAAAGTTGAAGTCTTACAATTATTAGTTTTCATTTTTTCATATTTATTTGAAAAAAAATTTCAAACATTTACACTATAGAATTTTTATCCAAATACCAGGCATCAGAAATTAGGAACCGAAAACTTAAAATTTAATGTGCTATTTTCATACCACAAGTGTTTGAACGTGTAGTAAAATTTATATGAAAAGCACTCAGTTTTTTGAGTGTTTTTCATATAAAATTTCCTACTCGTTCAATCACTTGTGTTGTGAAAACAGCACAAAAGTTTTTCATTTGATAAATTCAAAACTCATTCGTACAAAATAAATTTTTTCTTCTGTCAGTTAAAAAAAAATAGAAAACACAAAAAAAGATATTTAATTTTAGAGTACAATATGTGTTTTGTACATGAAAAGAAACAAAAAAAAACAAAAATTTAAAAAAATACACAAAAACCTTTTTTTAATTTTTTTTTTTCTTTTGAAAAATATTTATCATTGGTGTTCAAAACATGTTTTCAACTGTACAAAAAAAAAAAAAAATAAATAAAAAGTATTTTGTTTGATATGCTCTTCAAGTTCAAAATAATAAAGTTCTTAAAAAACCGTTTTTGAGAAAAATATTTTTTTTTTCTGTTTTTAGAAACTAACAATAAAAAACGCAATTTTTAAGTTAAAATTGTGAATTTTAATTAAAATTATAATATAAAATTGTGTTTTAAATTGCAATTGCAAAAAATCTTTAGAGATCCTTTATTATCAAAACTAGCTGTTGTTGCATGCCGTACCCGCAACACAGGTATCTGTGGAAAGAGCCTTCAGTGCTTTGCCAATTATTATTATGACCAAAAATAGAAGGAACTTAAGTTCTGAGCATGTAGAAAATTTATTGTTGCTCAAACTCAACATCAAACTAATTGATAAAATTACGATTTAGTTCTAGGATAATATTTATCATGTTATAACTACTTATTATTAATTAGCTTTATATTTTTTACTATAATTTTGTACGTATGAGTATAAATTTTGTCAATTAAAAAAATTCAATTTAAGGTTTTCGGATAATTTTTTTCTTTTCGTGTACAAAATAATATTGTACTGAAAAAATAAATATCTTGTTTTTGTGTTTGCTTTTATATTTTTAAACTGATGAAAAAAAATTATTTTGTTCGCATGACTTTTAAATTTTTAAAAAGAAAAAATAAAATTTTTGGTTCGTAATTTTTTGTACAAAATTACAAAAAAAATATTTTTCTAAAAACATTTTTTTTTTTTTTTTTGACAACTTTATTATTTTGAACTTAAAGAAACAATATCAAACAAAATATTTATATCTATTTTTGGTTATTTTACAATTTAAAATATTTGTGGAACACCAATGATAAATGTTTTTTAAAAAAACGTTTTACGGTCCGTGCTAAATACAAAGTGAAATTTCTTTGCACTTTTATATCAAGGGGATTATAATATTAACAATCATCAAGACGAGCGCATTTCAAATATTCCCTAAGTATTCAACATTTTTTATTTTTTCGAATTTATTCTATGAGCTAAATTTCAGTTATGTATTTTATAAAGCTTTTTGTAATAGCTCTATTCCTTAATTTTTTTAGAAATTACTTTATTCTAAAAAATGTAAGGAATAGAGCTATTACAAAAAGCTTTATAAAATACATAACTGAAATTTAACTCATAGAATAAATTTGAAAAAATAAAAAATGTTGAATTTAAGAAAGTTGCTTATGAAAAAGAAATAATTCCCAATATTCCCTAAGTATTTTATTTTTTTTAACAATACAGATAAAATGTTTTTTAACATTAGAATTTCCATTTTCATGCGAAATTTCATTTTGGGTAAAACTATTTTTATCATATTTAAGAGCTTTTTTGATGTTTTCTCTTAATTTTCACTGTATTATGTAAACATAATAAAAAATATTTTAGAATTTCTGTGTAAATGCCCTAGTCCGCCTGTAGACGGATGAAGCAAAGGCATCATTACCAAGTCCAAAGCACTTGTTCAAAAAATGAAAATTTAAATATTTTAAGTGAGATGTTAAGTTACTAACAAAATTTTTTTTTTAACTTAGTTAATCATTTCGAATATCTTTCCGCGATGCACAAATTTCACTACTTTACAAACTAATAATATTCAAGTTCATATTAAAATGTTAATCAACGAAAATGGGGTTGCCATAGATCAAAAAGTTTAGTAAGTTCTTTAATGAAATATTTTAAAAAATATAAAAATTTTATAAGGGCTTAAATGAACCCCGTCTAAAGGCGGTCATGGTCATTAGAGACTTAATACTAGGGTATTCAAACGATTAACCGTTCTTCGAATAATCGATTAATTTTGGTCGATTAACTGTTCGAATAATTTAAAATTGCTTATTTTCGATTGACGAATAATTCGAATAATTTATGTCGATTAATCGATTAATCAAAAATTGGTTTTTTCGCAGTACATATGTATGTATTAGTTTTTTTCTTTTATGTAAAAAAAACAAGCCGGTACGTTCTGAATACCCTTTTATTGTTTTTTAACTCAGGAACATTTCCTTTGAGTAATGATTCAGATAAAGAAGATTGTTTTTTTTCAACAAGATTATTAAAAGTATTAAAATTGTTAAGAATTTAAAAAAAAATGCAAATAGTATAATGGAATAATATAATTTTTAGGAAATACAAGAAAAATAACAGAGAAATTGGATATGTTTTATAACGCTTTACTTTCAATCTCTCCAACGTCAGCAATAAGTGAAAGAAACTTTTCTAAATCAAGTTTCATCAAAATAAAAGAAAGAACTCGTTTGAAACATAAACATTTAAACTGTATACTATTTTTTTAAAAATTATTTTAGAAGATTAGATTGAATTTTGATGCTATTTTTTATTTAAAAAGTTTCCTCTTTTATTACATTAAGAACATTTTGTTATATTATTGTTACCTGTTTTTAGAAAATGTTCATGTTAGGTTAGGTTAGGTTCCATTGGCAGCCGTGATCAAGCACAGCTCACGTGGGTCCATTACTTAGTTCCCGTTGTGTTACCATATCACGCCGTCTCCCATGGGTCCTATGAAATCTGGCTGCTAGTATTCCCATGCAGCCAACCGGTCGATTCAATAAAGGAGTGGATCCTGTTTACATCAACATCAGAGAGACAAGTTTTGTCCCCAAGGGTTCTTCGACCAAACATTTTGAGTCTTAAGTCTCCGAAAGCCGGGCAGTTACAGAGAAGATGTTCCGTTGACTCTTCCTCCTCCTCATCGCCGCAACTTCTGCACAAGTCGTTATAAGGGAGCCCCAGCCTCTGGGGTGCCTCCCAATTGGCCAGTGGCCAGTTATAACCGCAGTTAGGTTTCTTAGATGATGTCTGGACAGCTGTAATGCCCGCCGTGTCCTTTTTTCATCTATGATGGGCCAGATTTTTCTGGTTTCCCCACACGTGGTTTCATCGTGCCACCTCTGACTGGCGATAAGATGAAACTTGTGCGCTATAAGTTGCTTACACCTTGGGAGTGAAGCACCTACATATGTGGAACCGTCCCGATTCAAGGTGGTACCTGCATGCGCCAACGAATTCGCCATGCAGTTCCCATGTATGTCCCCGTGTCCGGGGACCCAATTAAGGGTGACCAGTGAATGTCTCGCTATCTCCTCCAAATGTTCATGTTAAAAAATTTAATTTTTTGTCTTATTTTTAAACTTCTAAACAAGACAAAATTATTTTCGATATTGTTCGATTATTATTCGATTAAATTTTTACCTCGAATATTTATTCGCGCGATTAATCGATTAATACAAAACATCGATTAATTGAATATCCTACTTAATACGTATTCTCTACTTGCAATTACATAATTATTTGCATGTGCAGAGGCAGGACTAAGCACAGATCTAGCCAAATTAAAAAAACTTTCACTACTGTCGAAAAGGAAAAAGTTGACATATGTTTTAACAGGATAATGGAGTGGTTTCAAAACTCTCTATAGAAAATCTAGGAGAAACCCATAAAATTTGTTGGAGTGTATTTTTATTTATTCAATTTTAATGGAGTCTTTTGGTCTAAACTGTTTGTTTCTTTGAATTGTTTGTTTTACTGTGGCCTTTTGAAACATAATTTATGCACATTTCTTTATAAAGCAAAAACTAACCTGAATTCAGATTTTTTTTTATATGTACATATATTGTTTTTATCATCCTCATATCCTCAAGCTCGTTTGCTACATTATTCTACTGTTGTTACTTTTACAAACTACTTTGTTTATCTTATCAAGAGTTAATGATCTATAAAACAGAGCAGAACAAAAAGGTAAGAAGGCAAACTGAAACAATTTTAAACGGGAGCAACATCACTAGATGATGCTACAACAAGGCGTTTAAAGAATAAGATGCGATCATTTAATGACAACGTTATAGCTACTACAACAATTGATCGGTAGCCGGTTTAAAAAAAAACCATCACCAGATCTGCGATATCTCAACTGATTCTTGAATCTTAAAATAACAGCTTCATAAAAGTAAATTAGATTTCATTTAGCGTTTGGATCTAAAAGCTCGTAAATAAATGTCAAATGGCAGCACAATCATTGTTTAAACAAAAACTCAACTTAATTCTGTGACGTATGTGTAATGGGAACAATAGCCACAGCCAGCGTTGCCGTCTTGGCTACTTTTAACCACAATTGGTTACTTTTTTTCTATTTTGGTTACTTTTTTTTAAATTGAAAAATAACCAAATTTTTGTTTTACTTAGACGATCCAGTTTTGTATTTCTTGTTTTAATCCCCTCACTCTTTTTTAGCAATTCACTCATACTTCTTAAAATTGAAACGAACATGCTTTCAGTTTCTCTTTCAAGTTGAGTGTTTCAATTAACGTAGAAGAAAACAGCAAATTAAAATTTTATTGAGCATTTTCTTCGCTTTTGTTTTCTTGATGGCATCTTAAAAGTAAATTGTTTTAAAATTGCGTGCAGCCTACATCACAGTTTTAATTTTTTGTGAATTTTCACAAGCAGTATGTGCAAAAAACTTGAAAGCAATACTGGATCATGTTAGTACTACTATTACCCGCTCCGCTTTTCTGGACATATATAATTTTAGATGGTATTGATACATTTAACATTAATACTTTATTTCATTCACTTTATAACTATTTTTTATACACCGATTATCAATTAGGCCATATAAGTTATATATACTTTGAACAATAAAAACCCACTTTCTGGGCTATCCTTTTCTCTACTCTATTCTCTAACATTTATAGTCCGTTGATTCTTCAAAAATTTGAAAGTTCTAACTCATACTGTTTTGCAAAGAAACGAAAATAAATGTTAGCTTTGTTTTGGAGGTGCCAATTCCACTTCAAAACTGCGAAAAATTAAAATGCATATTGTACCTTCCGGATCATCAGTTATATAAAATCGATCCCGAGCTTCAGGTGTCTATATACGTACTTTTATGTTATATTTTTCAACTGAAGTGCAAATAAAATAGTATTTTTAATACATAAATATTTTGGTAATTTTTTTTTTGCATTTGGTTACTTTATTTTTAAATTTTGGTTACAATTTTTTTTTGTCGTGGCAACACTGGCCACAGACTATGTGAAGGCAAACGAATCCTTTTTTAACTGCAGCTTACTCTGTTTTGAGGTTTGTATTCACGTTTATTGTTGGTTTTTTCCGCCTTATCCACTAATGTGTCTGTGGTAATACAGAGTGGGGCAAAAGTCGCAAAAAATTAATAACTTTTCTATTCAAAAATTTTTTTCGGGAATACAAATTTTATTATTAATAAGATCTCTCTACGACGTGCTAGATTCCCAATTTTTATTCTTGACAAAAAAACTGAAATTTATTGTTAAGGGAAAGCTTGTATCTATGCGCATTTCATTGGTTACTTAGGCCAGCTCGTCAGGAAACTTTTCCAAGGACTTTAGAAAAGCTAAAAATATTATACAAATATGACTATAAAGTGAATAAGAATTTTTAATACTCAGGTCTTACTTGCAACAATATCAAAGCTTCAACAAAGCCATAACAATAAACAGTGAATTTATCTTTTCTTACAATCCCCTACAATTGGCTGTTTTTTCCAACTCGAATTGTAGTTGTAATAGGGTAAAAAGAAAAAACAAAACTAAAAAACAAATTGATTAATATACTCGTAGAAAATTGCTACTTCAGTTTCTTTGGCGGGCACATGCAAATTTTTTATCAAAAATTATTTTCGGGAATACAAAATTTATTACTAGTAAGATTTCTCTACGACGTGCTTTTCTACTTTAATTTTTTTTTATTATTTATGATTGTTTTAAGCCCCTTCGTGTCTTTTGCCCCACCCTGTAAAATGATGTTAGCAGTTAGTTTTTGTCTCCATACCTATTCAAAATCCGTCTGTGTTACGGTCCATCTAGTAACACTGCTTCTGTTTGTCTGTTTTAGAGTTGAGGTTCTTTTTTTTTGTTTTAATGTGTGAGCTAACATTTATTTAAATTTTTATTTCTTTGTCCGTAGCTTTGAAGCAACGCCAGTAATAATGTATACATTATATTTTATAAATTTATATTGCAATAAAAAAGATCAACCACTCATTTCATACATATTGTGAGCAGCGTTGCCGTTGTAAGTAATTTTATCCATATTGGTTACTTTTTTTCAATGTGCCCTTCTGCTCTTTTTTCATTTTGGTTTTTTGATTTTTATTTTCTTCAAGAAAAAATTACAAATTATTATACCCTTCACCCAAGGTAAAAAAAGTATGTAAAACTTTGTCATTCTGCTTGTAATTTTTTCTATATTGATGCTGTATTGTGTATATGACCCTGTAAAGTGTATATGGTTATTCTGGATCCTTATAAGAAGAGAAGTTCAAATCACGATGTACGTCTCTCCATCCGTACGTTGAAATGGGTTTTCGGAAATTACGCTTGATTGGTCCACGAATGGCTGAGATATGTGCAAAAACCACGACTGCCTCTAATTTTAACCATAAATCCCTTGCTGTTGTTTTTTTTATATTTGCATACCTGGAGAACAGCAAGAACCAAAGTTTTCAATATGGGCGTGGTACAAAATAAATTTATTTATATCTAAAGAACGGTATAAATATAACTTTCTGTTCTTTTCGTATCATGGTGAAGGGTATATAATAGGGTATACCTTTAATCGGGCTTTTGCTTTAATCGGTTAATCGCTCGATTAATTAACCGAGGTTTTGGTTTAATCGTTTAATAATCGGTTAATTTTGTTATTGTTAAAAAAGTTTTTTTCATAAATTGAGTAATTTCGATATATATAAAAATGCATAAATTATTTGTTATTTGGAGCTTATTAGTAAACAAAACCAAAAACAAAACAAACATAACAATTCTTGAACTAAAACGAGCAAACAAAAGAATAATGAATAAATATGTAATACCTATTTTTTAATTAATACATATTATGTATTAATTAAACAACAAACTGTAAAATCATTTTATTAGTTATTTCAATAGTTTAAGAAAATCTTATAAAATAATCTTTTATACAAATAATTTGGCTTAAGTGTTTAGGATTTCAGCGTTTATTTTCTTAAGTTTTATTTAAACTTGACTTTGAAAAAATTCTTTCATTTATCGTAAATTTTAAATCAAAAGCAACCTATAATTCAGAATATCTTATTTCTAAGTCCTCTTCCTGGATTTTAATTTTTTAAAATTTTTCACACTTCGCATTATTTCGGTTAATGCTGTTAAAAGATTAATATGAGAAGAAACAAATAACTAAACGCATACATATAAAAAGGACGTGAAACAAAAAGCTGTTGACATCTAACACTTATTTAAAATGAAGATCATTGAACACCTTCTTTGTTTGTATGAAAAAATATTTTCTAAACACATACCTTTTTTACATGAGACAAAACACTTAATTAAAAATACAACAAAATATGTAATAATACTACCAAAAGTTAAAAATTTTGTTACATCGGTTAATCGACTGAAGTTAATCGGTTTAATCGTTAATCGAAAATAGGCAATTTTAAATTAACCGATCATTTAATCGGGTAGTAATTAATCGGTTGACCGGTTAACGGTTAACCGAATGAATACCCTAGTATATAAGACGCGGTTAAGCCGAATATAGCACTCTTATCGTACACATCTAATCCTGTGTTGTGACATGTGACGTATTTGTGGTCATGTGAGCTCTCATTTTCGGTGCTTTACTTCCGCCGATCTCCTCCAAGTTGTTCACTAGCGCACAACATTGCTTCTACCCTAGGAGTTCCTGTACTTTGCTATGTCTCTGATATCTTTTCGAGGCGTGTGTAGGTCAAATGTCCACTAACGACGTCGAATATGATGGTCTATGGGGGTTTGGTTGCTGCATGACAATAGGGCAGCATTTGAAATTTGGTTGCGCCAAAATATTCTGTTGATTTCGCGCAAACATTTATTTACAAGCACTTGACGTTTGGAAGATATAGATTGAGTAACTGTCCATGTTTCGCAGCCATAAAATAGGAATGATTTCACGCCTAGAGTTTAAAATATTTATTTTGGCTAAGGAAATGATAAATTGTATTTACTTTGCATATCGTTATCTCCGACCTCAGCTGCTATTCCAATCATTCCAATTTAAGTTATTAACCTATCCATTATAACAATAGCACTTATGTTTGAAATCTATAGCTTTTACAGTTCTGCTAATAAGCAGAACTCCTTGTGCAAAGTTTTTAAATCTGTAATGTAAATTGATACTTTTTTAGTTTTCGAAGGGAAAATTAAATATTTATTCTATAAGGTGTGCTTCTACTTTTCTCTTATCCAGCTTGATAATGAATACTTCGTTAATCTGAAGAAATTTTTAGGTTAACAAAAATAATTTACATTATATGATGGGATAAGATTCCCCTTGCTTCTACCAAGACAACCTCGTTAGCTAATTATTACTCTATAGATACTCAAAAAGTTTAAGGACAGTATATATGAACTTCGTTAAGGGAGTGACTTTTCCCCTGTCGCCACCAATTTTAAGGCTGGTTATTTAAATGAATACCTTATTTACACATTAAAAAACTTTAGAAGATCTAGCTTGGCATTGAGTATAACTTTACTTCGGTTCCTACCGACGCAATTCTTATTCCCATAATGCAGGTTGAAACCTAATTAATTCTCAAATAATTTAAAAAGTTTTCTTTTCCAAAATAACGGGGTTCTGACAATGGATTCTAGTAGAGGAGATAAAAAAAAAACTTGTCTCGGAGCTTGGAAGATCACATCGGAATTTTATTTATTGGGAGATTTATGTTTCACGAATAGCATCAGATTTTTCTGATTTTAAGAGGCCGACGCGTTCGCCAATTTTTCTTTAGTGTTACCTGAAGGTTAAAGAGTATGCCAATAAGCCAATAAGCCAAGTACCATACAACACCATATGGCGAACCTCCGAGAATCTGACATTCTGAGAAAACTTATGGGAAATGCCCTGGAAAGAGCACGTCAGGTCAAATCAAACAATATGCACCATTTGAAAGATATTATCTTCAAAATACAATGTGAACATATTTCCAAGCTACAAATAATCTAAATTTTAACAAATACTCGTACCAACATTAAACAAAATCAAAAAGAAAAAAGGTTATTCATTAAATAAAAATATTTTGGATAAGTACATACAAATTTTGTTGACTTTTTTCGTATTTCGTTCTTTTTTTACATTTTGGTTATACATTTTTTTTTGATTGTGACAACGCTGGCTGAGGGTTTTATTCTCCTTCTCGCTAAAAGATCAACCCAACATTTTCAGAACACGAACAGCAACAAAAAACATAACAAAATAGTCTGTGTCACAGCAAAAGTACGGGTAAATATAACCACAGATTTGAGTGATAATGGCTTGTAAGAACAAAATTAATTGTCAGCTGTATAAACAGACAACACAAAGTCACAACAACAACAACAAGAAAGGGAGCAATAATAACAAAAACAAAAAAAAATTTACGAAACAAGTTTAAGTGTCATTAATTTGAATTGATGATGTTAAGAGGTATTTTCAGTACACAGAGAAAAGTCAGGTTGAAAATTAAAAATTGGTAATAAATATTACACAAGAAGCGCAAGGTGTTTTTTTTAGACGTATAACACTTCCGATAGGGATAACTGTGAAGCTGCACTCATACATCAGAATTGTGACAACAATGTTATAACAAATGGCATCAATGAGGCAAAACGTGACATCAATCGAATGACGAACGTCATCATAAAGTTTTGTCATATTTTATGCGTCATCTATGCTATGACTACAGTGATATCATTTCGATACCACATTTTGTGTATTATTAACATTATTTTAATGCTTAAAAATTAAAATTAGAAGCAAAATTCCCATATTCTACTTTTTTAAACTATTTAGTTAAGTACATCAAATTTTCAAAGTAGACTGATTACGAAAGCCATATCGGTGTATTTTATATGACAGTTCTTCTATTAACAAAGGGCGGAATACAACAAAATTAATTAAGTAAATTCCAATGACTCAATTTAATGACAGTTTATCATTGAATTAAGCCCAATGATACCTTTCTCCGATGTTACTAAATCATCGCAGCGATGGCATGTTTCATTAAACTGACTCCGATTCGTAATTTCTGTGATGCCGAAGTATCATCCCATTGACGAAATAATTTCAATTTTTGACCCTGACGACAATTTGGCCAAGTGATGTAAGTGCTCACATCACAATGATGAAAATGTCATGGGGTGAGAAACGAACACACTTGTCATACTATTGATGTAAAAATACATCAGAATTATTACGCCTTTTCTATCAGTGTAGCAAATATACTAATGAAGTAATGTTCTACTTCTTCTTTCAGTGTAATTTGGCAAATCACCATGCAAAAACATTCTTCAGAACAACGTTTACAAGTCGTTATATCTTAAATTTACGCATTGTTCGCCAAGCTTATAGAGCACTTCGTCCAGTTAACGGTGCGCATAATCTTCCGTCTGTGCAGCTTGTATACAATACTATGGATCATTTTATGACCACATTTACTCTTTTGGAGCTCGTACCGTGTGAACAGAAAAACCCATCAGCGCTTTTCGTATACATTGTGACAGAAACCTCGAATTCATCGATCCATCGCCCTTATCAGTAACTGGGTCGCTGTTAAAAAATGCACGTAAACCAGGATTTTAAAGAATAATTACAGAAAATTTGTATTTTGGGTATTTTGTATTTATTTGAGTTAAAGTGCAGCTAAATTTAATTTGTTGTATGAAAGTAGTTTTGAAATGCCAAAAATTTTGGGCATTTAACTTAAATGTGCAGATATAGAAAGTGCACTTGAAAAAATAATGACAAAAATTATTAGTTTTGTGATGTTAAGTGCACGTAAACAAAACTGCAATTAAGTTAAATCTACTGTATATACTGTATATAAGATAGACAAAAACATGAAAAAGAAAAATGTACATTGGATTTCAAAAAGAATTCTTGACAAAAAGTACGAAAAAACAGAAGTTAGGAAGAACATGTAAATCAATTAAAAATAGATAATCATTCATTCAAAAGCAAATTTCGATCTACCAAGGTAAAATACCATTTGGTTTAAAGATTGATGTTTGACTATTGACGTCATCCGGCTGCAATAGCCGAGTGAGTAAGACGGCAAACCCCACTGAAGAGATTGTGTGGTTACAATCGAAACTAGTCTGACAGCCTGTCCGTGAAAGCCTGGGTTTAAATCTCAGCGCAGTCAAGAATGAAAAATTATCAATAAAATTTTAATTAATTTCATGTTGAAAAATTCCTGTCTTCATAAAAATAATTTAATGAAAATTAAATTCAATGAACTTAAGCCTAATTAAAAATATCCATATTTTGTTTTTTATTTTTTTTTTATTTGAGCATGTTCTTCTATATTAAAAATAAAATATTACACAGTTTACTTGTATAGTACGTGTCACAAGTTACGTTTACCGGCAGTATATAATCCAGCATTATATAATCCCAATTAATTTTATTTTTTTAGATTTCATATCCCGAATAAATAAAAATTTTTTTGTATTCTTTACTTTTTTTTATTGTAGAATTAACTGCCGGTCCCTCGATTTCAAACGAAAACTTCGTTCGCATAACATACCTTAAAAACTAAATTTTAAAATTGGTTTTTGTTTTAATTAAAAGTTAAGCGAATGGATGTTACGTTCGTAATCGAGGGACAGGCAGTAAATTTAAAATTAAAAGAAACAATGGAATTACTTGTAATATTGTTACGTTACTGCCTTTTCAATAACGTTTTTGGTTTATTTCCTTTATAATAAACCTCTTGAGTTCTTTTCTTGTAACTTTAATAAAATAAATAAAACACTTTACTTTATAGCTGTACTATAAACTATTCACGCCACTATATTTAGAACTTAGACAATTATACCACTTATAATTACGATGTACACACTTAAATAATCGTACTAATACTGATTATCGATGCCAACCTTCGCGAGTATTTATACTCTGTTCGCTGACATCTAGATGTCTCTTGAGCATTCTACTCGTCGAAATGTATGTAACATTTTCGACATTTCTGGGCGAATCGAGATTTTATTATCTTACAGCGAATATCATTATGCATTAACACTGTGGCTGAATTTAAATTGATTTATACATCAATAACTAAAGCATACTTTATGGGTTAAAGATAATCTCAACACTATTATGTTATACATTTATCTATAACAATCATAACATTACATTTGTACTAGAAAATTATGTACAGTGGGTTTACATTAAAAATATGCGAAACTTATACAATAACATTTTAAACTAATAAAATTACTAATAAACTGAACTTATTCTTAACTAAAGTTACTTTCGTAACAATATGTTTGTCCATATGTAAATATATATTGACATGGGTATATTAAGTTTTTAAATATGGTAATAATTTCAGCTTAATACATTCGATACATCGATATATCGATATTTTTAATTAATAAATATCGATACTCTTAAAAAATATCGATACGATATATATCGATATATTTTTTCAATTTGCCCATCTCTACTTCTAATTGTTTCCGTTAATTCTGTTAAAAGATTGATATGAGAAGATATGAGAAGAAACAAATAGCTGAACACATACATATAAAAAGTACGTGAATCAAAAAGCTGTTGACAGCAAACACTTATTTAAGATGAAGATTACTGAACACCTGAGGTGTGTTCATGTACCAGGCGAGGATTCAGAGGGGGTGAAAAAAGGAAATTCCACCACCCCTCCCCCCTAAATTATAACAATATATTTTGTTTATTTCGATAATACACGAATTTCCGAATGAACAAAATTTTTGGAAATCCAATCAAGTTTTTTTTTTTTTTGTTTTTTATAGAATCTCTAATCAAATTTTCAATAAGTATCCAAGTATTTATCCTAATAGTTATTTATTAAATATTTCCAATGAAACATCTAGTTTACTGTATTTAAATACATATTATTCTACATTCAATCCCAGCAAGGGCCCATCTATATCCGAAAAATAAACGTTTTGGTTGAATATGCGAGCGGTTGAATTATTAATAATAAGCCTTAGTATATGCAATATTTTTATTTGTGTTATGATAATTATTTATTATATACATTTGAATATAACCGTTTTTCGTATTATATTTTCATCATAGTAGGCTTTGAATTTGAATTTTATATGCATTGCCATTCTACATTCCCATATATACATATGAATATATGTATTGGTTTAGTAAAAGTTCACCAAAGAACAATTATATAACTGTCAAATTTCAAGTGCATTAATAAGAAAAGTTCTTTGATATACAAAAATACATAAAAATGAGTGAAACAATGGTGAGTCTGTAATTTTTTTTTTAATATAATGTACCTATATAAGTATATATCATTACCTTCAGTCGAAAAGGATGTAATCCAATGTGTAAATTCTAAGGTCTTTAGTTCTGAATATATTTTAAGTCTGTAAATCCAGTTTTGCTTCATTGCCGACTCTTTATTGGCTTGCAAACCAACTAAAAATAATACATTTATGTTTTACAAGCCTTTTTGTGACTTATCACCTTTTCTATTATATATTTTATACTTTTAATGTACATTTTAGTATGTCAATTTGCAAAAAATGAAATAAACTATAAAATTATTTTATTTATTTCAATGATTTCAATGGGCCCTAGCGCTTTTTCTTTAGCATTTTTGGACTTAGAACTTTTACATATCGTTGCAAAACCAGAACTAGAAAGAAAATATTTGTATTTTTTCCGCAAACGATGTATTTTTGTTTACTCTATTGAACTGCATCAAAAACATAATATTAATAAAATAAAAATTGTGGCATAAGCGCATTTACGACTGAAGGTACATATGTATGTATGTGCAGCCAAAATTATTTTTGTCTTTCCATTGTTATAAGCTTTAAAATTGCTTTCTAAATAAAAAAATTAGCTGTAATCAACTTAAACCAGAATAATTATATACATATGTATCTTTACATTAAAACCTAAACAGTTCGACTAAAATTCATAACTTAATTTTAAAATTAGTGAAGCATATTCCTTCTTCCAAAATTTTTTTAACAATTGCATAAGTTTTCTTTTTTGGTCGAAAAATTGGTCAAACAATTTAGTATGATGTAGTCAAATAAATTGTTTCAATTAAAAAAAACATTAAAAATAAATAAAATTATTTTTATAGCCAAAACATTATTTAAAAAAAATGATTTATTTTAATTTATATTGAAGTGATCTTATATTTTATTTTACCTTATTGTTGAGTTTTCTTTTTTTTTTATACATATAATATAAACATATCGTTTTTAATAAACTTTAAAATATAAATTTTTTACTTGTTTTGTATTATAAAAAATTACAAAGCAAAAATAATTTTCATAATTTTTCAATAAAATAAAATATTTATTTTTCTAAAATTTAGGAACAATATTCTTGCGCAAATAACTAAAAACAAATGATTTTATTAAGAAATACTCTTGTTTCTTACAGCTGAATATTGTCGATATTCCTAACTTGCTAGTTTTTGCTGGTAAAACGTTCGTTTACTTATTTATTTTTTTGAGTTATTGGGAGAACAATTTTGTAAATTTAAGCACAGCCGTGAATAATGTTGTAAGTTAAAAAATAATTATTTTTCAGGAGAGCAAAAAAACGTTTTTTGCAGGCAGGATTATTTTTTTAATTTTTCTTTTTAGATTATCAAAAATTATGACAATAAATACTTTTTTGCAAAATATGATGAAAACCGAATTTTAAATGACATGCTAAATTGCAGCTTATATTTTTTTTTTAGTGGAAAAACGTTTCATATCCACAATCGTGATGTCATTTAAAACGTTTTTCCATTGTAAATTAAAAACACATTTAATTACAATTTTTTCCCAACGTTTCGTCAATTTTTTGTTGACTTCTTCAGGGGAATATCTATTTAAATATTTTTATTAATAACCTAGTTATAAACATTTTTTTGTATAATTGCACTTTTACTTACTTTTAATGTGTATAGATATTACATTAATTAAAATATAAATAAAAGAAATAAATTTTAATTATTAAATTTATAATTGTCATTATTTTTTTAATTTGTGTAATGTAAACTCTCCAAGCAACGAACATTTGCGTTGAGGAATTAAATCGAAACATAGTAATTTCATCATTATACTCCCCACTTAGATTTCCAATATCAGAAAGCCAATATAATAAATATTTCAAATCATTAGGACCCTGCTTCCTGGCTGCTGGCGATTACAACGCTAAACACACTTTCTGGGGGTCACGACTTTTTACACCTAAGGGTCGTGTTTTGTTTAACACAATTTGTAAAATGGATCTAAATGTGGTCGCGAGCGGACAACCAACATATTGGCCTACTGATCAGCTAAAAGTTCCAGATTTCATAGATTTTGGAGTGGTTAAAAACATCCCCGCAGACACGATTTATGTTGAAGCTTCCTTAGAATTATCTTCTGATCACACACCTACAATTCTTACTATAACAAACCCTAATAGAATTGTAGCTCCGTCTGGTTACTTAGTGACGTCGGCAACACAAATAAATTGGTTAAAATATAAAAAATATCTCAGTACCCATTGCACTGAAAATATTCCGCTTAGTACGCCGGAGAATGTGAATCTCTCTATTGTTAATTTTGACAGTTACCTAAAACTAGCTGTTCAACATTCTAGCATAACTCCCAAAAAAACAAAAATGTTAATATAGATTCTACAGATGTTGAGCGTCTCTTGACTGAAAAAAGGAGAGCTAGAAGAGAGTGGCAACTGCATAGATCCCCTCAACTTAAGAATTTACTAAAAGAGTGCACAAAAAGGCTAAAAAAGTTACTGCAGTCCCAAAAAACATCATCCTTTGAAAAATATCTTAAGGAACTCGATGCAACTTTTCAATCAGACTACTCATTATGTCGTGCAGCTAGAAATCTTAAAACACCAGTTACCACTAAACCACCATTAAGAAACTCAAATGGAAGTTGGGCACGAAATTATATAGAAAAAGGAAATCTTTTTGTTAAGCATTTGAAAACCGTATTTACCCCTCATACATGTCTCGATATTGCGGAGGAGTTACCACCTAGTGCTGTTAGAGCAGCTGTTCCACTAAGATTTGAGATAAGAGAAATCGAAACGGCTATTCATGATTTAAACCCCAAGAAAGCCCCTGGTTTTGATAAGATCAGTAACAAAATGCTTTTGGAGCTACCCAGCATAGCAAAGAAAATTATTCTACTGAGTTTTAATGCTATTATGAATACTACCCTCAAGAATGGAAAGTATCCTTAGTTACCATGATACCTAAGCCAGGAAAGGATCCTACAAAAGTTGACCTATAAGCTTATTGTCTAATATATCAAAGCTGTTTGAGAAGCTGTTAGTGTCAAAATTAGCCCCAATTTTAAATGTAAATAGATGTATTCCTAACCATCAATTCGGCTTTAGAAGAGAACATAGCACAATTGAACAAACCCATCGTATAGTAAACGCAATAAGAAAAGCCTTTGAAGACAAAAAATATTGTTCCGCCCTCTTCATCGATGTTTCTCAAGCTTTTGATAAAGTCTGGCATGAAGAGTTATTACATAAATTGAAGTTAAACTTACCATTAAACACACACAAGCTGTTAGAAAACTACTTAGTCGGTCGAAGGTTTATTATTAAAGAAGGTGGTTTTATAAGTTCTCCTCAGCCAATTGACGCTGGAGTCCCTCAGGGAAGCATCATGGGCCCACTGTTATACTTAATATATATCTCAGACATGCCAACAAATAACCACACCCTAACTTCAACATTTGCTGATGATACAGCTTTTTTAAGCGTACACGAAAACTGTCATGAAGCATCTCGAATAATCACAGTCGCTCCCTGGCATGTCAAAAACTCAAATATTCACAAGGATCTCAATGTGCCATGAGTAAAAAATATTATTACGAAGTATGCAGTAAAATATTTAAAAAGGCTTGAGTCGCACCCAAATCCACTAGCTCGAAATATTTTAAATGACAGCGGCCACTCTAGATTAAGGAGAAGAGATACTGCAGGACTCATCCGACGAGAAGACCGCTAAAAATCTACATATGTGAATAGAAACCGTGAAGAGAAAAATTTTCGTCTAGTATTGACAGGACAAAAATAAAGTTTCAGTATAAGATTTGATTAATTATTGTTAGTTCATATTTAATATATGAAGATTCCCTAAATAAATTATGAAAAAAAAATGTAAATTTTAAAATTTGAAAAAAAAAACTATTTTATTTTCCAAAACATTCACTAACTTCAAAAACATTTTCCAGCAATATGATTTGCTTGGAAGTACATTAAAAAGCGTAGTTAGGCAAAAAATTCTAAATGCTTAACAAATTGGATAAATTATGGTAAACGTAACAAAAGAGAAAAAAATAACATGAATTTACTAAAGTGGCAACATTGCTGTTGACTATTTTTAAAAAAAAAAAAAATGAGAGAGAGTGAAAACTGTCAAACAAAACTAGTTTCATTGAACAACGTTTTTGTGCAAGGCGAACTCAATTTTCAGGTGGCATGAAAGCACAGCTGTGCTACTTTTTTTCTTACTTAGAGATAGAAATGTCAAAAGTTAAGGCCCAACCATAATATACATAAGTTAGTACTGTCAAAAATAAACGAAATGTCGGTCAAATGCATGAGAAAATTAAAAGAGACTTTAAGGTGGCCATAATGAACTTACATAAACATAAGATCCATGTTGCATATTTGTGCAATATTTGGTTTTCTTACGAGTACTTCAAATAAAGAAGTACCAAAAATTACAGCCCTGTATTTATTTATTTCATATTTTATTAAATTTTTTAGCAACGTTTTAAAAAGAAAAAATTGGTGATTGTTGTACATACTTTTTAATAAAAAAAAATGGATGCAATATTAAAATATGTAAAATTCCTCTTTTTCTATATTCCAGTTTTTCTTTATCCATTTCAATGAATTTTTTTTTTTTTTTTGTAACAACACACAAACAGCTGATTTCATACGGAATGTGCGTTCAGTTTGGTACTTTGCTTAAGCAAATGACATTTGACGAATTTAACGAAAAGTTTCATTAAGTATATTATAGTTGGCCACATTTGTTTTATATGTATTCGCACAGTTCCTTCAGTTGACTTATGCGGCCTCATGCATATTATGGTTGGGCCTTTACTTGTGTTTTTGACATATCGATCAACTAAAGCAACAAAAAATACATTGTTGTGTTTTTGGTGTAGTTATTTGTTGGAGTATCGACACCACCGTATACATGAATTCGCCTTGGTCTTTGTGTTTGCTATATGAAACGAAATGTGTTTCCTAGTAGCATAAATAAGAAAACAGTGTGTTTCGTTGATCGATATGTCAAAAACACAAGCACCTTTTGACAATTCTCTCTCTAAGTAAGAAAAAAAGTAGCACAGCTGTGCTTTCAACGCCACCTGAACAATGAATTCGCCTTGAGTGTGTTCAGTAATCTTAATTTTATTTGAATACAAACTTCATTGGATAAACATTTCAGTATATTTATGAATGAGGTTGTTCATACAGCCCTTTAATAAAAACCGCAAAAAAAATTTTTTTTTTTTGCTTTTAGTAAACTACTTATACTATAAACTATTTTGTAGTATTCACTAATCATTTTAACTTCGTTTTAAATTGTTTGCGGATTTGAGCGATTCGGAACAACTTTATTTTTTAGGATTTATAAAAAATATTAGCCAAAATTTAAGATACATATATATTATTGTCAAAAACTAAAAATAAAGGCTTTGGCGATTTTGGCAATTTTAACCATTGAATTTGGCGATAAAGATCAAAACCAATCTGACAACCCTGCTAGGGGCTAACATATTCAGATATACTTAAATATGTTTTCCTTTGATTAAGCAATTCTTTCTCTGTTTCCGAATCTGTAATGGATACGCTATTGTGGATATAGATGTCCCCCCGCAAAATATATAATTTAATAAAATATGAAATAAATAAATACAGGGCTGTAATTTTTGGTACTTCTTTATTTGAAGTACTCGTAAGAAAACCAAATATTGCACAAATATGCAACATGGATCTTATGTTTATGTAAGTTCATTATGGCCACCTTAAAGTCTCTTTTAATTTTCTCATGCATTTGACAGACATTTCGTTTATTTTTGACAGTACTAACTTATGTATATTATGGTTGGGCCTTAACTTTTGACATTTCTCTCTCTAAGTAAGAAAAAAAGTAGCACAGCTGTGCTTTCAACGCCACCTGAACAATGAATTCGCCTTGAGTGTGTTCAGTAATCTTAATTTTATTTGAATACAAACTTCATTGGATAAACATTTCAGTATATTTATGAATGAGGTTGTTTATACAGCCCTTTAATAAAAACCGCAAAAAAATTTTTTTTTTTTGCTTTTAGTAAACTACTTATACTATAAACTATTTTGTAGTATTCACTAATCATTTTAACTTCGTTTTAAATTGTTTGCGGATTTGAGCGATTCGGATCAACTTTATTTTTTAGGATTTATAAAAAATATTAGCCAAAATTTAAGATACATATATTTTATTGTCAAAAACTAAAAATAAAGGCTTTGGCGATTTTGGCAATTTTAACCATTGAATTTGGCGATAAAGATCAAAACCAATCTGACAACCCTGCTAGGGGCTAACATATTCAGATATACTTAAATATGTTTTCCTTTGATTAAGCAATTCTTTCTCTGTTTCCGAATCTGTAATGGATACGCTATTGTGGATATAGATGTCCCCCCGCAAAATATATGAATCTTGGCATCTTCAATTTTTCAACTTTTCTGGATGTAGCAGATAAAAGCTATTGAAAAAAAATAGTTGTGTATTTCTTCTTAACCAAAGCGTAGTTGTGGTAAGTCCTTAAATTCTATGAAGTTTCCATCCGTCTAACCTATTTTTCTTTTGAACAAAAATATGCTGTATTCTTTATATTGTTTTTAAACTTAAAATATTTTTTACTAATAAATCTAAAAAAATATCATCTAACCCAATATTACCAAACGAAATCCTAAAAAACATCATCTAACCCAATATTACCAAACGAAATCCTTAATCCCTTCCATCATTGCTATCAGTTGAAATCGTTTAGAGCAAGAACATATTTAAGCCCTTCCAAATAAAACCAATGATATAGTTAATCATAATATTTGGGTGGCCCAAAGAAACAATGCGAATTGTTTTCATTTTACTTCACTTCTCTTTCCATACCTAAAAAAGTGCGATCCAAAAAGAATGAAGAAACTACAATGATTAAACTACAATAGCAACACAAACGCCACAAGAAACACGAACGTTTAAAATTGTAATACACAAAATGAACACGCACACACAAAGGAAAAGAAAAAAGGGTTACACGTAAAGGTAGAGTTAGCCGAACGTCCACGTCCCCTAACGAAACGTCTGGTCCGTTTTGTTATTTGCTTACAATAGCTGCGTTCGAGAACACAAAAGTTTTTACTATTTTTTACTGAACTTTACTGCATTTTACTAAATTGCGTTCGCGTACACAAAATACAGTAAATGAGAACACAAATTGAGAGCGTAAAGTGACAGTTCTTGACTGAGTACTTACAAATTTTTACTGCAGAAATTTTTGCAGTAAAATTTAGTAAATCAAAAAAACATATGTTTCAAAAGGTAAACAAACAAAAGTAGCAAACAAAAGGCATACAAAATATGAAAAAATTGTTTAAAAAAAGAAAAGTTGAAATAAAACTAAAATAAAAACAAAAAATGAATAATTATTAATTAATTAAACTTGTTTGTGAAGATTTTATATGGCTAATTACCAACTTTTAAAACTTTGTGTAGTTATGTTAATTTTTTGGAGTTGTAAAAGTGTCAAGTACTCGGGTACTTAGAACAGCCCTTGTTTTTAAAGTTATCAATAGTAAAAAAAGTATTCGTGTACTATTGATCAAATTTAGCCGGACACAAATTAGCAAATTCAAATAAAATAAGAAACAAACAAATATGAAAGATTACATAAAATAATTTGTTTGTATTTTCCAAAAATATTAGTGTTATAAAAAGTATTTCATCGAGTACCGATAAGAAAACGAGTTAAGTAGTCAAAAGTGTAAACATTTTTCAACACTTCAATTATATGCCATCAGCTGTTGCCTTTATTTTACGAATTTTTAAAAATTTTGCGTTGCGTTTTTTGGACAACAGCTTTTTGTGAGAGCAAATTTTTAAGTTTACTCATTTACTGAATTTTACTGTAAAAGTACTCAAACGCACCTAATGTAAATGCTTACCGAATTTAAATGTCACGTAACGGAACGTCTCAATCTGTATAAATTAGAATTTCTTGCCGTCATTACGTAACAGTTGTAAAGCAGTGATGGCCTGCTTGTATATTAAATTGAATGCGGTTATTTTCGCACTTTTTTTTTGGTACTTTTTTCCAGTATATCTATGGGCATTAGACAAAACGACTTGCAAGACAACATATTTCCATATATATATATAAATATACATGTGCTTAGATGTACAAAATAAACAAATGCATATGCACATACAATAGAAATGAGAAATATATAATAGGCTTTAAATGGTTACAAAATATTGTTTTGTGTATGCACATTTACAAAATAATATATGTAAATGTGTATATATATGCTAAAATACATATTTGCTTATTGTAAATCTATAATATAAATATCAGATATTAAATTATTAATGTTTTTTTACTTACACTAAATGCTGTTTTAATACCATTTTAATCACTTCGTACTTTTTCTACACAGCGGTCAACATTTAAACCTTTTGATTTCCCATCACTGTGTGTGTTGTTTTATGTATACTATTGCTTTTTTGTTTATGTATGGGAAAAACATATGACATGTGAAAAATATGTTCTATAAGTGCACCAACGTGCAAGCAGTCCGTTACAGTAAGTTGCGGGAACAGCAACGTTAGCCTAACTCAGCCTTAACTATAAAAAATTGAATTTGGAAAAAGAAAACAAAATAATATTGTGTCATTGTTAGCATATCAATAAAGTCACCACAATCATTTTCATCGTCATTGTTGTACCATCAGCAGCCGTAGCATTTGAATCACCACCATCTTTTGTATTGTGTGTGCGCCAGCACAACACAAAACTCATTTATATTTCTACTTTTCGAAGGTTCGCACACAGGATGGATACCTGAATTAAAATCAGTGTGTGGTTGGCACAGGGCAATAAAGATTTAAAATCAGCTGCAACATCAGTTAAAGCGATGTTGGGATAAACAGGGTGGGCAGAAAGAAACAGCGCGCTTCGATTTGTTGAAAATTTTTTTTTATTTTAAAGTCAGTGTCGCCCATATGCAAAATAGCGCTCTTTCGGAGACGTTTTTCTGACCTTAACAAAATATCGGGAGCGATTCAAAATAGCAAATGAGGTGGCCAATTTAAATCGCTGCTCTCAAAGTAATTGACCGAAAATGTGCCGACACGGTTCCATTGATTGCTATATGCGCTTGTTAAAAGCACATTGGAAGTGGGTTTCAACCAGTGATGCCAATAGTAGGGAATTTTCCCTTTATGTAGGGATTTTTTCGGAAAATTTACGGCGCACACTGGTTCATATTTTGAGAAGGCGGCCAAAACTATTTTTTTTATGTTCTCCGATTTTAAAATTTTTTTATTCATGTGAAAGTAAATACTAGTGAACCTCGGGAGCCAAAAAATTTCAACCCTATTTCAACTATTTCATTGAGAACAGGGTGGTCCCAAATGGACTTTCTTAGTATTTGGTTATAGTTTTGAATTTCTGAGTAAACTTTTCAAGATTTTTTGACAGAATAAGTTTTGTGTATTAGTTTATTTTATTAGCTATACGTGGTTTAAAGCATTAAACTCTGCGACCTGTAGAACTATTTAATTTTTTTTTTTTTAATGTCAAAATTTCCCGGAAATTTCCTATTTTATAGAACATAAGTCCTGCCCGTCAAAACGCATCAAAAAAAATCTATACTCTCTTGTAGTCCAGAATCTAACCTACATTTCTGTACCCCATTGTACACACATCTGGATACGATCTTGCGAACTACAGCAATTTCTGTGACCCAAGGTAAGATATTCGGTTCAAAAAATAAGTCCTGCAAGGAAACATTACTGAAATTAAAGAAGGTGAATCTTAAAGAATTTTCGACAAATAAAGCAGTTCAGGCCACATAAATTATCTAGCACGTCAGGTTATCAATTAATTTGGAGAAGGTAAAGGTATTGCCATTGTTATGAACTTATTGTGGGTGAACGGATGCTGTAAAACGAATAGGCGACATAAATAGATTAACACGTTAGATTTTTGAGTAAGTTAAAAGGTTAAACATTAGTAAATAGCCGCAACATAAACTACATAGTTTAATTACCTGAAAATTGCAACTTAATTTAAAAAAATGGAAGAGCAGTTATATTTTACGTGAAAATTACCTATATGTTACCTGTTTATTTATTGCCGGTATGTTATCCTTTTAAAAAGTGTAAAAACAGGGTTTTTTATGTTTCAAAGAAATGGTAATAAAAGATTAAATTTGTAATTAAAAAAGGGTTTTATATGTTTACAAGAAGTGGTAACAAAAGATCATTTAAAAAAACTTCTATCAAGAGTATAAAAATGCATGCATTCATAATTTTACCTTCATTATTGTTTAAACAATGGCTAAGTTCACTTATAAAGTTCTCGCAGATATATATTTTCAACAGAAAGATGAAAAAGATTTTGTGTTACACATAATGAATAATCTATTCTTTAAATTATGCAACGAACAAGAAATCCAAATTCATAAGATAAAAATTAAAAATTTTTCATTTACATTAAGAAAACGGTACCTTAAATGTTCTAGAAACAAGAAAATTTTTTACTTACGCAACGAAAAATGGCTAACAAATGATCTGATTTTTAAGAAGCTGTCAATTACCGCTAAGGAAACTGAAAAAGTGGGTCGGCCCGCAAAACAAATTGACAATTACAGTGAAAGATCACGAAGACGCAAGCTTGCAAATATCAATGAAGAAATTTCTCATAGTATGATAAAGGATTCATTTCTGCATCAAATTCAACCAACGCAAAATAAGAAAACAAAAATTGCAATAATTGAAAAAATAGTGGAAGCGAGCCCTAAACGCACAAAGAGGATTTTAAAAAGTATGCCTACACCAACTGAAGAAATGAAATTTACTCCAGAAGAAGTATTTGCACTATTTTTGGATTTAAAACTGACAAAAAATCAGTATACAGAACTGCGAAAGCGAGCCAATGAAAAAAAAATGTGGAATCTTTCCAGCATATCAAGATTTAGTTTCTGTCAAAAAAGAGTGCTTACCTTCACAAACGGCTATTAGTGTAACTTCAAGTTCAGCAGAAGTAAAATTGCAGGCTCTTCTCGAACACACTGCAGAACGATTATTAAATACACTTGATGCTGACTGTTTAACAAAACTTAAAAACTGCAGCATCACTTTATTTTCTAAATGGGGATGTGATGGAAGCTCTGGTCAGAAACAATACAAGCAATGTAATTCAGAAAACTCATCTGATGCTAACTTATTCATGGTATCTTTCGTTCCATTACGTTTAAGAAAAACTTATATTAGCTTAGAGCCGTCAACCAGTAGAGTTACAGCAATGGATGTATGGAAAAATGAAATTCCCTCTTCAACAAAGTATTGCAGACCAATAAAGTTTGTTTACAAAAAGGAAACTAAAGATGTCATAACTGAAGAAGTTCGAAAAATAAAAGATCAAATTAAAGAACTTCAACCGGCAATATTTAAATTTGATGACCAATGCATTGAAATTAATTTTCAAATGTTCCTTACAATGATCGATGGAAAAGTTGCACAAGCATTAACCGAAACAAAGTCTTCGGCAAGCTGTACCATATGTCAAAAGACATCAAGTCAATTAAGCCAACCCCCATCACAACACAATAGTTTCAATGAAGCATACGAATTTGGAATGTCCCCTCTTCATACTAGAATTCGTTTCATGGAGCATATTCTTAAATTGGGTTATGATTTGGAATTTGGCCCGTTAGGCGAAACAGTGAGAAAAAACAAAGAAAATGTGGAAAAAAGGAAGCAAAGAAAAAAACAAATTCAAGAAAAATACCTTCACCTAGGCCTTATAATTGATCAGCCAAAACAAGGAGAAGGAAATTCAAATGATGGAAACACTGCAAGGAGATTCTTTTCCGATCCAGAAACTGCAGCATCTATCACAGGAGTACATTTTGAATTAATAAGACGATTCCAGATCATTTTACAAGTTATATCATGTAGCAGAAAGATAAATGCAAAAAAATTTGGCCAGTATGCAAATGAAACAGCAATTCTTTATAACAAAAAATACTCTTGGAGACATATGCCAACCACAGTTCATAAAATTGTATACCATGGGGAACAAATAGTTCAACACAATATCCTACCAATTGGAGATCTATCTGAAGAAGCGCAAGAAAAAAGGAACAAAGACTACAGATTCTTCCGCGAGCATAATACAAGAAAAATGTCCAGATGTTGTACTAATGAAGATCTTATTACTATTTTGTTGTGCACATCAGATCCATATATGTCCAGTATTCGACAAAAATGGAAATCAATCTCAATCGAATTAGAGGAAGAAGCTAAACAAATTCTGCAAAATGAAACCCAAAGCTATTTAGAAGAAATTTTTACTAATATTGTTTAATTTAAAATTGTTTATAGATTATAATTTGTTTTTGATTTAAGTATATATTTGTATTAATATATAAAAATAAAATACACATACATCTCAAACCAAAAATAAAAGTTGAATTACCTAAAATGTTATCGATAGCCAAGAATGCTATTTAGGCATTTTTCATAATATTCCTTTTCAGTTTTATCCTTATAACAACTCGTCTCGTCCCAAAAAAAGCCAACCTTTGGCCCCTGTGAATATTGGGACTAAAAAATTTACAGGGGCCAAATATTGGCATTTTCTGACAGGATCTAAGTTCGACAATAAAAAATAAGTATCAGTTGTAAAATACAAGAGAAATAATGATAAATTATAAAAAAACTCATATATGAAATATTCAACTTTTACACCGAAACTCAACAAAAAAATGAAAATGCATTTTGAACTCCCCATAACTTTTGCTCCTATCAGTCGAATTTTACGTTTTATAGCGCAAATTGAAGCCTAATATCGCACCTATCGAGCAAAGAAAATCGCATAAAAAATACCGATCCAGTCAAAAGTTATGGAATTTTGACCGCCTTCTCGTAAAATTTCCCACTGTGCGGCGTAGGGGAAAAAGACAGATATTTTATTTTAAGGCAAATGTAGGGAATTTTCAAAATATTGTCTCATTTTCAATATATTGTGTTAAAATACGTATATATTCGTATTATTTTAATTTAAAAATTAAAATTTTTCATATACCATAGCATTTAGGTACAAATGTAGTATTTTACTAAGAGCCCTAATAGCCTGGCAATCTTGAACAAGTGCCACAATCATGTACGTATATATTAGGGGAGCCAAATATTTGTGTTCACATTTGCGAACTAATTGCTTATTTTTGTTATTTGCATTTGCTCTCACATTCGCTAAAAATATATGCGAATATTAAAGAGAATGTTTAATGAATGAAACAAAGAGAAATAAAGTCATACAATTTGGAATTTTTAAAAAATTTTAATGAAAACTTTTAAGCATGTGGAAGGATATATATTTAAAAGGAATTTTTTTTAAAATTTTGAAATAAAAATTTTTTTTATATTCAACAAAGCCTTCCCTTTTATTTGGTACCGAGTTTGGTAAAAAATATTAGATACCTAATATTAATAAAAAAAGTATTCTTGAAAAAGGTTAAGTCCTTTAAAAAGGACAAAAGATGAGGAGATGAAAATTAAACACGCAGTTTGACTTAGTTTTGACTCTAGATTGAAGGATATACAGTGGCGTTTCTGCCAAATTAATTTATTAAATTATATTAAATTTGTCACACAGTATTTTTTTTAATTGAATTTTTACATGTGTGAGAATTAGAGATGAGCGATATTTCTGTACCTGTGATTTAATCACTGTTACTGAAAAATCACGAATCACAGTTGTGACCAAATTTGTCAAGTAACAGGTACTTTCTAAGTCGTTCTTTTTATTTTTTGTTACATACAAAAATTTATGATAATTCACTGTATGTGTGGGCAATAGCGTATTTTGAACGCAATGGCGGATAATGTTGCTGTTCCTTTCATTCTCTCTTCTATCTTATTAGTATATTTTTTAAGCAAAAGTTTATTTGTTCAAGCAAAAAAACAGCTTTGAAAGCTCTTACAATTTGTTGTTGTTTCTTTGCAAAGTACTCACAAAAGCTTATGCGAAAGCACGCGCATTGTACATATAACTTGGACGCACTTGCTATAGAATAACTAAAAACTGACAAACCGTGATCACAATCACAGTTTTAAGGGGTAGTGATTTTTAAATCACGTTCACTTATCACGATGTTCTTTAAAAACCACGGGATCGCTCATCTCTACTGCAAACTAACAAACCGTGATCACAATCACAGTTTTAAAGAACAGTGATTTATAAATCACATTCACTAATCACGATGTTCCTTAAAAATCACGGGATCGCTCATCTCTAGTGAGAATGTTTATTTTGGTTTTTTCTTGATGTTAATAAATGCTTTTTTTTTTTTTTAATAAATGTTAATAAATCCCTTAATTATAATATTTACGAAATGTGAACAGAGTATGTATTTGTTTGCCTGAAGCTAAAACCAATACATTTTTAACGTAGGGAATAGTGTAGGGATAATTTTTTTGTTTGTAGGGAAAAAGAGGGAATTTTATTTAGACACGTAGGGATTTTTTTGAAATTTCTCTTGGCATCACTGGTTTCATCAGCTGACCTATGACGATTTTTTCTGAGAAAAATATGTTATATACATACATATGTACACTGATTGTTATATAAGGATTTTAATATGTAATAGTTTTATATTTCGTGTTAAAGCACTTTTTTCTCGAAATTATGAGTGGTTTGTATCATGACAAACAGTAAATAAGAGTTAAATAAAACCTTCAATAAAAGTTAGAATAAATATGAATTATGTTTTTCATTAAACATATGTATTCACAAAAGTAATTGACAATTGTTCCCACAGTTGTATTTTTGTACAAACGAACACAAAAATGTCGAACATGTAAAGTACTTATTTGCAACATATTTCTCATTTATTTTATTATTATCATTTATTAATTTATTTTCGTTCATATATGTTCCTTATTGGATAAAAGGGACCTTCACACCAAATTTCATTCAAATCGAAAGGGGTCGGGTCCTACTCTTGGTCGATTTGACATGGAATTACCCAAATACTATATGTAATAAAATTTACAAGAAAAAATAAACATGGAAACTAAACATTACCGAAGAAGCATTTCAAGATTTCCGTTACCGTTGTTTTTGAATCTGCTCCCTTTCAATCCTGCTTTGTAGTGGATCTTCAAATTTTATATATATTTTTTTTTTTAATTTATTAAGAATTCGTTTAGTAAGGTACTGCATCTCTGTATGTCTTTTTTTGCGTAGCGCGTAAATATGTGCTTACTTTTAAAAAAATACATTAGTGCTTCGCAAAATAAGATAATGGTACATTTTAAAAAGTAAGCACACATTTATGCTCTACACAATAAGACATACAGGAATGCAGTAAGGTAAGTGAACGAATTCTTAATAAATTAAAGAAAATATACATATAAAATTTGAAGAGCCATGACATTCCCTAACTACGAAGCAGGTTTGTAAGGGAGCATATTAAAGAAAAACGGTAACAAGAAATTCAGTGTGCAAATCAAATCGTTACATTCACCAGTTGTTAACAATAATGAAAAACAAAAAAATGTACTTCGGATTTTAAGAAGAATTCTTGACAAAAAGTACGAAAACCGGAAGTAAGGAGAACATGTAAATCAATTAAAAATAGATTATCATTCATTCAAAGCAAATTTCGATCTACCAAGGTAAAATACCATTTGGTTTAAAGATTGATGTTTGACAATTGACGTCATCCGTCGTCAATGGCGGTGAGTGTTAAACGGCAAACTCATATGAAGAGAATGTGTGGTTACAATCGAAATTAGTCAGGGCAATCTGTCCGTGAAAACCTGGGTTCAATTCCCAGCTCAGTCAAGAATGATAAATTATCAATAAATTTTAATTCATTTCATGTTGTAAAATTCCTTTCTTCATACAAATTATTTAATGAAAATTAAATTCAATGAACTTAATTAAACCTTATTAAAATATCGAAAATTTTAAACTTTGGAATCTTGAAAAACTTAATATATTAGGGATGCCAATCCCGAAACCAATAAATTTATTTAATTTAATTTTAATATTTTTATTCCCGGGATTCAGTCAATCCCGAAATTGTAATCTAAATTTTTTGTTTAGGAATCGTAAGGTGAACGAAACGAATTGATTTTGTTAATTTTGCTTAAATTCAAATTTCATTTGTTCATATTAATTTATTTATTAAGAATTTGAATTGAAACTTACGAATAAATAAATGAAACTTGTTATCGATTTTTTTGTAAGATTCTCAATTCAATTTTTCAATTTATTTTGAATTTAATAAAATATAGATTTTATGTTAATTTTTTTTTTGCATTAAATCAATTAACATGTTGTTTAAATTTTTAATTTAAGTAATCATTAATTCAGCAAAAAATTATAGTTTTAAATTTTTAAAAATTTTTGTAATCAGTTTTAAATTATTTTATGTGTACATAATATTTTTTGTTATATTTCCATATAAATTCATTCGTTTACGTATAAAATATTTACTCAACATTTTTTATTTTTCGAATTTATTTTATGAGATAAATTTCAGTTATGTATTTTATAAAGCTTTTTGTAATAGTTCTATTCCTTAAATTTTTTTGGAATTACTTTATACACTACCATAATAAAGTTGCTTATGAAAAGATATAATTCCCAATATCTATTTATAAAATATTTAAATAAAATATATAAATAAACTTTATTTAACTTTGTGATATTGATTATTATTATTTATTAAAAGATTATGTTTGTTGTGCTTAATTCCCTTTTTTTAATAATTGATAAAAAAAAATACTGAAATTTATTGTTGGAGGATAAGCTGTTCCTATGCGCATTTCACTGGTTGCTTAGGACAGATCATCAGAAAACTTTCTGCTAATTAATTTTAGAAAAGCCAAAGCTATCAGCAAACAAGACTACAGAGGGAATGAGAATTAGCTACATACACTCAAAAAGTCTTATTTGCAACGATATCAAAGCTTAAACAAAATACCAACAATAAAACAGTGAGTTTATCTTTTCTTACAATTATTATTATTTATTAATTTTTTGTACTATTATTAAGTAGAAAATTGTAAGCCGATTATAGCCCATAGGCTAGGTTACTGAAATTTTAAAAATAAATAAATAATTTAATATTAAAACATTTGATTGGGAACCTTTTTTATAGACTTTTTAATAACTATTTTTAAAATTAATTTATCTTGAAATTTTCAAAAATCCCAAATTCCGGGATTTTATTTTCTTGAAATACCGAGTGCCGGGACTTGCGAAAACCACTCTTGATTGGCATCCCTAGTATTAATATATGTGTTTTGAAATAATAGATCTTGAAATTTGTCTGAGGGATACCATCCTATGAACAGGACTTCCAATTCAAAACAATGCTTTTCATTTACCGAAATTCCTGTTTCAAAAGTAGATGTCATAGTCTTAATGATATTCATCCTGTATCGTAAAGCTCACAAGGGAGAAAAGACCTTTTAACATCGGCAAGAGCCAAAGTAGAAGTGTGCACTAAATGTGAAAATTATGAGCCACGCGATATTGTAATTACCTTAAATATTAATTGCGCGTAAGAAATTGATCGTGATTAATATATAAAATTTGTGTACGTTATTACAATTTGCAATTCAAGCAAGAATTTTCACGCACTCGCAAGGACTTTCTTAAGAAACTTTCGATAACCTAAAAACTAAAATCTTTTTTAAATAGTATCTACATTTTTATGAAAAATATTATTCATTTATAAAAATTTATGGAACTCGTTTTCAAAATCTATTTGTTGTATAGTCCTTTTTAGAGTTTATAGTTTTTTCAGAGTTTTGTGTTAAAAATTTGTATAAAAATGTTATATATTAAATAAGTTCTATAGAATTAATTTATGCTTCGTGTTTTATTAAAAAGGGCTGTGCAAAATGTGTCCCAGAATTTCAATGCAAAAATTTGGGATTATTTTTCAATTTATCAAATATCGATGCCTTACTTTCTCAACCTTGTATCTTAAAAAAATACTGTTTTGACTTTTTCATTTCAAACGATTGCTATTTTTGTGTTCTATTACTGCAAAAACTTATTATTTCAATAATTTATTAATATTTACAGAATTGAGACAAAGTATTGAAATAATAAGTTGTTGCAGTAATAGAACACAAAAAAAAAAACAATCGTTTTATATGAAAAAGTCCAAACCGTATTTTTTTAAGATACGAGGTTGAGAAAGTACAGCATCGATATGTAATATTCTATCAAAATTCACAATCAAAATTGTTTAAAAAGTATATCAATTTATTTAGTGTAATAATTGAATAAATTATTTTTTTAGTTGAAAGAAAATTAAATATATCATTTTGATTTATTTAACATTTTAGTTGTTTTGAAATAAATTTTTAATTAAAATATTAATTAAATATCAAAAAATCTTAATTGAATTTTTCGTTTAAAAGAAGATAATTTAAACTTGTAGAATAGTTTTTGGGAATTGTCAAAACCTGAAATATATTTAATTAATTCAATTAACACATTTTTTGAAACGGCAATATTTTTTGAACATTTTTCAATTAAAAATATCATTTGTTGAAGAAAAAAATATTCACAATTTTACAATTTTTAGTAATCAATATAATCATTTTGGTAGTATGTGCAAAATCAACAACTTGGTTGCTCGAGTCCATGAATTTGGTATGAATTTGTTGATTTGAAACAATTTTAAATTTTTTCTGTGTAGGTTATTTTATATATATGTCACATATACTATGCTAAAGTTTGCTGTTGAAGTTCAACTAGATCCGTCCATAAATTACTGAGATATGAGCAACAAACAAAGACTGCCTCTAATTTTACCCATAAATCCCTTGTTGCTGTTTTTTATTTCTTTTTTTTTTTCTGTATATCTAGAGATCGGCAAGAGCCAAAGTTTCCAAGCATCAAGGTTATCAATACACAACCTCTCTTAAAATATGCGGATTGAAGAAGTGGGCGTGGCACTAAGTATTTTCGATATGGCTAATAAGGACAATATTTTTCCGATGTTCAAGTAAGGATTATTCTTCGGGCAACATCCACAAACCATATTATTCGTTAATATCATATTAACCACAAATGGTATAAATCCACAGAGGTAAAGAAATAATCATAACATTTCCGACCATAACAAATTAAAAAGTTGGACAACATGGGCTTTCCTTAAATAATTTTTCAAGTTCGTAGACTTGAAAACTGTTTAGTGCTCTGGGCGCACACAAAATCAATAACTTTTTTTATCAAAGTTTCGGAACACATTTTCATATGGAAACCGAACACATTTTTCTAATATTAAAGAAGTAAAAAAATAAGCACAATTAAATTATATTATCCAAACCTCATGAGAAACTTAATATATTATTCATTCGCATAAAGGATGCATCATGTTCAACCAGGCAAATAAAGACTTAACATTTTGTTTGATGGTCATTATCAACATAATCGTGCAAAGTTAGCCAACGTATTATGTCTTTATTTAGTACTGGCCCACCAAAAGATTGGAATGAAATCAACCACACAAATTAAGCATTAAAAAAAAATTATCAAAATAAATTAAAATGCAAAAAATACACCAAAAAATTCATAAATACTAAAATAAATTTAGAAGCAAAAGAATGAGCAGATTTTATATTCTATGAAATGCCTCTATAATTTTTTAACTAATTAAGAGTTAATAATGATACGAAAAAAGTGAACTGCCAAAATAAACTCTAAAGTAAAATCGTGTACATAAAAGCCTATAACATGGAATTGTTGCTAGCAACTTTCGGAATTGTGTGAACGTTAAACCGTATCCAAATTTTCCGATAGCTTTATTAAGGTCGATTATAAAAAAAAATAATGAAAAGGGGTTTTAAAGCTTATGTCAAACTAAAGCATCTTCTCAACTATTAAGGATACAAAGAGAGAAGGATACAAGTTGTCTATTAGAGGATAAATATTGCATGTTCACACTTTTAAGCGTAATATAAAACCCTTAATTGTATACGTTCCGCCATAGAATTGAGCAATTCCAATTCAAAATAATGTCGCGTTAGCATCGGCTATTCCTAGCTTCGCAGAGTTGATCGTCGGTTATTAAGCCCCTGCGTTTCTTTTGGGCCACCATGTTCTCATATTTCATTTGCTATAAAAAAAAATCAACATGTGCTAAGGCACATAATGAATGTATCCAAACAGTCTGGCAATTTTAGGCCAATTTAAGTAAATTTCACACACAAAACACAACTCAATTTTGTTTTGGAATCGATAAAAACATACAAACAAAAATTAAGCACATACAAGAAACAATAACAAATACAAGGAATCAAGATCAAATCTTTATAAACTGTTCAACAGTTAAATGTTGTTGCAAAAAACCGAAAAGAAAAAAACTACAAGAAAAAAAAGTTGTGTGATATATTCGGCTGTGCCGAATCGTTGATACCCTTCACCGACATTTAGAGTATTTCACGAGTGTTTAACGACAATCGGAACGTTTTATGCTCTTCTTTTTATAAATTTGAACTAGCTTGAGTAAAATATCATGATTCGTAACAGTTTCAGCCGAACTAAACTGATTTTACAGTAAATTTCCGAAGTAAGGTAAATTATGGACCGTATATCACAAAAATTCTTGACATATTTAATGCCCATATGAAGCTAAGTTGGAACAAATTTTACCTCAATATCTATATCTGCTACAGTTTTAGGCGTTTTAGTTAATTTCCCAGAGTGGACTTTATATGCCTATGGTATATTACGGACCGATCATCACGCAGTTTATTAGTATGATTTCTAGTCCTATGAAATTGTGAAGCATTACATTTTATTATGATAGCATTATTTATTACGGTTTATTGTGTTCATGTTTTCCAAGAGTAGGCTTTATATGGGGCCTATGGTAATTTATGAAATTTGTGAGTTTGATTTCTAGTCCTACAAAACTGTGACGTAACAAAATTTATTGCGATAACATTATTTATTACGGTTTTAGGCATAATAAACTGTTTCCCGAGTGTAGGGTTCACGAAATTTGGCAGTGTGATTTCTAGTTCTATGAAATTGTAAAGTTCCAAATATTATAACAACTATATTATTTATAACGATTTTAGGTGTACTAAACGCTTTTCCGAGAGAAGAGTTTATATGGGGCTTAGTGTAAATTATGGACCGATCTTCATGAAATTTGGCAGTGCAATTTCTATTCCTATAAAACTGCGACGTACCAAATTTTTTTATGATAGCATTATTTACTACGGTCTTACGCGTAATAAACTCTTTTCCGAGAGTAGTCTTTATATTGGGCCTATGATAATTTATGGACCGATCTTCACGAAATTTACCAGTGTGATTTAAAGTCTTGCGAAACTGTTACATACCAAGATTTATTATGATGGCATTATTTATTACAATTATTGGTATACTAGTTTTTCTGGGAGCAGGGTTTATATGGGGCCCAGGGTAAATTGGGACCGATCTTTCTGAAATTTAACAGTATGATTTCCAGTCGTATAAGTCGAATTTGTTCAAAATTCTATATCATTTCGTGCATTATTCCACCATTTATGTTAGCTTTTGTAACAAAATTATGAATTTTTTAGGGTGGTGGTTCCACATTTTGATTCATAGCTCTGATCCTACTGAGCCGATTTTGCTCGATTTCAATCCCAAACAGCATGGAATACCCGCAAGCAATTTGACGTCAAGTTTGTTCTTTTCTTTTGAGTCTTTTGAAAGTGAACGTGTTTTCAGCAGACGAACAGACGGACATGGGTAAATCGACTTAGAATCACTCAATTTGCCAGAATATATATACTTTATTTATGTGGTCTTAGATTTATAATAAAAAAGTTTACACAGAATGACTAACTTAGTACACCCTCATGCACCACAAGTGGTGGTGGAGGGTACAAAAAGGAAGAGAATAAGTGAAAGAAAAATTATTTTGTTCAGTTTTGTTTTATAAAGGGTGATCCATTTAGACCTTTTTCATTTGTATTTTTGCTTCACAGATCACGCGGCTCTGCCAATATGGGCAGATATTTTCAGTTTTGCTAAAGTTTTATTCTGGATTTTATTCGTATTAAAAACAACGATAAAAGCAAATGCTTAATAATAAAATTTTAGTAAATATACCAGATTTTACACTTTTTTCTAATTGTTATAACTCAATTTTGTCTTATGTCGACCAGCGTTTAAAAAACTGCAGTCGAAACCAAAAAACTATCGAACAAAAAACGAAAATTTGTGTACATCTTTTCGCCCTTTCAGTTGGTTTGACAGCAACTGTTTACATTTAATGGATCAGAAGTAAAAGCAACAGCTTTTTCTGGCCAATGACAAATGAAGAAGTGGAACTAATGGCAGTTTTTCAACTTTGACTGCAATTTTTTTAAACGCTGATGTAAGTCGAGCTTACCTTCAATATGAAAAACACTTTTATTTATCATAGTTTTACAATTTATCATAAAAAGGTCAACATCGTAATAACTTCTACAATTTATTCAGCTGTATTACGAAAATCCGTGTTTAAAAAAAATCGTGCATTTCGATCCGCATATGATGTACATCGTCGACCTTCCGATGTAGATTACCAATTACAACTTTGGTCTCAGTGTACACTACCGAATAGTTCACATCTAGCCCGCATTAAGGAGAATATTGCAGCTGTGGAGGAGAATATGGGTGAAAACCCTGACACAACATAACCGCCAATGGCGAGCACTACCGAATAATGATAACGTAATTTTTATTACCTGAAATTAAAGCCCGTGATGCCGGAAAAATTTACTGCCTGAAATACGATGCCGACCGCTATATCGCTTGCAAACGTCAGATTTTCAGCACGACATGTCACCCACTATGAAATATTATTCGACCGCATATGTCAAAATCAGTCACTTGTGTTGTGGTTGTCGGCAGAGGCATTTTGTTGCAACATTAAACAAAATTATTTCTTTAATATTTCTTGAAACACCAACACTAAATATTTTATTATAATAATAGAGTAATTCACGTCACCATTTTTAGTCATTCAAAAATGATTTTTTTTTTTTTTTTTTTTTTTTTTGAATCATAACAAAAACTATGTAGACAATAATTTCGCACTGATGCTAGGAACACTACTGGGACGAACGACGAATTTTGGGCCGCGAATATTCGTCTACAAAAATAAAACATATTGGTGTATATGGAACTACATACAATAATAGCGTCGGCCGAAATTCATAATACGCCGCGACATTGCAATAGATTTATTTATATTTCATACGCCGGCGAATGACGAATAAATCAGAACCACACGCAAAGAAAAAACATGGTTGATACAATCACAATCGCAAACTATCATTAATGTTTGTGGCTATGATGGTGTCAAACACGTCTTCAGTTACAATATATGTTCAGACATGTTTATAGCTTATTATTGTCTCAAAAATATTAATATGTTTAGAAGAAAAACACAAAAGATTTTCCTAACCATGTATTTATTTTTCCCAATACCATGCAAAATGTCTATTTGAACAATAAAACCAATAAAAAAAACAATTTCAAAAATTTCATGTTTTAATAAAATTACAACATATTTCATATATTTCATATATATTCATATATATATAGCTAAGCATATAATAATAAATAAAATGCAATACATACATTTATATATATATACTAATAGCTTTACCTGTTTCAATAAACGTATGATAATTAATTTTGCAATCATTCAACCCCTTTTTCTCCCGAAAAACTTTGTTTTGACAATAAATGTTTGCTCATTTAGAGAATGTGTTTTAAAGCGAACAAAAATTATAGTATCAAACATATCTTTTGTGTACAGCTAATATTATGATTTTATAGTTGTATAGTTGAAAATATATGCATTATAGTAGCAAATATTTCACCTAATTTAATATGTTTAGCTAGATCATGGTAACTTTTTAGGTGTAAAACACCATACAATATTATTATAGTGAATTAAAAAATGTTAAGGGAAAAAAATATTTTTTCAAGTTAAATAAGGATTACAATAAGTTTATTACGGTAAACATATTAGGCAAATATGAATAAAAATGGTCGCAGTGACCATTCATTAATCATGTTTTTTCTCTGCGTGCAGGTGACCAGGTATGGTTTACTAGTATTTTAACAAATAAAGTTACTTTTTACTTTAATATTTGTTTTTTTTTACTGTATAACACTAAAAATAAATATACAAAGTATTTTGCTATAAAAATAGTTTTTAATTGGGTTTTTTTCATTATGTTTTTATTTTTAAGCATTATTTGTTTTTTTTTTTTTTGGATATGGTCACACTATTTCTCTCTTTTTGCACAAACAGCAATCAACTTTTTCTATAACAAAAGCTGCTAGTTATTCGTCGTTATTGTGCTTCATATGACGAATTTACTCAGCGTCGTGTTGGGCGAAATTCGTCGTTCGTCCCAGCTGTGTTCCTAGTATGACTCTTGCACCTCGCACATCCCTCATTTCGTTCTTTTTCTTCGTTTACAAAAAGTATGAAATTGAATGAAAATATGGTATCATTGTTAAGAGAATAAGACCATAAATATGTACAACGCAACGCCAATAATAACATTGAAAGCAAAAACAAATTGAAAAATATTGTATAATTTTGTTGTTGCTTTCTACAGGAATTCATATTGAATTTTTAAATTTCAAACACTTCATATTTAGTCAATTCACAAGGTATCCTAACATGTCATATTGTCAAAATGTTCTAATATTTCACAATGGTTTAAAAATATTGTTGTTGGTTTGTTAACAAAAAGTGTCTTAAATAAAAAGAACGTTGCTTGCTGTGTTTATTGTGCTGTCGTAATTAATCAGAAAAGTCCAGCGCTGAGCGGCTGAGCCGTACAACAATATTTTTAAACCATTGTGAAATATTAGGACATTTTGACAATATGACATGTTAGGATACCTTGTGAATTGACTAATTGTGTTTTTCAAAAACAATAGCGGTATTCAGTGTTTCGTGCGTTTTAGGGAGCAACCGTTTGTTATTGCAATAATTTTATCATTGACAGTGAGCGGTACTTTCAGCAACTTTGCGATGCTAAATGCAAATTAGGTAACAGCTGATACATATACAGAATTATTGAAAAATTAAAAAAATGTGTTTGCTTACGTTGTAAAATTGATTTGCTTGATGATTCTAAATGATTGTTTTCAAATGTCAGCTGTTCGAGTATCAGGGATGCAAGCGTAATACGCGTAGCAGAAAAAGCTATACAGTTTTAGTATTGGCCAAAAGCATTGATGTGACAATTGCAATTGGATTACCAACAAAAGCTCGGATATTTTGAACTTGCACTTTCTCAAGACCGTTCGCATCAAACACTAAACTCCGTTAATATGAATTTCTGTAGAAAGCAACAACAAAATTATGTAATTATTTTGAATTTGTTTTTGCTTTCAATAATATTTTCGGCGTTACGTTGGGTTTTACACAATTAGACCCTTAAACTGACTGCCTGTTTTTATTAAACTGAATATAAAATTTCGTGTCAGAAGTTATATTGAAAACAACATTAAAATATGAAAATTAGTTTTTGTTTTAAATATCTCACATTTTCATTTTCTAAAAACAGGCAGTTAATCTAAAGCCAAATGGATCACCCTTTTTTCGTGTTTTGAAATTAGACCATGCAAAAAAGAGCTCGCAAATGCATCCAAGTTCAAACATGCAAGGTTTTACGTTTTTTAAGCCCTTGGGGAGCAAAATGCCAATAATGTTTAGACCTACCAGAAGCGGAGATAGACAGACATGCAGTTTATCAGACAAAAATTTAAAAGACAGGGATGTAAGTTCTTGTGAAAAAATTCATCTGTTTGTTCGCACAGCACACTTACATGTTTGGAGGCTTTATAGCTTGATTTTGTATTATTTTAAGTAGAAAGACGAAGTGCAGTCGTATATAAATAAATAAGTTGCTCAGTCCTGAAAAAGAAAAGAAAACCTTTTTTTATTACATAATTATGTACTACACTCTGCATGACAGGGTGTGTGCCCCTAACTACATATTTTTTTCCAGGATTTTCAGAATTGACAAAATCCCGAGAACAAATGTTTTTTTTTAACATGTACGTAGTTTGAAATATTAGGTAAACGAAAATGTATATGTAGTTTCTACTAAACAAAACCTTATATTTTTATTACCTGCACTGTGCTAGTTGAAAAAGCAGACAAGCCGGGCACTTGGCGCTTTAATCTAATTCGACTACGCTAAATCCAGTAGTGCTTATCGTTTTTTATGCTAGTTTTTGTTTTCGAGATATAACTTTATTATAGAAATGGAGGAGGTTGCCCAACATATATTCGCCTAACTCAAAAATGTTAAGTTAAACTTTTCTAATATGCGCACTCGTTTTAGAAACATATTGTTACGAAAGTAACTTTATGCCTCTAGTACACGGAATGTAAAAAGCCACATGCGCATGTGGTTCTTACGTAATTTTGACGTCAATGCAAAGCCACAATAAGCATTGCGTGTTGTGTGATGACGTCAAAATTACGTCAGAACCACATGCGCATGTGGCTTGTTACATGCCGTGTACTAGAGGCTTTAGTTAAGAATAAGTTTAATAAATAGGTTATTTTTCTAGTAATTTTATTAGTTTAAATTATTATTGTATTATCAAAAATTATTTTCGGGAATGAAATATTTTATTAATTAATTCATTTATTAATGACTAGCACCCTTTTTCTTATGTGGACATATTTTTACGCCAAAGTTTATGTTTCTAGGTTTAAACCCGCTACTTTGTAAAGGGACGATTTGTTACTCTAAACGTTCGTACTTCGAAAATTTTTATTTGTATTTTTTAGATACATTACGAATGTGATATTTTTTTATTTCACTGTTTATTGGTTTAATAGATAGATGGCGTGGCAAAAAAGTTTTAAAATACAGGTCTACTCCCCAAAAGGGTCTAATATTAAAAAGAGTACCAGACACCTAACCGCTTATTATTTTAATGAACATCAGGTTAAGGAATTTCCCGTTTTAACCTTTTTTACCCTTTAAGCATAAAAATGTCCAAAACTCCCATCATAGGTAATCGATTTCGCGAGAGGCCAATCTCCCGGGCAAATTTCAGCATTTTATTTCAGGCGTTTAGGTCGTGCGATGATGAATCAGGCAGTAACTTTACAATTTTATAGTATATAGGTAGATGAAGAAAAAGGTTTTAAAAAATATAACAGAATTAGGTACGATTTTCACCCCTTAAACATTCGAATTTCGAAACGCATCAAATTTGTATTTGAATTTTTTAGATAAGTTACTAATGTGATATATTTTTTATTTTAATGTTTATTGGTTTAAAAGATGGATAGCAAAAAAGTTTTTAAAAATACAGATTTTACCCGTTTACTCCTTATTTCAAAAAAGTGCTAGACACCTGTCCGCTTATTTTTAATAAACAATAATAGGTATTAAATTTTTTTTGTATCTCCTTTAGCTTAGCAGATATGAGGTCAGCGTGATCGATTTGGTAAAAGGCTGCCTCAGGTCCAAATGTCAACTTTTTAGCTTCAGGCGTTTAGTCTGTGCGATGAAAATAAATAGATGAAGAAAAAATATCTGGAAAAAGTAACAAAATTACGTACGATTTTTACCCCTTAAACGTTCGAATTCAGAAAAAGTACAAAATTTTCACTTGGCATTTTTAAGATAAGTTACGAATTTTATATAATTTTTATTTCTATGTGCATTGATTTAAACGGTAGATGGGGGACAAAAAAGAACCAAAATTCAGGTTTTACACTTTGAGTCCCTAAAAGAGCCGAATTTCGAAATAGTACCAGACACCTGTTCTCTTTTTTTATTTAGTGAACAACAATAAATGCACAAAATAAAGAACAAAAAAGTACAAAAAATTGCCTCTTACAAATGCTCATTCAACGCTTTGCTTGTTTAATTTTATGTTTGTAGCTGCAATACTAACGAAAATTCAATAAGTAACTGTTGACAAACAATACAGTACGAAAAAGTACCAAAAACCACTCTTACAGATTCTCATTCACTTGGGAACTTGCATGTTTAATTTTATGTTTATAGGTCCAATTTTAACGGAAATTCAAAAAGTAACAGGTAAAGAACAAAAAGTACCAAAATGCCCCTCTTACAGATTCTCACTCACTCAGGGCATTGCATTTTTAATTTTATGTTTGTAGATCCAATAAAAAAGGTACCAGTTAAAAAACGAAAAAGTGCCAAGAAGATCCCTCTTATAGGTTCTTGTCCACTCAGGACATTTAATGTTGAATTTTATGATTTTAGGTCCAATACTAACGGAACTTCAAATAGTACCAGTTAAAGACCAAAAGGTACCAAGAAGACCCTCTTGCAGATTTTGATCTACTCAGGAGCATGCATGTTTAATTTTATATTCATAGGACCAATATTAACGAAAATTAAAAAGTACCAGTTAAATAACGAAAAAGTACCAAAAAGATCCCTCTAACGAATTCTCATTCACTCAGGACCTTGCATGTTTTATTTTATGTTAATAGGTCTAATTTTAACGAAAATTAAAAAAGTACCAGTTAAAGAATGAAAAAGTACCAAAAAGATCCCTCTAACAAATTTTTATTCACTCAGGACTTTGCATGTTTAGTTTTATGTTTCTAGGTCTAATAATAACGGAAATTAAAAAAGTACCAGTTAAAGATCGAAGAATACCAAAAAGTACCCTCCGAGGTTCTTATCCACTCAGGACATTGCATGTTGAAGTTTATGTTTCTAGGCCCAGTATTAACGATAATTAAAAAAAATCGTCAGTTGTGGAACCAAAAACCTAAAGTAAGAAATAAAATTTCCCGTATTTCTACTTTTTGGTACTTTTTTTCTCCCCATTGAAGCATAAAAAATTTCAATATTGTAGTAGGAGCCCATAATTTAATACGTATATGTCAATGAATAAAAAAAATGTTTTGTAAAAAAGTACCAAAAATAGTAACGGTTTTTAGCCCCTAAACGTCAAAATTTCAAAAAAGTACCAAATTTGTATTTGGATTTTTTAGATAAGTTTTAAATGTGGTATAACCCTTATTTCTATGTTTAAAAGATAGATGGATTTAAAAGATAGATGGGGTGACAAAAAAGTACCAAAATGCAGATTTTACCCGTTTACTCCGTATTTCCCCCTTTTTGGTACTTTTTTTCTCCCCATTGAAGCATGAAAAATTTCAATATTGTAGTGGGAGCCCATAATTTAATACGTTTATGTCAATAAATAAAAAAAAATGTTTTATAAAAAAAGTACCAAAAATAGTTACGCTTTTTACCCCTTAAACGTCCGAATTTCGAAAAAGTGTGACGACCAAAAGTCTGCAAGCCATCGTTTTTGGCCCACATGAAATAGTATTATTTTGATTATTCTTTTTATACATGAAGTGTACTTATAATTTTATTATTATTATTATTATTATTAGTGATCTTGCTCGGGAAAAAATGAAGTTATTATATTTTTGGGTTATTACCGTATGAAATGTGATTACTATTTTCTTTTATTATTTTTATTGCCAGTATTATTTTGTTTTCCATTAAACTCGAAATGTTATTATTATTTTTTGAACTACGAAACTTTTTCTTGTTAATTATATTTATACACATAGTGCATAGTTCCACCCAGGGTTCAGAAATATTCATACATGAATTCTAAAATTCCAACATTCATGATAAATTGCCATGAATAATGCTTGCAAAATTTTTTGTTTTATTCTCACACTGTAAAATGAATAGCTAAGAATTTTTTTTATTTTTAAGCACATGAATAGTTTTGTTTTTTATTTTCCAGTTTGTACATATGCACGTATGTGAATAAAGAAAAGTACAAAATTGTAAAAACTAAAATATGAGAGGCTAATCGTTGCTGTCATTTATGTTTATAATAACAAGAGTTCCTCTCTGTTGTGTTTTGCTTTATTCGTGTTTAAAAACACAAAATATCGCTTGCTTCATTTTTTCTTGTTTAATAGTATTTGTAGCCTTGATTTGTACATGATAAAAATGTTTTTTTAAGCGTCGTTTATTCGTGGTTTTTTCATACATTAAGAAACTAAAAACACTTGCAACTTTATTTTGAACAATTGTAAATATAACAACAGTACAAATTTTCAATGAATTACTTATTTTAAAAGTGTTGTGGTATGTTTTTTTTAAAACTTTAATAAAAAAAAAATATAAAATAAATCATACCTATTTTTTTTGTTTTTTTTTATGAGCAGTATTTTCACTTAAAAAATTTTTTTTCTCTAAATTTGCACTTCAAAAAAAAGACATAAAAAAAACTAATCGTGCCACTAATTGTTGAAAATTTGTTTTTTTTTCAACGTTCATAAATATTTATGTTTGAATAGTAAAATTCAAACATTTATAATAAATAATATAACACAAGAATGATATACATAAACACAGATTACGCATTGCGCATGTTTTTTATTATTTACAAAATTTAACTGTTTAATATTAAGTCACATCAGCACATTATACACATGTTTGTTTACTTGTGTTTCTACATTTCATTTTTAAAAGCTGAATGAGCTATTTTGGTGTCTTTGTATCATGGAAACAAAAAACAATACAAATATAAGAACAAATAAAGCAAGAGATTTTTTGTGTTTTTAAACACGAAAAAAGCAAAACACAACAGAGATTATGATGTGAATAGCAAGTGTATATTTGGAAGTATGTATAAGAATGCAAGATGAGCAAAAGAAGTTAAAAAAAAAAAATTCTCTCATGTACAAATGTAAGAAAAAATAAATCTCTATTATTATCCCATGTGTTTTGTAGAAACGAAAAATAATGAAAATACTTTTATACAAGAACGAATAAAGCAAAATTTTTTTTGTGTTTTTAAGCACGAATAAAACAGCACACAACAGTGTATAAAATTTTTTGTTCCTACCCATGAGTGAATAGTGAGTGAATATTTGGAACTCTGGTTCCACCTTGTTAACGTTATTAATTCAAATTTAAAAATAAGCTAACGCCATCTGTGGCCGAGTAGGAAACTACGGGGAAATGTATACGTTAGCTAGGAAATATGAAACAATTGAAACAGCTGTGATCGAGTCACTGATATACGTACGCATGTGTGTGTATGAGTTGCGTGTACGAGAACTGCTATAAAAGCAGAGTGGTTGTGCACGAGGAGTCAAGGCCGTGTCAGATACAACTTTGTCGCTTTGCGTGACGTTTCTACCTTCGGCAGAAAAACGCAAAGCAAAAGGTGTATGCCACAATGAAAACTTTGACAACACTCACGCATTGCTTGTTTACTCATAAAAGCGGTTGGTAATTTGTACATTTAATTATTTGTTACAAAAATTAAAGTTAAAAATTTAATTGGACTGTTTTTTGGAATTGAATTTGGCAAAAAAAATTAAAAAAAAAAGAAAATTATACTAGCCAATTGTCAAAGCGCGCAAAAAGATGAGAGTTGGCTAACTTTTTGCTTCGCTCCGCTTTGAAAGTTCTTTATGTGACATGTTTCGTATAAGTATGTATATTTTATCTTAGATGTCAAAGCGAATCGGTAACGCAACGCGAAGCAAAAGTTTTATCTGACATGGCCTTCAGTCAGCTTACCGCCGCCGACTAGGTAAGAACTTATTTAATTGCTTGAGAGTAATACTCCATCAATTAAAAAAGTTAGCAAAGAGACTCTGGGTCATACTCGTTCTCCTAGCATTACCTTAAAGTGGTTTAAGAGTCCTCCGCATCTGATTGCCTGGGTAATACCCCGTCAGAGCGCTGGTCACTGGGTACGTGGTAGATTCTAGGGTTATACTCGGTCTCCCAGCGCCACCCAGTTCTCTTGTACACTCCGGTCGCACTGCTGTTGTATTATATTGTTAAGTAAAGTACGGTTAATCTTACTTGAGTTGTTAAATAAGTACGGTCTATCGCGTAGTGTTAAATAAAGTACAGTTTTGTAACGTTTCACGAAGACCTGCGTTTTACTTCTTTTTGGGAAAAAAGTGAACCCTGGGACCGAGAGCATACCCCAGCACACCAGTGAAGAATCACGTCGTTACAATGGCGCCCGAGCAGGGACAATAGAAGATTGTCAAGGGAAAAATTTTTAAATAAAGGAAAAGTAATAAAATAAATAAATACCAATGGAACCTGTTAAAAGTGGAAAAGTGGTGTGGAAGAACTCATGGGTATATACCCTCAAGCGTGACGAATTGGTGTCTTATCTTAACGAATTCCAACTGGATACGTCCGGCACCGTAGAGGACCTGCGCAAGCGTTGTGTCAAATTTATTGGTATGGAGCACAACGACGAGGAGTTCGCCCGGTTGGTAGAGATTCAAGCGAGGTATGAAACGTCGGGTCCTGTCCCTTCTCCAAGTCTACTGGTACCAGCGGAACACCATAAGACCAGATCACCGGCAAAGGAGGAACGTTGCTCAGAAAATAACCATACCATGGCTCGCCGGTGCGAAACAGCGGGAGTTGAGACACGTACTGAGGTAATCGACAACGTTAGGAAGTGGGGACTAAGATATGATGGACTGCACGACCCCCTAGAGTTCATAGAACGTGTTGAGGAATTATCCCAAATGTACTATGTCTCCCTAGATGAATTACCCCACATAATGCCGGAATTCTTGTGCAAACGCGCGCTTGTCTGGTATCGTAACAACAACAAAGCGTGGCCCAGATGGGACGAGTTCAAAGTTGATTTCTGCACCTTCTTCCTACCCCCAAGGTACTACGAGAAGCTAGAAGACGAAGTCCAGAATCGCACCCAGGGGTCCAACGAAAATTTCAAAGACTACGTCCTGGCGTTACAAAATCTGATGAGGCATACAAAATTGAGTGAGGTGCAGAAAATAGAACGAATCTTCCGGAATTGCCACCCGGACTACAAATGGTATATCCGTCGGAAAGATTTTTCCTCACTAGCCGAACTCCTAACCTTGGCCGAGGACCTCGAAAGTATAAGAACCACCCCCCACCAGAACCACAGTAGCCACACTAGGCCTTCGCCATCCAGTGGACAACAAGGCCTCAGGTGTCACTCATGCGGGGACCAAGGCCACCAAGCTAACCGATGTACACGCAACCACCGAAATTCGGGAAACCCCTTTGGAGGGCGACAACACTGAGGCTTGCCGACCTCCCAACTAACCAGTCCTCAGAAAATAAAACCTCGTTACAGTGCGAAGAAACTCGAATGACGGCGACAATAATTATCAAGGGCAAATTAATAACTTCAACAATAGACACGGGTGCAACCCGGAATTTCATGAGAGCTGACTTTGCGGAGCAATTTAAAGGTAAAGTAAAGAAGGTCAGAGAGGACCTTGAAGTAATCCTAGCGGATGGAACACGGAAACAGGTCACAGAGGCGGTTCAAGTAGATGTCACTTTCGGCAACAAAACTAAACGATGTACGTTTTATCTCATGGCTGAATTCTTTGAAGAAGCGTTGTTGGGTCTGGAATTTTTGCGAGCCTTTGATACTACTTTACAATGTGCCGGCTTATCCCTTAACTGTGGGGCAGAGTACGGGGCCGAAGGCGTATGTAGTGTCGTTCAAGAAACTAGCATTAACGGATCATTGGGGGATACGGACAAACATGAGACCCGACCCCGCACCATCCCTGATCACAGTCCCGAAGAACAGCGTCTGATCAAGACCTTCTTGGAAACCGAACTCCCAAAATTCGCGAATATTACGGGATTGTCCAATATCGCCACCCATAAAATAATCATGAAGGATGATCGCCCCATCAAGATAAGATATGCTCAGCGCAACCCCGCCATGCAAGCTATCATTGACGCAGAGGTAAACAAACTGATTGCTCAAGGTTGCATAGAGCCATCTACCAGCCCATACAGTTTCCCGATTACGCTGGCTAAGAAGAAGAATGGCACATGGAGGTTGTGTCTGGATTACCGCCAACTAAACTCAAGGTCAGTACCCGATGCTTACCCTTTACCTAGAATAGATACGATTTTGAATCGTTTACGAGAGGCAAATTACGTCAGCAGCCTTGACCTGAAAGACGGTTACTGGCAGATACCCATGGACAGCGCCAGTAAAAAGTACACCGCCTTTGCCGTCACAGGCCGGGGTTTATACCAATGGCGCGTCATGCCATTTGGCCTCCATTCAGCACCAGCCACCTTCCAGAGGGTACTTGACCACGTTATCGGACCGGATATGGAACCATACGCCTTTGCATACCTCGATGACATCATCGTGATAGGCAGAACATTAAAAGAGCACCTGGCAAACCTAAAAGAGGTGTTCCGACGATTGGTGAGAGCCAACCTCCGGATTAACCCAGAAAAGTGCGAGTTTTTCAAACGTGAGACCAAGTACCTGGGCCATGTTGTTAGCGGGGATGGCATAAAAACCGATCCCGAGAAGGTAGCAGCTTTACGGGAGATGAAGCCACCCTGTAATATAAGGGAGTTGAGACGGTTCCTAGGTGTAGCCTCATGGTACAGGAGGTTCGTCCCAGACTTCGCGAAGATCTCTCACCCGTTGACACAAATGCTAAAGAAAGGTAAGCATTGGAAATGGGGGACAGAGCAACAGTCGGCGTTCGAAGCTCTGAAGGAAAGGTTAACCACAGCCCCAGTCTTAGCCTGCCCCGATTTCAGTAAAACATTCACCCTACAGACGGATGCGAGCGACTATGGGATTGGAGCGGTCCTTACCCAGGAACTAGAGGGAACCGAAAGAGTAATCGCATATGCGAGCCGACACCTTAACCAAGCGGAAAAGAACTATTATGTTACCGAGAAGGAATGCCTGGCTATAATATGGGGAATCAGGCAGTTGAGGCCCTATCTTGAGGGGTATCCATTCCAAATCATCACTGACCACCTGTCGCTGAAGTGGCTGAATTCTATTGAAAGCCCCACGGGACGGTTGGCCAGATGGGCATTGGAACTCCAACAGTTCGATTTCACAGTGACCTACCGAAAGGGAAAAACCAATGTCGTGGCCGATGCCCTCTCGAGACAACCTTTCGAAACGCTCAACGTCGCCAGTGTGGAATCTACCTCCGAGACGTGCCCATGGTTGGCCAAAAGAATGAAGGAGGTACGCGAGCACCCGGAGAAGTATCCGGAAAACAGCATAATAAACAACCAACTATATCGACACTTCCCCAGTAACGTCAATGCTGATGACCCAAACCCATGGAAATTATGTGTCGCAAGTCCCTTGAGGAGTCGGGTGATGAGAGAAAACCATGACATACCAGCAGCCGGTCATCTCGGCATAAGGAAAACGGGCAACAGAATTGCCACGCGTTACTACTGGCCGGGAATGTTCCGCGATGTGGGTCGTTACGTACGTAGGTGTGAGTCCTGTCAACGTTATAAGGTAAGCCAACAACGTCCGGCGGGGGAGATGTTAACCCGTATTCCCGAAGAGCCGTGGGCCACAGTTTGTGCCGATTTTGTGGGACCTCTACCCAAATCAAAGCACGGCTGCACGATGCTACTCGTATTCGTGGACCGATTTTCCAAGTGGACCGAGTTGGTACCCCTCCGTAAGGCAACATCAGAGAGTCTTGTTAGAGCATTTAGGGAGCGGGTGATTTCCAGATACGGGGTACCTAAGATGCTAATAACCGACAACGGGGCTCAGTTCACATCACGTGTCTTCAAAAGATGTCTGGCGGACCTTGGAGTTACCCAACAATTTACCGCCCCTTACACACCACAAGAGAATCCTACCGAACGAACGAATCGGACCATAAAGACGATAATCGCTCAGTTCACCAACCAACAACACAACAAATGGGATGAATTCGTGCCTGAAGTTATGTTGGCAATCAATAGCAGCGTATCCGAAGCCACGGGGTATTCTCCGGCGTTCCTTACCCAAGGACGAGAACCCCGACTACCAAACGCTTACTATGATGAGGTTACTATTGGTACAGGGGCCAACAGCCTTCCACCTAATGAGCGTGCCCAGGAGTTGAAAGAGGTTTTTTCTATCGTCAAAAGGAATTTAATGAACGCGTCACTAGGACAACAACGCTATTACAACTTACGACGACGCGTATGGAAACCAAAATCAGGGGACCTAGTATTGGTCCGGCAACACCCCTTATCGAATGCACAGGGGAATTTCGCAGCGAAACTCGCACCAAAGTTCGGGGGTCCCTACCGAGTACGGGATTTCATATCACCGGTGATAGTTCAGCTAGAAGGCTGGAAGAACAGAGAGCGTAGACGAGCCCATATTAATGAACTAAAGCCCTATATTGATTAACCACCTGTTACTAAGCATCAGTACCGTCAATTCAATATACCTGTAAATTAATTTTTTCTTTCCTCTCATTCGGCGTCTAGCCCAAATCCGGTATTAAAAAGGAAGATGGCCAACAAATTTGAAGAGACGAGCAAGCGCTTCCGTAAATCGTGGGAGCAAGAACAGACCAAGCGACGACGAACTATATTCTTAGAGGATGATGACGTTCCAACTACCAGCCGGGGCAACCGGTCGCAACCCCATAAAACCCCTGGCAAGAAGACCACTAAGCTGTTTCGCACGAGTGTTAACAAACTCAACAACCAAAAGTCGTGCAAGCAACCCTACCCGCGGCAACCGCCAGACATAATTGAGTCAGAAGATGACGACGTAGAGTTCTTGGGGATAAGCACCGCCAGCCCTGATCCAACCTGCCCATCGGTGGGCCCAGACGACGGAGAATGGGACCCCTATGCTCCGGAACAAGATGAGTTTACTGAAGACCCCGACCTCGATAGAGAGATAGAAGAAGAGTTCCGTAGAACCTTGTTTGGTCATAGTGACAGAACGCTAGATGTTCGGCCCATCACCCCTCCATCACCATTTCCACCTCGGTCTCCACCCTCACTTGATTCGGAGAATGAAGACTACCATCCCCCTACACCACCCAAACGGAAGGGCTTGTGTATAGTCGAAACCAGTGATGCCGAGTACCAGTACGCTGGGCTGTGGTGCTCAGAGCGCACCATGAAGGTAAAAGTCTTGGTACCTATGCCGAAGAACAGACAACAAAGACTCCCGATAACGCCAGCACCAATAGGAGACTATGAAATCGACTCTCCTGCCCAATACCAGGGGATACCCCCTACTCCTTCGTTTGGCCAGTTCGCGTCACCAGGAGCTTGGTCAGCGCCCAACTCTCCACCCGGGTCGTTGGTACACCTACTCGACGAACAGCTCATAGGAGTTACCAGCTCTCCACCCAGGTGCGCCTTAAAGTCTCAGTCATCTGACGAACTCAGGTCGCCTTCGTCGACCGCGTCTTCCTCAGCACCCTCATCGACCGCATCATCTCCCTCATCAACATCCTCCTCATCATCATCTCCGTCCGCAACTACCCCATCCCCATCGTCCGTAAGTCATCAACCATGTGAGGCCCGAGAGGAGACGGTTACCGCAAGGCCAGTGCGAGCGGCAGATGAAGTTTTGACCGAAATCATCAGTGATGCACTATGCAGACGAAGACCAGGGGAACGGATGAGGTTCATTAAAGACATAGCCGGTACGAGGTATAGAGTATCCATAAACCGTGGTGGTGGTTACCAGGTAGACGTACTTAAATAAATTGCCAACTATCGGAAGCCAGAAGGTCGCCTTTCGTCACAACTACACAGCTCAGTAGAGGAGGGAGGCAATGTGACGACCAAAAGTCTGCAAGCCATCGTTTTTGGCCCACATGAAATAGTATTATTTTGATTATTCTTTTTATACATGAAGTGTACTTATAATTTTATTATTATTATTATTATTATTAGTGATCTTGCTCGGGAAAAAATGAAGTTATTATATTTTTGGGTTATTACCGTATGAAATGTGATTACTATTTTCTTTTATTATTTTTATTGCCAGTATTATTTTGTTTTCCATTAAACTCGAAATGTTATTATTATTTTTTGAACTACGAAACTTTTTCTTGTTAATTATATTTATACACATAGTGCATAGTTCCACCTTGTTAACGTTATTAATTCAAATTTAAAAATAAGCTAACGCCATCTGTGGCCGAGTAGGAAACTACGGGGAAATGTATACGTTAGCTAGGAAATATGAAACAATTGAAACAGCTGTGATCGAGTCACTGATATACGTACGCATGTGTGTGTATGAGTTGCGTGTACGAGAACTGCTATAAAAGCAGAGTGGTTGTGCACGAGGAGTCAGTCAGCTTACCGCCGCCGACTAGGTAAGAACTTATTTAATTGCTTGAGAGTAATACTCCATCAATTAAAAAAGTTAGCAAAGAGACTCTGGGTCATACTCGTTCTCCTAGCATTACCTTAAAGTGGTTTAAGAGTCCTCCGCATCTGATTGCCTGGGTAATACCCCGTCAGAGCGCTGGTCACTGGGTACGTGGTAGATTCTAGGGTTATACTCGGTCTCCCAGCGCCACCCAGTTCTCTTGTACACTCCGGTCGCACTGCTGTTGTATTATATTGTTAAGTAAAGTACGGTTAATCTTACTTGAGTTGTTAAATAAGTACGGTCTATCGCGTAGTGTTAAATAAAGTACAGTTTTGTAACGTTTCACGAAGACCTGCGTTTTACTTCTTTTTGGGAAAAAAGTGAACCCTGGGACCGAGAGCATACCCCAGCACACCAGTGAAGAATCACGTCGTTACAAAAGTACCAAATTAGTATTTGGATTTTTTAGATAAGTTTCAAATGTGGTATAACCCTTATTTCTATGTTTATGGATTTAAAAGATAGATGGGGTGACAAAAAAGTACCAAAATGCAGGTTTTACCCGTTTACTCCCTTAAAGGGCTGAATTTCCAAAAAGTACCAGACACCTGTCCGCTTATTTTTCTAAAGAACAACGATAAGTATTACATTTTTTTGTATCTCTTTTAGTTTAACAGATATAAGGTTACCGAATTTACCCGTTTTTGCCCTTTTTTACCCCCTAAACATTCGAATTTCCAAAAATCCCGTCTTAGTGGATCGATTTGGGGTGAGACCAACCCCTGGTCCAAATTTCAAGTTTTTAGCTTCAGGCGTTTAGGTTGTGCGATGATGAATCAGTCAGTCAGTCAGTCAGTAACGTTACAATTTTATATATATAGATGTGCTAATAATCCCAATTTTTGAATGAAAACACTGAAATTTATTGTTGTGGGAAAGCTAGCTTCTATGCGCATTTCGCTGGTTGCTTAGGCCAGCTCGTCAGGAAACTTTTTCTAAATACTTTAGAAAAGCTAAAAATATTATACAAGTAAGACCATAAAGTAAATAAGAATTTTAAAACACTCAGGTCTTAAATGTAACAATATCAAAGCTTCAACAAAGTCACAACAATAAAACGTCAATCTTTTCTTTTTTACATTCCCCTACAATTGGCTGGTTTTTTTCCAACACGAATTGTAGTTGTAAGAGGATAGAAAGAAAAAAACAAAATTAAAAAAAAACAAGTTGCTTAAATAAAGCAGCTTGCCATTTACGCATATTTCGAATGAAAAACCACTGTACAGAATTTTCTAGTACAAATGTAATGTTATAATTGTTATACGTAATTATATAACATAATATTGTTAAGATTATGTTTAACCCATAAAGTATGCTTTAGTTTATTTATGTATAAATCAATGTAAATTCAGCTTTTGATATTAGCTGTAAGATAATAAAACTTGAATGGCCCAGAAATTTCGAAAATGTTACAGACATTTCGAAAACATCGAATGTTCTTAAGACACCTAGATGTCAGCGAACAGAGTATAAATGCTCGCGAAGGTGGGAATCGATAATCAGTATTAGTACGAACATTTATGTGTGTACATCGCAATTATAAGTGGTATAATTGGCTAAGTTCTAAATAAAGTGGTGTGAATAGTTTATAGTACCAGCTATAAGTAAAGTGTTTTATTTGTTTTATTAAAGTTGCAATAAAAGAACTCAAGAGGTTTATTATAAAGAAAATAAACCAAAAACGTTATTGAAAAGGCAGTAACGTAACAATTGGTGTCAGAAGTGGAATTGTAAAAATAAAATAAACTGAAAAAAATAGACAGCAATGAAATTTGAAGAACTTAAAGTGGAACAGCTCAAAAAAGTGTTGTGCAAGTTAGATCTACCAGCTGCAAGAAATAAAGCAGGGCTGCAGAAGAGGTTAATAGATGAATTCGAGCGACGCAATATTGACATTGGTAGCCACGAATTCGAGGATAAAGAGGAAATAGAGATATGTACTGCAGTTGCCAGCAGTATGGATTTCAACACGAGGTTTGGTGCTGTGATGGCAAAAATAGAAGAAAATTCAAGAGCTAAGCTAGATAAAACTTCTCGAAAAATGGACGATAATTCCAGAAGCATGGTGATGATGATCAATGAAAATTCGAGCGATATTCTTGCTGAAACTTCTAGAAAAATTGATGAAAACTCTAGAGCTATTCTTGATGAAACTTCTAGAAAAATTGACGATAATTCCAAAAGCATGGCGATGATGACCGATATTCTAGCTAAAATTCAAGAGAATTCTGGAATAACCAACGAGAAACTTCAGGAGATTTCAAGTGAAATAAATGAAAGAGTAAATGAAATGGAAATAGAATTCAACCAAAAGCTTACCGAAGTAACAACACCACCGGATATTGATGAAAAGTTCCATCATCTCGAAGCAAAAGTAAATAGTCTTCAAAATTCCAGAAGTCTCTAGTAGAATAAAAGTCCCAAGTTATGATGGCAGTGTTCCATTTGATGTGTTTAAGTTCCAATTTGAAACAGTAGCCAACAGAAACGCATGAAACAATGAAGAAAAGGTAATTTAATTAATTTTGGCCTTAAAAGGAACGGCAGCGGAAGTTCTACAAAGTGTTCCAAGTAGCTGTAAAAACAATTATGATGCTGTAATGATGGCACTGCAGCGTAAATATGGTGGCGACCACAAAAAGGAAATCTACAAAATGGAATTACAGGGTAGAATGCAAAAGGCTAATGAGACATTACAGGACTTCGCACTAGAGATTGAGCGGTTGGTGCAGCTTACTTATCCTGGTGAGAGTCATTCATTCTTGGATCACTTCAAAACTGAGGCATTTGTAAACGGTATTCGGGATGCAGATATAAAAATTGCGGTATGTACATCACAAAAGTATACCTTTGCAGAGACTGCTTCTTTTGCCCTGGCCCAGGAAACCGCAAGAATTATTTCAAGACCGCAGTCGTACAAGGTGCGAAAACTCGATATGGCTTGCGAGGATGACAGCGAGTTAATAAAAGAACTGAGGGTCATGAAAGAGGCACTTTTTAAGGCTTTGGGTGAGAAGCTGGGCAAAAGCAAAGGCAAATGCTATAACTGCGGCAGGACTGGTCACATACAGTGTAACTGCAAATCCCCGAGAAAACGTTCAAGATCTGTTTCACAGCCCAGAAACACCAGAGGATCCTTCCACGCCGCTACAGAAGTTCCTCCAAGCACTCCTTTTCGCCGATCTAACCAAGTTCCTGAATCTATTCAGTGAAGACTTGTACTCCGCCAAATTACCATGGCGCTTAGCCATATTGAACAACCTACGACAGTCTCTTCTTGCCTGCGCAATATCAGGATCCCACCACGGTGGACGATCCCTGCCCCTATGCACCCTTGGCTTGCACGCCAAGGAAGTCGCTAACTGCAGTGAGTCTGTAAGCAGACCCACTGCCGCATCGATCCCCCCTATATCATCAACCCGGGGAGGATCAGATAGAGACCGAACCAGAGAGCATGAATGAATCCCCCAATTCGTTCGTTTCCTATTCAACATAACACTCGATCCTACAGATCTAAGTACCAGACTAAATTCCACATATCTATGATCAGAAAGTGAACAATCATTAGAAACCATCCAATTTTCGATCATGTCAATGTGATCAATGCTAACCAGCGTGACATCAAGAACTTCACACCTATTTGCTACAACAAACGTTGGCTCACGGCCCCTATTTACTATTCCTAAATTATAATTAATAATAAAGGAAAATAGTGACTCACTTCTAATATTCGTGTTCGTGCTACCCCATATAGTGTGGTGCGCATTAGCATCGGCAAAGATTATAATAGGTGTTCCAGTGCCTGCTGCCTTCGTTACTGCATCACGGATGAGCCGATTGGGTGGGTCCTGTCCGTGATCATGCGCCATATATCCCGAGACCATCCAGATGTAAGACAGATACTCGCCCTTGAACGTGAAAAATTGCCACCTAAGTCAGAAACCATTGCATGGGCGCGAATGGAGGGAGATTATGGGTGGTAGAGCCAGCAGCAATTGCAGGTGATATAGTAACAGCGAATGTCCTCGTTAAAACCAGCAACAGCTTAGTTCCTGTAAGAGTTTTAAATTTGTCCAACAGCGAAAAGGTCCTTACGCAGAATTTTAAGATTGGACAATGTGCTTCAACAGAGGCAATATTAAGTTGCGAGAACCATCCAGACGCAGCTAAAAAGAGTACCAAGGACCAGGAATTATTGGAGAAACATGTGCAGAAATGGACCGGAAATCTAAGGCCATCCGAGAGAAATAAGGCAAGACAATTGCTAAAGAAATATGCCTTTAAATTTGCGTCAAAATGTAAAAACCAGGGCAAAACGTCAACCGTGAAACACGAAATTAACACCGGCGACGCTAAGCCAATTAAACAGGCTCCAAGATGCATTCATCGAGCAAAACGAAATGAAGTTAGAGATCAGGTTAATGAAATGGAACAGGATGGCATAATAAAACCATCATCAAGTCCCTGGAGTTCACCGGAGGTTTTGGTAAAAAAGAAAGATGGAAATACTAGGTTCTGCGTAGACTACAGGAAACTAAATGACGTCACCAAGAAGGACAGTTATCCACTGCCTAGGATTGATGACACCTTGGACATGTTAGCTGGAACAGAATGGTTTTCCACATTGGACTTGCAGAGTGGTTATTGGCAAGTAGAAATCGCGGACAGGGATAAAGAGAAAACTGCTTTTAGTGCAAGTGATGGCTTATGGCAGTTTAATGTAATGCTATTTGGGCTCTGTAATGCTGCAGCTACATTCGAGCGTTTAATGGAACAGGTGTTGAAAGGTCTCCACCGAAAGACATGTTTGGTATACCTTGATGACATAATTTTAATGGGAAAAACATTTCATGAGAACCTCGAAGAGGTGTTAAAACGTATATCTAAAGCCGGACTCAAGTTAAGTGTTAAGAAATTTTCACTGTTCCAGAAGGAAGTAAAATACCTAGGGCATCGTGTTACATCTGATGGCATTTCAACAAACGAGCAGTCATGGAGTGGTCTCGCCTTCTAAATCTAAATGATTTACGCAGTTTTCTAGGATTATGTACACAGATTATGTTTTGTACCGAATTTTGCCAATATTCCAGCCAGTTTGCATGAATTGACCAAAAAGGCGCAGGCATATAACTGGGGTGAAGTACAGGAACAAGCATATCAGAAGCTTAAAAAATTATTTTGCACAGCACCAATTTTAGCTTATCCAATCGCTGGAAAGAAATTTGTCCTAGATACCGATGCGAGCGGATGTGAATTTGGAGGTGTGCTGTCCCAAGTGGTCAACGGTGTAGAGAAAGTGATAGGCTATTTCAGTCGAATTCTTTCAAAGCCTGAGAGGAATTACCTCGTTACTCGGCGAGAGCTTCTGGAAGTACTAGAGTGCATAAAGCATTTCCACAAATACTTGTATGGTCAACATTTTGATTTAAGAACAGACCATTCTGAACTCAGGTGGTTGCTACAATTCAAATATACGGAAGGCCAGATAGCGCGTTGGATTGCGCGCCTTCAGAGCTACAATTTTATTATTGAACATAGAAAAGGTGGAAAACATGGCAATGCGGATGCTCTGTCTAGGCGACCCTGTAAGCTGGAAAGCAAGCATTGTGTAAGGGCTGAAGGAAAAAAACCTTCTATGATGTTCGTCTATTGCAGATAGAGTCCCATGAAGACTGGTCAATGGCGCAGAAAAATGACCCCATTTTAGCAAAAATTCTGAAGGCCAAGGAAGAGGGCAGAAGACCCACCCGAAACGAAATTACGCCAGAAAGTTCATTGGTGAAAGCATACTGGGCTCTGTGGAACAGCCTACAAGTAGTAAATGGCTGTTTATACCGTACGGGAAAGCACTGATGGAAAATCAGGTATAAACCTTATATTGCCGTCAGTGAAAGAAGTTCTGAGGGAATTTCATAACGCTCCAAGTGGTGGTCATCTTGGTGTGATAAAGACCCTAGAAAAATTAAACAACGGTTCTATTGGGTTGGCTGTCAACAAGCCGTAGCTGAATGGATAACCAATTGCGCACAATGCATGGCCGCCAGAGGTCCAGTAAGGAGAAGTCGTGGGCCGCTACAACAGTACCATTCGTACGCCCTGAACCAACTTATGTTATGTGCTGAATAATTACATCTATATTCAAAATATTATGTAGCTAAATTCCACAGAAAATTCATTTTAAACAACTAAAATTTTTTTTAAGAAACGGATCCTTTACATTTCATTTTTAAATAGTGAAATCGCATTTTGAAACTTTTTAAATAACTTCAGTTTTTTAGCACTTTATGTTTTAAAGATGCATTTAATGTGCATCCTCTCGCAATAAACTTTTATTTCTTCAACAAAAATTTTAATTTTCTTGAAATTTACTAGCCATTACTTACAGTTTTTTTTAAATATTTATATAAATACAACTCGCAATTTATTATATTAAAATATTTTTCGAAAGCTTGAAGAAATAGCTATCTAATTTGTTTGGGACAAATTTTGCTAACACCAATAGATAATAAGTTACATGAATGAGAAAGAACACCGGTTTGGCTAAAATGTCAAATTTTGATCCTCTCTAACTCAGAAACTTTTTGACCGATCTTGTTAAAAATGTGTGTCTAAGCTACTAATCAATAGGACTAACCTTGGTGTTCGGAAGACATTGATTTCAAAAGTTGGGTCACTTGACATGAAATCCCCCATATATAAAATTATAACGTTACTAACTAACTGACTGACTGATTCATCATCGCACAGCCTAAACGTCTGAATCTAAAAACTTGAAATTTGGACCAGGGGTCGCTCTCTCCCCAAATCGATCCACTAAAACGGGATTTTTAGAAATTCGAATGTTTAGGGGGTAAGAAAGGGTAAAAACGGGTAAATTCGGTAACCTTATATCTCCAAAACCAAAAGAGATACAAAAAAACCTGTATTTTTTGTCACCCCATCTATATTTTTTTAACCCATTAACATAGAAATTAGGGTAATATCACATTTAAAATTTATCTAAAAAATCCAAATACGAATTTGGTACTTCTTCAAAATTCGGACGTTTGAGGGGCAAAACCCGTAACTATTTTTGATACTTTTTTTTACAAAACATTTTTTTTTATTCATTGACATATACGTATTAAATTATGGGCTCCCACTACAATATTAAAATATGTTATGCTTCAATGGGGATAACAAAGTACCTAAACGGGGAAATACGGGAAAAATACTTTACTTTAGCTTTTTGGTTATACAACTGGCAATTTTTTTAATTATCGTTAATATTGGACCTATAAATATAAACTTCAACATGCAATATATTGAGTGGATAAGAACCTATGATTGTACTTTTTGCTCTTCAACTGGTACTTTTTGAATTTCCTTTAGTATTAGACCTAGAAACATAAAATTAAACATGCAAAATCCTGAGTGAATGAGAATTTGTTAGAGGGATATTTTTGGTACTTTTTCGTTCTTTAACTGGTACTTTTTTAATTTTCGTTAACATTAGACTTATTAACTTTAACTGGTTTTTTTTTAATTTTCGTTAATAATATATGCATGGCCCTCATTGAATGAGAATTTGTAAAAGGGCTTTTTAGTACTTTTTTGTTCTCTAATTGGTACTATTTAAATTTCTGTTAGTATTGGACCTAGAAACATAAAATTCAACATTAAATGTCCTGAGTGGACAAGAATCTATAAGAGGGAAATTTGTGGTTCTTTTTTGTTTTTTAACCCTCCGATGAGTGAGAAGGCCCCTAGGGACCTTTTTGCCTTTTCAAACTGAAATTACTCCTACTTCGGCCGTCAGTAGGGACCTTTTCACACGGCCGTGAAGTTCAGAACTGTCACTCATCGGAGGGTTAACTGGTACTTTTTGAATTTAAGTTAGTATTGGCCCTAGAAACATAAAATTTAACATCCAAGGTCCTGAGTAAATGATAATTTGTAAGGGAGATTTTTGGTGCTTTTTCTTTCTCTAACTGGTACCATTTTAATTAAAGAAGTACTTTTTTAATTTAATAATTATTGTTAAATAAAAAAATAGAACAGGTGTGTGGTACTATTTTGAAATTCGGCCCTTTTAGGGAGTAAAAGGGTAACCTGTATTTTGGTACTATTTTGCCCCCCATCTATCGTTTAAATCGATGCACATACACATAAAAATTATATATGATTCGTAACTTATCTAAAAAAATGCAAGTGGAAATTTGGTACTTTTTCGAAATTCGAACGTTTAAGGTGTGATAATCGTACCTAATTTTGTTACCTTTTCCAAAATATTTTTCCTCAATCTATTTATCTTTCATCTCACAGCCTAAACGTCTGAAGCTAAAAAGTTGACATTTGGACCGGAGGTTGGGCTCTCGCCAAATCGATCCCGCTAACCTCATATGCCGCTAAAAAAAGACTCAAAGAAAATTAGTACTTATTGTTGTTCAATAAAAAATAAGCGGGCAGGTGCCTGGTTCTCTTTTGAAGTCGGCCTTTTTGGGGAGTGAACGGGTAAAACCTGTATTTTAAAACATGTTTGCTATGCCATCTATCTTTTAAACCAATAAATATTAAAATAAAAAATATATCACATTCGTAACTTATCTAAAAAATACAAATACAAATTTGATGAGTTTCGAAATTCGAACGTTTAAGGGGTGAAAATCGTTCATAATTCTGTTATTTTTTTTCAAACTGTTGTTCTTCATGTATCTATTTATCATAAAATTGTAAAGTTACTGATTGATTCATCATCGCAAGTCCTAAACGCCTGAAGCTAAAATGTTGAAATTTGCCCGGGAGGTTGGACTAAACTCACGTTTAGACGATATTAATTAATTTGGTCATGTTATTTTTTTTTTATAAACCAATTGTTTTTTTTTAAATGTATTTAATGAATTAAATTTTAAATTAATAAAGATATGAATTTAAAACACTTAAATTAAGATTGTATTAAAGTTGTAAAGTATATTTTAAGTTACACTGTAAATTTCCGTAATATTATGCCAATTTTGAAGTATAGATGGCATTAATGAGTAGGTTTATAATACAATTTAATTGGTAACGTTTAGTACTTACGGATTTATACCAAACCGGTTCGGCTTTTGCGCCACGAAGACGGTTTTAGAAAAAAGGTTTTGTAGTGAGCTCGTTCATTGTGCCCTTAGCAACAGAAGTGAATAGTTGAACTAAACGTTACTTTTGCATACTTAAATCTACCTTTAAAGTTCTTAACCTAACTTAAAAAGTTTACATAAAATTACACATAAAAATAATTAACTTAAAATTAAACCTAAACCTAATTTAAAATATTAAACCTTAACCTAACTTAAAAAAGTGTGTGTGAACTTAACCTAAAATAGACCTGCTCATCTCTTTGATTTAAATAAAATTGTATTTACGTTAAATTTATCCGAGTGGCCTTTGAACTTTACCTACGTTGGAACTCACCTCAGAAAACTACAAGGTAATTAATTCTAGCCAAATTGGTCTACATAAAACCAACCCCCATAACTCTTTTCTAACTCTTTTCTTTTATTTCTGTTTACTCCAAATCCCTACAATTATAATCACTCATTTGAATCTCAATTAAAGATTACTCCATATCTTTAGTACCCTGCAGTTCTTGGATCAAACAGAGGCGATTGTTTAAAATTCTTTGTGGAAGCTCAACCAAAGAATTACACCTGTATTTTAAAACTTTTTTGCCACGCCATTTATCTATTTAACCAATAAACATTTAAATAAAAAAATATTACATTCGTAACTTATCTAAAATATACAAATAAAAATTTGGTACATTTTCGAAATTCGAACGTTTAAGAGGTGAAAATCTTACCTATTACAAAGAAGCGGATTAAATGCTAGCATGTTAACAAGATAAAACCTAGAAACATAAACTTTGGCGTAAAAATAGGTCCACGGAAGAAAAGGAGACGCTAACGAAGTAGCGGGTTAAATGATAGTGTAAAATAAAACACATAAATTTGAAAGTGAACTTAAAATTTTTACTATTGGTTGAAAGAGCAATTTGTGGCATTAAGTTTGAAAATGATATCATGTAAATATTGGCCATGACTATGTCTGAGTTGGTCCGTTCGGAAGGTCCAATTTTGGTCCACTCGTTCGAGCTTAGCGACTGGTATCTGGCGAATAACAAGTGTAATGTTGGTTTCCAAAGCGTCTATCGTAGCTGGCTTATTCCTGGAGACCTTAGACTTTACATATCCCCAGAGAAAATAGTCCAAATACCGTAGCAAAACGTTAAATTAAGGGCTCACCAAAATTATTTCTCAACAAAGTCCATGCGCTTGTATTTCAGGGAGCACATCTTGCGATAACGGTTACCATTGATGGTAACATTCTGATTTTCCCCATTTTTGAAGAAATATGGACCAATGATTACACCAGCCCATATACCACACTATTACGTGCTGGATGTGTTCTAACCGGGCGAGTATCATCCCCCAATGTAAAATGGGACTCAAATTTGCGAATGGAGTTGGCAATAGTGGTTTTAGTAGTTCGATTATGCGTTTATCGTTTCCTTAATACAGCTGAACAATTTAGTGACGCTGTTGCGGTGTAAGTCTTTCCGTGATGGCTTGCCAAACGATTCTGAACAAACATGAACAAACAGTTTGGTATAATACACGCGTGATCTCTAAAAAAGCATATTGAAAATAAAACATCACGATAATCAACTTTTATTTGGAAAAAGTGATGTCATAGCGAAATCGTTTTAAATAATAGTGATAGTTTTCGCTATCATATCGTTCAATGGCTTATTGGGGAAAAACTTACATTTCTAATTTACCTGACTTTTCTCTCAGAACTTTTAAATTTTTTTTTTTTTTTTTTTTTTTTGAAAAATTAATGACGTGCTAAATTTCCAACTTTTATTTTTGATAAAAACACTGAAATTTTGTGTTGTGGGAAAGCAGTTTTTATGCGCATTTCGCTGGTTTCTTATGCCAGCTCGTCAGGAAACTTTTTCCAAAGACCTTAGAAAAGCAAAAAATATTATACAAATAAGAATATTCGTTATATTATATTTCGTTATATGTTTTAAATACAATTATTTGGCTTTTTTAACAATGAAATCGGGGTAGCCAAATTTTTAACAGTTTTCATATAAATTAAATTTTTCTTCGGTCTTTGAAAACTGGCACTCTTCTAAGTCAACCACATTATTTTATATAATTTTTATCCCATCGCTCTTGTAAAATTATTATTAAATAGTTATAAAAAAATTGTAACAATAAACAGAATCGACGAAATTGCACAACAAGAACATAAGCATTAAATACGTAACAAAGTACGTGGATGACATGCTGGCTGTAATGTAATAAATGAACTTAACGGGTATTACCCGAAAATTTAATTCACCGTTGAAGTGGAGACGAACAAAGCTTTTACTTGTCATTTTATTTTTCAACAACTAGGATCTTAGTATACGTATATATTCTATCTCCTTATGAGAAGCGGAGTTAATTCAATGATTCCCGCTTATTCGTCCGTCAGTTTGATTGTTGAAATGGGTTTTCCTATTATTTTAGATACGATGGGCGCTAGTTTTTTATATAATTATATCGCACATAATGCCACATAAATGCCGGAGATATGAACAAAAAAGAACGACTGCCCCCAATGTTGAACCATACAATTTCATTTATTATTATTGAAATGTTTTTGGTACAATAGCGCCCATACCATATGAACTAAGAGAACGAAAGTTGGCCGAGATATTTCTTATATATAAAAAGCGTTGAATATTACAATTGGGTCAAATCGGACCATTATTTCACCTGGCCACACTAGTGTGAGGTTCCCGTACATAAGATTTGGGATTTTTAATACTATGGTGAAGGGTTAATATAATTCGGCACAGCCGAATGTAGCCCGATTACTTGTTTTAAATCTTATTAATATCATTCTCAAATATTAATATCTAACGCTGTTATTTTGCATTGTAAAAAAAATTTTCTTTAGTAGTGTTTTGCTAATTTTAGCTTGAATTCAAATTCAATATTTGTATCCGTACCGGCGATATTTCGTTTTGAATATCGGTAGCGTATCGGCAAAAAGGCGTATCGTAAAGTCCCTAATATTTTCCTTAAATCGTCCTTAAATCCAAACCCCCTAAATCGTTTTTATTTACTTTAAATTTTGTTAAATCGAAACCACTCTATATTGAAAACTCCTCTAATTCGCGTAAAGCACACGGACCCTTCATTGACGTTTTATGGGAATTCTACTGTACTAATATAATGTAAGCAAGGCGAAGAAAAAAACTTCTTTTAAGTAATGAGCAACGAAGAAGAATATTCTTCAGAATACTTCTTTAAAAAACGCAAAAATGATTCATTGATCCATGGCCAACCTTTTCAACCTCAATATTGAATGCCAGTAATTTTTATTGCTTTCAATTATTAAATTGTATTAAAATTAAAAATTTGCTCCTAAAGGTATGCATTTCTTTCTCAAAGACAACATTAGTAAAACATGGGTAACACTGAGGCATTTTTCTTGCCTTTTTCAAAGTATACCTTTAGCCATAGAGACATACATAAAATAAAATTAAAAAACCAACAAGTGATTTTTGGGTAAAATTAGAGGCAGTCAGCTTAAAAAGGACACAAATACAGGAAACGAAATACGAAATAAAAACATGCGTCATTGATTCGACGAAGTATGACATGTGTGGGTTAAAAGTCTACCTACAGTTTTCCTATGCAGAAATAGTTATGCTTAAGTTTTTTTGTTTCATACTTTATTTATAGCATCATCACAATATAAAGTATGTAATTTAAATATTGGATAGTTAAATCTTTTACTAGTTAGAAGAAATTTATTACAAAATGGAACAAACGAGCGAAATTGGGTTTTATGCATATGCTCATAAAAGACAAATAATAAGATTTAATTTTCATACAATTTTAAAGTATAAAAGTTCTTTTTTTATTAGTATTATTCCTACACTAAATCCCAAGAAGCTTTTTGCTTCTCTGCAGGAGAGTCTCTGACGGGAATCAAACCCGCAACCCCGGTACTGATAGACTAGCTCACTACCAGCTAGCCTACCGGGAAATAAGTTTTTATTGAAACTTTAACACAAGCACTTGACTAAATATTTAATTGTTATTAAAAAAAATCTTAGAGTCAAAATTTTTTAAAAAAATATTTTAAGTATTCGTCGTTGTTTTAGTATTTGCTGTCGCCTTTAAAGCTAAAGGTAAGCACTAAATTAGAAATGACATCTTAATAAGAATTGGAAAATTTCGGAAATTAAGAACTATTTAACTACATAAATAAATTTCATTATAGACACCTAACCAAGAATGGCAAGAGTGTGACACTGCTTGTCCTGTTAGGTACGGTAATCCGCTCCAAAAATCGGTACTAAGCAGTGTGTTGCTGGCTGCCAATGCAGGGAATGCCTTCTGCTTAAGTCCAGTGGCGACTGTGTATCACCGAAAGATTGTTAAGGAACTGGTTAACAATTTTGTTAAGCAAAAGTATTTAAAAAATGTTATAATTAAATTTAAGTTTAGAAGCATAGCTGCATTTGCCAATTTTTTATAATTTAAAAAAAAATATGTTTCAAAAACGATTGCCCATATTAGAAAAGACTTTCACCTTACTTTAATGAAATTATATTGCGAAATTCCGTTTTTGAGTAACACGAATATATATGTTGTGCACGATCCTCCAATTTCAAAATAATGGCTAACAAGAGCTAACCTAAAAATATATGGTAAGAACCACCGGATTTAGCGTACCGAATTAGATAAGGTGCCCGGCTTGTCTCAAAAAAAGTATAAAATTTTAGCACAGTGTTATCACGCCATTTTCAAATATTTTTTGGTTAAATTTCAACTCTTTTTAACTATGGGCAAATCCTGCATGACGAACGTTACATTCCCACGCGTTTTCTGACCAATATTTAAAATTTTTTTTTTTTTCAATAGAGATAGCTTTTGGTTAGGTTAGGTTAGGTTAGAAAGGCTGGTGTGAAGCAAACTTCACACCCTCACCCAGAGACCAATATGGTCCATTGTGATGCCTTTATTTAGTGAAACAAAGGAAGAAAAAAGAGAAAGATATCTAGTGTGACAGAGTAGGAGAAGTAAATGGTGAAAGCACAGGGAAGGAAGATAGTGGAAGATAAGAAATTGGACAGAACAAGCAAAACACAACCCTGCCAAACAGGAAAAACTGCCCTTCATGTTTTTCAGCCTCCTGTCGCGCAGCCAGGTCATTCACATTACGAATCCCGTCAGATTCTCGAGCCCGCAGCCCGAGACATCTCCCAATTCGTGCAGGAATCTGCTACCTAGCCACCTCAGCCTGCTGTTCTGTAGCCTGGGACAGTGGCACAGAAAGTGCTCAACTGTCTCCAGCTCCTCTGGGTCCTCACACAGCCTACATATATCCGATAAGCCAGACCCCATTCTCACCGCCATTCTGCCTATAATACAGTGGCCCGTGATAATACCTATCATGGTCCTGACGCAGGCCCTACTCTTACCCAGCAGCGCGTCCGAATTTGACCTACTAAGCATCGGCCACAGCGTGCGCGATACTCGGCAGTCCGTTCAGCCCCGCCAAGCCCGATTAGTCCTGTTCAGAATCCATTCCCTCGGAATAGCTTTAACTAATGCATATGTATTGCTTAGTGACAATAGTGTGTACTTTCGAATGGCATATATCTTAACCTTCAAATGCCCAAGGACACCGATTTTTATATAAAACAAGTTAGAGTGCTATATTCGGCTGTGCCAAATCTTTGATACCCTCCACCGACAGGAGTGGGCTCTATATGATAAATACATATGTATATATTATTAACTAAGCTTCACAAAAACGAACGTCAGCATTAAAATTGGTTGCGGTTTAGACCTGAATTAAATTATTGACCGACAATTAGAAAATGTTATTCGTTTCTTGTAAGAACTTTGAACTGGCTTGAGTAAAATATCATTATTCGTAACAGTTTTAGCCGGACTAAAATGATTTTTAGGAGCGTTATTTGTATTGGACCTATGGTAAATTATGGACAAATCATCCCAAAATTCTGAAGACTGATTTCTGGTATTACAAAAAATAAATTAGAATAAATTCCAATACAACAGTGTAATTAGTTTTAGCGTTAACAGTAAATTTCACAAATTTGCATGATAGTTTTTCTTGCCATATGAATTTAAGTAAAAAATTTCACCGCAATATCTATAAATCCAAAAGTGGGCTTTATTTGGTTTTAGGCGCAATAAACTATTTTCCGAGAGTAGGGTTTATATGGGGCCTATGGTAAATTATGGACCACTCTTCACGAAATTTGGCAGTGTGATTTCTAATCCTATAAAACTGTGACGCACCGAAATTCAATTTGATAGCATTATTTATTACGGTTTTAGGCGTACTAAACGATTTTCCGGGAGTAGCGTTTATATGGGGCCTAGTCTAAATTGTGGAACGATCTTCAAAAAATCTTACAGTGTGATTTTTGGTCCTATAAAACTGTGACGTACCAAATCTAAGTATGCTAACGTTATTTATTACGGTTTTAGACGCAATAAACTGTTTTCCGGGGGTAAGGTTTATATGGGGCCTAGTGTAAATTGTGGACCGATCTTCAAAAAATTTTACAGTGTGATTTCTGGTCCTATAAAACTGTGACGTACCAAATCTAAGTATGCTAACGTTATTTATTACGGTTTTAGGCGCAATAAACTGTTTTCCGGGGGTAGGGTTTATATGGGGCCTAGTGTAAATTGTGGACCGATCTTCAAAAAATTTTACAGTGTGATTTCTGGTCCTATTTAACTGTGACGTACCAAATTAAAGTATGCTGCGTTATTTATTGCGGTTTTAGGCGTACTAAACTCTTTTCCGCGGGAAGGGTTTATATGGGGCCTATGGTCAATTATGGACCGATCTGCACGAAATTTACCAGTATAATTTGCAATCGTATATATTTATGTTAATTTTTGTATCAAAATTATCAATTTTTTAGGGTGGTGTATCCACGTTTTGATTCATAGTTCTGATCCTACTGAACCGATCTTGCTGGATTTCAACGCCAAGGTGTTTGGATAACTACAAGCAATTCGGAAGTGAGCGTGTTTTCAACAGAAGTACATGGCTAAATCGACTTAGAATTACTCAAGGAGCCAGAATATATATACTTTATTGGGTCTTAGATGTATAATAAAAAAGTTTCACACGGAATGACAAATTTAGTATACCCTCATTCACTACTAGTGGTGGTGGAGGGTATAGAAAAAAGATTTCTTTAAAAAAATATTGAAACGCAATATGCGACTGTTATTGTACTTCTAAACAAATATTTACACGGTCGGTTTAAAACAGTTAACAAGTGAACAATCTAACAAAAACAAGATTGTAAAATAAATAAACAACAACAACATATTCATGGAAAAAAAGATTTCTAATTAAATTAAATAAGCTAAAAAAACAATTTTTGAATGAGATAAAGAACAAAACAATGTAATAAAACAAATGATAAGAAAAATTTAAAATAAATAAAATTGAGTTAAGTTATTAAATAAAGTGCGCAGTTTTTTGTTTATTTAAGCTAAAAACTCTGAAATTATCATAAATGTCTTAGTAAAATTCCATAACGATATTTGCTAATTGTTATCTTTGAAAAACATTATCTTGATAAATAAAATTTTATGAAATCTGTATTAAGTTTAGAAATAAAAAATCACATGACATCAGTGTAGCTACTCGAGAAGTTTGTCTAAGATAAAAAAAATTATTCAAACTTAATTTAACTTAAATAAAACAATTTAGAGTGCTATATTCGGCTGTGCCGAATCTTTGATACCCTCCACCGACAGGAGTGGGCTCTATATGATAAATACATATATATTATTAACTAAGCTTCACAAAAACGAACGTCAGCATTAAAATTGGTTGCGGTTTAGACCTGAATTAAATTATTGACCGACAATTAGAAAATGTTATTCGTTTCTTGTAAGAACTTTGAACTGGCTTGAGTAAAATATCATTATTCGTAACAGTTTTAGCCGGACTAAAATGATTTTTAGGAGCGTTATTTGTATTGGACCTATGGTAAATTATGGACAAATCATCCCAAAATTCTGAAGACTGATTTCTGGTATTACAAAAAATAAATTAGAATAAATTCCAATACAACAGTGTAATTAGTTTTAGCGTTAACAGTAAATTTCACAAATTTGCATGATAGTTTTTCTTGCCATATGAATTTAAGGCCCTAATCATGTACAACGCAGCGCAACGCCAAACAATAAAATTGAAAGCACAAACAATGTCATAAATATTTTGTAATTTTGTTGTTGCTTTCAACGGTGTGATATCACACCGTTAGACTTTTTCCTGTGGGGATATGTAAAGACTAAAGTTTATGCGGACAAACTCGCTTCGATTCAGGCCTTCGAGGAAAACATCACGTGTGTCATTCGCCAGTTACCAGTCGAAATGCTCGAACGAGTCATCGAATATTGGACTCAACGGATGGATCATCTGCGACGTAGCAACGGCCAACATTTGATAGACATAATCTTCAAAAATAAATGCCAAAGAATGTTCTTTCAAATGATAATAAACATTTCCCATTAAATTTGAATTTTCTGTGTTTTTTCTTTAAAAAAGTAGGGAACCTCGGAATGGAATGGAGGAAACATTTAACACGAAGTATGACGTTCGTGGGTTAAAAGTCTAAATCTGTATATTTTAAGGGTCTCCCGTGTAAAATGATTAATCGTATTGCAAAAACAAATAAAAAACAAATCATTTAAATTGTATGTGGTAATTTTTTTTTTAAAGATTTCAAAGAAAAATGCTAAAAGAAATGTTAAGTGATTTAAAATCGTCATGCACAAAACACCTCTTTAGTGATTTTAAATCATTTTACGAAAAAGTGTTTTCAGAATATGTCGGCATTTTTTGTTAAATTTTCGGATTTAATTACACTTTTCTAATATTGGTTAATAAAATGGATCAAATGATCACGGGACAACAATTTGGGCAAATATACAGTGGTTATATTGATGTTTACCGATGAATTTGTGTTCAGTATTTATAGTCTGGTCCAAGCTTTTTTTTAAGTCATCTTACCAAATTTAACTTGAATTGGTCCATATTTGACCATATGTCTAATATAAATGCCATTCATTACCATAGGTACCATATAAACACTTTTCTAAAATCACTTTAAAACAAAAAATTTCAAATAGCCGAGGATATCTAAATAATATTCGTCATAATGAGCTTTAAAATTAATCTCAACTTCATAACATAATTTTGTTTTGCCGAATAAATGATTGCCCATGGGCTCTAAATAGTACCCGACTATACTTTCTTACTTATTTATAATGAATATTTGTAACTAAAAAAATAACTTATGTATGTGTTGAAGTAATGGTAAGTGTTTTGGTTGAAGTAATGGTTATTTATAACCAAAAAAAATAATTTTTTTTCTCTAATTGGTTACGAGAACCAAAATAAAATATACTAAATGTAATTGTTAATTAAGACCTTTATCTATAATTCATCCATATTATTGGTTAAAAATGATTTTTCTGTCGTTTCTTTTATAACTGTTAAAGTCCCCGTTTTTAACACAGGCTGGATGCGTGCATCTCGATTAATGGCATGTGGACGGAGAAATATTTTATTAAACTGGAGCAAAAGGTATTTGGACCCTTGAACCTAGAGGAAAAAATACCTTCTAAGATTGACTTCTTTTACAAAACTATTCTTAAAGCTAAGCAAGCTTTAAAACATATTATTGTATAGTCATTCAATAATAGTGGTGACTAAATTCAGAACAAATAAGATTAGATGGGCATTGCAATTATGAAAATGATTACCCACAATCGTTAAACGGCAGAATAAAACGTGAATGTAAACGTTAGGAGCAAATGATGCTAAGAATTATGAAGAACAATTGACGTGGAACTGTCCAAATGGTTAGTTCAGGCTAATTTGCTTCATAAGAAAAATTAATATAGCTCTAACCAAAATTAATTTAAGAAAAATATTAGTTTATATTTGGGACCGTAACGGTTATAAGTTTTATTTTAAAAATTAATGTTTAATCTTTATTTCTTTTATTTATTTTTCGCTTAAGGTATATTCAGAACTAAAAAATACTTAACGAACATATTAAAAAAAGGCGTGATCAGTAAATTGATAAGACTTTAGCTTTATTTTTAACAATTAATAATAATTGTATAATGTAATTAAGAAGCTGTTTAATGATGTTTGATTTCGCCAAACGTTTTGCAAAAGCAAAACATTTTTTTAATAAAACCACTAGGCGGGTAGGACGTAAAATATTTAACAGGTGGGAACATAGCTTTAATAAAAGTTATTTTCGGAATTTTATTAATTCTCAAAAAATATAAATTTTTTTTGAGTTTTATTTATTCCTCAGAAAAAAACTATTTTTGAGCTTTATTTTTTGCTTAGAAAATAAAAATAATTTTTTGAGTTTTATTATACCCTTCACCGAAGGTAAAAGGGTATATATAACTTTGTCATTCCGTTTGTAATTTCTACAATATTGATCTTAGACTCTATAAAGTATATATATTCTAGCTCCTTTTGAGAAGATAATTTTAAATCCGGTTGTCCGTCTGTCCGTGTGTATGTTGAAATGGGGGTTCCGAAGACCCCCCGAAGACTGCGTTTAAGTTTGCTATTAAAATTCAGCCAGATCGGTCCATAAATGGCTGAGCTATGAGCAAGAAACCACAACTACCACTAATTTGTCCCATTAATCCCTTGTTTTTTTATTTTATTTTTCCTGGAGAACGACAAGAGCCAGAGCTTTCAAATTTAGTACGAGCATCTTGCTTCACAGAAAAAAGTTGTTTATCAATTAAAAAAATGTCTTAAAAAATATTTAAATTTAATTAATGTGATAATTGATAAAAATATAATTTTGCTTAAATTAATATTTTAGTTGTTTTGAAATAAATTTTAAATTAAAATATTAATTAAATTTCAAAAAATATTAATTAATTTTTTTTTTTTTTTTTAAATAAAATAAATAATTTAAGCTTTTTGGGAATAGTCAATATTTAATTAAATAAATTAACCCATTGTTTGAAATGGCAAAGTTTTTTCTTAATTTTTTTATTAAATTTAAAAATATCATTTATTGAAAAAAAATATTCAAAACTTTACAATTTTAAGTCTTCAATATAATCACTTTGGTAATAGGTGCAAAATTAACAACTTGTTTGCTTAATATTATGAATTTGGTATACATTTGGGGATTAGAAAATTTTTTAATATTTTCTGTGTTATCAATACACCAACTCTTTGGATGGGATTGGAGAAGTGGACGTGGCACTTCCCATGCAAAGACATTATAAGTTTCTGTTTATCTGGAGAACGAAAACAGAACGTCCAAATTAAAATTTTGGGCTGTCATATGATAAACAAATAATCTATTACATTCTTAAAAAATTGCATTTCCTTTTGATACTCAACACAGGCTCAGGAACGCTATGGTTGCTTACTATATCTGCCGTAAAATGTTTGGCGCCAATCGGGCCCTTGATCCTAGACTGGTCAAATGGCTGTACACGGCAATAGTATGGCCCATGCTAACCTAAGAATTTTTGGTATGACGGACCGCGACGGACAAGAAATACGTCGTGATACAGTGGACAGGGTACAAAGATCAGCATGTATTGGAATAACAGGCACTCTACGCACTAGATCTTCAGAGGCGCTGAATACTATATTGCACCGTATTCCAATAGAATTATACCTATTAGCCATATCCGTCAATAGTGTTGTCAGGGGCTCTGCATCGGGATGTAGGAAGGCGAGGACGTACAGTATTGCAAGGATCTTACAAAAGCAGCCCACATTTCTAAAAAGACCAACGACGACATGATACAGACTTTGAGAAGAAATTCAAGGTCATATTTCCGTCAAGGCGGGAATGGAGTAAGGGAATCCTGGCTAATGAATACCGGACGAGGGTTTACGCTGATGGATCAAAGATGACCTGCGGGGGCACCGGAGTTTTCTCGGAGGAGCTACGAGTGAATCTCTCTCCGTTTTCCGGATGAGCTTATTTCAGCCTGAAATACTTTCGATAAGAGAAGCATATAAAACACTACATAACAGGAACATGAGTGGCATTATAGTCGATAGTCAGGCGGCTCTGATGTCACTAAAGACGCATAAAACAACGGTCATTCTCGTTAGCCAGTGTAAGGAGGAACTATCCAGACTGGGAAGCCTATCTGACATTGACTTAATTTGGATCCCTGCGCATAGGGACCATTTTGGCAATGAACATGCAGATGAGCTGGTAAATACAGGAGCTGCTTTGGATATTTCACGGGGCTTGCCAGTTTCAAAACCCCTAGTAAGTATATTAAATGAGAAATCTTTAGACACTATATGCATATGGCTAAGGTCAAATGGAAGAATCTGGATGGCTGAGGGGCTACCAAGGTAGCGTGCCGCTCTCCGAGACATCACGGGTGAAGCGCGGCAATTTGGGGAAATATCGATAAATAAAATAAGAAATAATGATATTGATCGGTTAACCGATTAACTTAGTTTTTTTTTTATAAATTAAGTAATTTCAGTAAATAAAATTGCATAAATTATTTATTATTTGAAGTTTATAAGTAAAAAAAAAACCATAACATAACAATTCCTGAACTAAAGCGAGCAAACAAAAAAATAATTCATATATATATAATACATATTTTTTTATTAATACATCTTTTAATTAAAACATCAACTGTGAGATCATTTTATTAGTTATTTCAATAGTTTAAGAAGATGTTATAAAATAACCGTTTAGAAAAATAATTTGATTTAAATGGATAGAATTTAAGCGATTATTTTCTTTAGTTTTGATAAAACTTGACTTGAAAAAAATTCTTTTACCTATCGCAGATGTTGGAGAAATCAAAAACAATCCATAATAGGTACTGAATATCTTATTTTTCAGTCCTTTTCCTGGATTTCTCTTAACATATAAAATCTTCCATTATGTCATTAGAGTCCTGTTTTAATTTTTAACACTTCTAATTCTTTCGGCTAAATTTGTTAAAACAAAAAATTATGTTATAATTAGGGAAGTAACGAATACCGATACCGATATCGATATTTTACTGTCGATACGCCGATACTTTTTTATAGTTTTTCTGAACAAACAATTTCATTTTCAATGCTTATTTTTTGCATAATAACTAAGAGTAAAAAGTCAAACATAATAATTAATTGTTTCTTTTAATTCTTATTTGGTTTGGTTTGAAAATAAAAATTACTTTGCTATCTATGAACACACTCATTGCTACATTTTCTGACGCTATTTCGCTATATAACAGTCTTCTAACAATATTAGACAATTCGTTAAATGAATAAACTGAGATGCATTATAATTTAGAGTCCCAAAAATTGGCGATTTATCTAGCATTTGCTCTGAATGAAAGATTTCAGTGTTTAGAGAATAATGAAATCTATTGTTTACCCTCAAATCTCTCCCTTCGATACAAAGCTAGAAAATTTCAAAGACAATAGATCGAAAAAACGTCCTATTGAGCTACTCAAAATGACTCTACATTTCGAAAGTGTTAAGGACACCTACACCTAGTTAAAGTTCTGATAAGTCTAAAAGAACTACCCTTTAAAGCGTTTGTGCAAATCTTAAAGGGACATTTGAAGAATACGCTGTGGCTCAGCTAAAGAAGAAGTCTAGATTTACCGTAGATTTTCTAATTTTTCTAGAGACACAGATCCGCTTGTTTACTGGCGCAATTTAATGCTATACTCAAAATTTAAGACCATGGCGCAGAAATACTTAAGTTGTCAAATGAGTTCAATCACATCTAAGAGATGATTTTTTGCTAAGGGTCTGCTTTAAATGGAGTTGCGAAATCCGCAAAAGTTGAGAATACTTTGTTTTTTTAACAAAAATTTTATTAATATTAAATTTGAATACTTAAAATCTTTTACACATTTTTTTTTGTTCAAAAATTAATTAATTTTACCATGAATTTAAATTCATTTCGTTGTTTTTTAAAATATTAAATATTAATAATCTCTTTCACTGTAATCTATATATATAAAATTGTAACGTTACTGACTGACTGACTGACTGACTGACTGACTGACTGACTGACTGATTCATCATCGCACAGCCTAAACGCCTGAAGCTAAAAACTTGAAATTCGGACCAGGGGTTGGTCTCTCCCCAAATCGATCCACTAAGACGGGATTTTTGGAAATTCGAATGTTTAGGGGGTAAAAAAGGGCAAAAACGGGTAAATTCGGTAACCTTATATCTCTAAAACTAAAAGAGATACAAAAAAAAAGTAACAGGACAGGTGTCTGGTACTTTTTGGAAATTCAGCCCTTTAACGGAGTAAACGGGTAAAACCTGTATTTTGGTACTTTTTGTCACCCCATCTATCTTTTAAACCCATAAACATAGAAATAAGGGTTATATCACATTTGAAACTTATCTAAAAAATCCAAATACGAATTTGGTACTTTTTCGAAATTCGGACGTTTAAGGGGTAAAAAGCGTAACTATTTTTGGTAATTTTTTTATAAAACATTTTTTTTATCTATTGACATAAACGTATTAAATTATGGGCTCCCACTACAATATTGAAATTTTTCATGCTTCAATGGGGAGAAAAGAAGTACCATAAAGGGGATATACGGAGTAAACGGGTAAAATCTGTATATTGGTACTTTTTTGTCACCCCATCTATCTTTTAAACTAATAAGCATAGAAATATAACCCTTATTACATTTGAAACTTATCTAAAAAATCCAAATAAAAATTTGGTACTTTTTCGAAATTCGGACGTTTAGGGGGTAAAAACCGTTACTATTTTTGGTACTTTTTTACAAAACATTTTTTTTTATTCATTGACATATACGTATTAAATTATGGGCTCCTACTACAATATTGAAATTTTAATTGCTTCAATGGGGAGAACAAAGTACCAAAAAGGGGAAATACGTGAAATTTTATTTCTTACTTTAGGTTTTGGTCCCACAACTGACAATTTTTTTAATTATCGTTAATATTGGACCTAGAAACATAAACTTCAACATGCAATGTCCTAAATGGATAAGAACCTCTGAGGGTACTTTTTGGTATTTTTTGATCTTTAACTGGTACTTTTTTAATTTCCGTTAGTATTAGACCTAGAAATATAAAACAAAACATGCAAAGTCCTGAGTGAATAAGAATTTTTTAGAGGGATCTTTTTGGTACTTTTTCATTCTTTAGCTGGTACTTTTTTAATTTTCGTTAAAATTAGACCTATTGGCATAAAATCAAACATGCAAGGTCCTGAGTGAATGAGAATTCGTTCGAGGGGCTTCTTGGTACCTTTTGGTCTTTAACTGGTACTATTTGAAGTTCCGTTAGTATTGGACCTAAAATCATAAAATTCAACATTAAATGTCCTGAGTGGACAAGAACCTATAAGAGGGATCTTCTTGGTACTTTGTCGTTTTTTAACTGGTACCTTTTTCATTTTCGTTAATATTGGATCTACAAACATAAAATTAAAAATGCAATGTCCTGAGTGAATGAGAATCTGTAAAAGGGGCGTTTTGGTACTTTTTGTTATTTACCTGTTACTTTTTGAATTTCCGTTAAAATTGGAGCTATAAACATAAAATTAAACATGCAAGTTCCCAAGTGAATGAGAATCTGTAAGTGTGGTTTTTTGGTACTTTTTCGTACTGTATTATTTGCCAACAGGTACTTATTAAATTGTTGTTAGTATTGCAGCTACAAACATAAAATTAAACAAGCAAAGCGTTGAATGAGCATCTGTAAGAGGCAATTTTTGGTACTTTTTTGTACTTTATTTTGTGCTTTTATTGTTAGTCATTAAATAAAAAAGAGAACAGGTGTCTGGTACTATTTCGAAATTCGGCTCTTTTAGGGAGTAAAAGTGTAAAACTTGAATTTTGGTTCTTTTTTGTCCCCCATCTACCATTTAAATCAATGCACATAGAAATAAAAATTATATAAAATTCGTAACTTATCTAAAATATGCCAAGTGAAAATGTTGTCCTTTTTCTGAATTCGAACGTTTAAGGGGTAAAAATCGTACGTAATTTTGTTACTTTTTCCAAGATATTTTTTCTTCATCTATTTATTTTCATTGCACAGCCTAAACGCCTGAAGCTAAAAAGTTGACATTTGGACCTGAGGCAGGCCTCGCCAAATCGATCACGCTGACCTCATATCTGCTAAGCTAAAGGAGATACAAAAAAATTTAATACTTATTGTGGTTCAATAAAAAAAGGCGGTGAAAACGGAAATTCGCTAACCTCATATCTGCTAAACTAAAAGGGATACCAAAAAATGTAAACCTATTATTGTTCATTAAAAATTAGCGGACAGGTGTTTAGCACTTTTTTGAAATAAGGAGTAAACAGGTAAAACATGAATTTTAAAACTTTTTTGCTATACCATCTATATTTTAAACCAATAAACATTAAAATAAAAAATATATCACATTCGTAACTTATCTAAAAAATACAAATTTGATGCGTTTCGAAATTCGAACGTTTAAGGGGTGAAAATCGTACCTAATTCTGTTATTTTTTTTTAAAACCTTTTTCTTCATCTACCTATCTATATATATAAAATTGTAACGTTACTGACTGACTGACTGACTGATTCATCATCGCACAGCCTAAACGCCTGAAGTTAAAAACTTGAAATTTGGACCAGGGTTGGTCTCTCCCCAAATCGATCCACTAAGACGGGATTTTTGGAAATTCGAATGTTAAGGGGGTAAAAAGGGCAAAAACGGGTAAATTCGGTAACCTTATATCTCTAAAACTAAAAGAGATACAAAAAAAATTTAATGCTTTTCGTTGTTCTTGAGAAAAATAAACGGACAGGTGTCTGGTACTTTTTGGAAATTCAGCCCTTTAACGGAGTAAACGGGTAAAACCTGTATTTTGGTACTTTTTGTCACCCCATCTATCTTTTAAACCCATAAACATAGAAATAAGGGTTATATCACATTTGAAACTTATCTAAAAAATCCAAATACGAATTTGGTACTTTTTCGAAATTCGGACGTTTAAGGGGTAAAAAGCGTAACTATTTTTGGTAATTTTTTTATAAAACATTTTTTTTTATTTATTGACATAAACGTATTAAATTATGGGCTCCCACTACAATATTGAAATTTTTCATGCTTCAATGGGGAGAAAAGAAGTACCATAAAGGGGATATACGGAGTAAACGGGTAAAATCTGTATATTGGTACTTTTTTGTCACCCCATCTATCTTTTAAACTAATAAGCATAGAAATATAACCCTTATTACATTTGAAACTTATCTAAAAAATCCAAATAAAAATTTGGTACTTTTTCGAAATTCGGACGTTTAGGGGGTAAAAACCGTTACTATTTTTGGTACTTTTTTACAAAACATTTTTTTTTATTCATTGACATATACGTATTAAATTATGGGCTCCTACTACAATATTGAAATTTTAATTGCTTCAATGGGGAGAACAAAGTACCAAAAAGGGGAAATACGTGAAATTTTATTTCTTACTTTAGGTTTTGGTCCCACAACTGACAATTTTTTTAATTATCGTTAATATTGGACCTAGAAACATAAACTTCAACATGCAATGTCCTAAATGGATAAGAACCTCTGAGGGTACTTTTTGGTATTTTTTGATCTTTAACTGGTACTTTTTTAATTTCCGTTAGTATTAGACCTAGAAATATAAAACAAAACATGCAAAGTCCTGAGTGAATAAGAATTTTTTAGAGGGATCTTTTTGGTACTTTTTCATTCTTTAGCTGGTACTTTTTTAATTTTCGTTAAAATTAGACCTATTGGCATAAAATCAAACATGCAAGGTCCTGAGTGAATGAGAATTCGTTCGAGGGGCTTCTTGGTACCTTTTGGTCTTTAACTGGTACTATTTGAAGTTCCGTTAGTATTGGACCTAAAATCATAAAATTCAACATTAAATGTCCTGAGTGGACAAGAACCTATAAGAGGGATCTTCTTGGTACTTTGTCGTTTTTTAACTGGTACCTTTTTCATTTTCGTTAATATTGGATCTACAAACATAAAATTAAAAATGCAATGTCCTGAGTGAATGAGAATCTGTAAAAGGGGCGTTTTGGTACTTTTTGTTATTTACCTGTTACTTTTTGAATTTCCGTTAAAATTGGAGCTATAAACATAAAATTAAACATGCAAGTTCCCAAGTGAATGAGAATCTGTAAGTGTGGTTTTTTGGTACTTTTTCGTACTGTATTATTTGCCAACAGGTACTTATTAAATTGTTGTTAGTATTGCAGCTACAAACATAAAATTAAACAAGCAAAGCGTTGAATGAGCATCTGTAAGAGGCAATTTTTGGTACTTTTTTGTACTTTATTTTGTGCTTTTATTGTTAGTCATTAAATAAAAAAGAGAACAGGTGTCTGGTACTATTTCGAAATTCGGCTCTTTTAGGGAGTAAAAGTGTAAAACTTGAATTTTGGTTCTTTTTTGTCCCCCATCTACCATTTAAATCAATGCACATAGAAATAAAAATTATATAAAATTCGTAACTTATCTAAAATATGCCAAGTGAAAATGTTGTCCTTTTTCTGAATTCGAACGTTTAAGGGGTAAAAATCGTACGTAATTTTGTTACTTTTTCCAAGATATTTTTTCTTCATCTATTTATTTTCATTGCACAGCCTAAACGCCTGAAGCTAAAAAGTTGACATTTGGACCTGAGGCAGGCCTCGCCAAATCGATCACGCTGACCTCATATCTGCTAAGCTAAAGGAGATACAAAAAAATTTAATACTTATTGTGGTTCAATAAAAAAAGGCGGTGAAAACGGAAATTCGCTAACCTCATATCTGCTAAACTAAAAGGGATACCAAAAAATGTAAACCTATTATTGTTCATTAAAAATTAGCGGACAGGTGTTTAGCACTTTTTTGAAATAAGGAGTAAACAGGTAAAACATGAATTTTAAAACTTTTTTGCTATACCATCTATATTTTAAACCAATAAACATTAAAATAAAAAATATATCACATTCGTAACTTATCTAAAAAATACAAATTTGATGCGTTTCGAAATTCGAACGTTTAAGGGGTGAAAATCGTACCTAATTCTGTTATTTTTTTTTAAAACCTTTTTCTTCATCTACCTATCTATATATATAAAATTGTAACGTTACTGACTGACTGACTGACTGATTCATCATCGCACAGCCTAAACGCCTGAAGTTAAAAACTTGAAATTTGGACCAGGGTTGGTCTCTCCCCAAATCGATCCACTAAGACGGGATTTTTGGAAATTCGAATGTTAAGGGGGTAAAAAGGGCAAAAACGGGTAAATTCGGTAACCTTATATCTCTAAAACTAAAAGAGATACAAAAAAAATTTAATGCTTTTCGTTGTTCTTGAGAAAAATAAGCGGACAGGTGTCTGGTACTTTTTGGAAATTCAGCCCTTTAAGGGAGTAAACGGGTAAAACCTGCATTTTGGTACTTTTTTGTCACCCCATCTATCTTTTAAATCTATAAACATAGAAATAAGGGTTATACCACATTTGAAACTTATCTAAAAAATCCAAATACTAATTTGGTACTTTTTCGAAATTCGGACGTTTAAGGGGTAAAAAGCGTAACTATTTTTGGTACTTTTTTTATAAAACATTTTTTTTATTTATTGACATAAACGTATTCAATTATGGGCTCCCACTACAATATTGAAATTTTTCATGCTTCAATGGGGATAAAAAAAGTACCAAAAAGGGGAAATACGGAGCAAATGGGTAAAATCTGTATATTGGTACTTTTTTGTCATCCCATCTATCTTTTAAACTAATAAACATAGAAATAAGGGTTATATCACATTTGAAACTTATCTAAAAAATTCAAATACAAATTTGGTACTTTTTCGAAATTTTGACGTTTAGGGGGTAAAAACCGTTACTAATTTTGGTACTTTTTTACAAAACATTTTTTTTTATTCATTGACATATACGTATTAAATTATGGGCTCCTACTACAATATTGAAATTTTTTATGCTTCAATGGGGAGAAAAAAAGTACCAAAAAGTGGAAATACGGGAAATTTTATTTCTTACTTTAGGTTTTTGGTTCCACAACTGACAATTTTTTTTAATTATCGTTAATATTGGACCTAGAAACATAAACTTCAACATGCAATGTCCTGAGTGGATAAGAACCTCTGAGGGTACTTTTTGGTATTCTTTGATCTTTAACTGGTACTTTTTTAATTTCCGTTAGTATTAGACCTAGAAACATAAAACTAAACATGCAAAGTCCTGAGTGAATAAGAATTTGTTAGAGGGATCTTTTTGGTACTTTTTCATTCTTTAACTGGTACTTTTTTAATTTTCGTTAAAATGAGACCTATTAACATAAAATAATACATGCAAGGTCCTGAGTGAATGAGAATTCGTTAGAGGGGCTTCTTGGTACCTTTTGGTCTTTAACTGTTACTATTTGAAGTTCCGTTAGTATTGGAAATAAAATAATAAAATTCAACATTAAATGTCCTGAGTGGACAAGAACCTATAAGAGGGATCTTCTTGGCACTTTTTCGTTTTTTAGCTGGTACCTTTTTTATTTTCGTTAATATTGGATCTACAAACATAAAATTAAAAATGCAATGCCCTGAGTGAGTGAGAATCTGTAAGAGGGGCTTTTTGGTACTTTTTGTTCTTTACCTGTTACTTTATGAATTTCCGTTAAAATTGGACCTATAAACATAAAATCAAACATGCAAGTTCCCAAGTGAATGAGAATCTGTAAGAGTGGTTTTTGGTACTTTTTCGTACTGTATTGTTTGCCAACAGTTACTTATTGAATTTTTGTTAGTATTGCAGCTACAAACATAAAATTAAACAAGCAAAGCGTTGTATGAGCATCTGTAAGAGGCAATTTTTTGTACTTTATTTTGTGCTTTTATTGTTGTTAACTAAATAAGAAAAGAGAACAGGTGTCTGGTACTATTTCGAAATTCGGCTCTTTTAGGGACTCAAAGTGTAAAACCTGAATTTTGGTTCTTTTTTGTCCCCCATCTACCGTTTAAATCAATGCACATAGAAATAAAAATTATATAAAATTCGTAACTTATCTAAAAAATGCCAAGTGAAAATTTTGTACTTTTTCTGAATTCGAACGTTTAAGGGGTAAAAATCGTACGTAATTTTTTTACTTTGTTTGACATTTGGACCTGAGGCAGGCCTTTCACCAAATCGATCACGCTGACCTCATATCTGCTAAGCTAAATGAGATACAAAAAAATTTAATACCTATTATTGTTTATTAAAAATAAGTGGACAGGTGTCTAGCACTTTTTTGAAATAAGGAGTAGACGGGTAAAACCTGTATTTTTAAAAACTTTTTGCTATGCCATCTATCTTTTAAACCAATAAACATTAAAATAAAAAATATATCACATTCGTAACGTAAATAAAAAATACAAATAAAAATTTTCGAAATACGAACGTTTAAAGGTACAAATCGTCCCTTTACAAAGTAGCGGGTTTGAACCTAGAAACATAAGCTTTGGCGTAAAAATATGTCCACATAAGAAAAAGGGGCGCTAACGAAGTAGCGGGTTATATGCTAGTTAATAATAAATTTGAATACTTAAAATCTTTTACACATTTTTTTTTGTTCAAAAATTAATTAATTTTACCATGAATTTAAATTCATTTCGTTGTTTTTTTAAATATTAAATATTAATAATCTCTTTCACTGTAATCTATATATATAAAATTGTAACGTTACTGATTGACTGACTGATTCATCATCGCACAGCCTAAACGCCTGAAGCTAAAAACTTGAAATTTGGACCAGGGGTTGGTCTCTCCCCAAATCGATCCACTAAGACGGGATTTTTGGAAATTCGAATGTTTAGGGGGTAAAAAAGGGCAAAAACGGGTTAATTCGGTAACCTTATATATCTAAAACTAAAAGGGATACAAAAAAAATGTAATACTTATCGTTGTTCTTTAGAAAAATAAGCGGACTGGTGTCTGGTACTTTTTGGAAATTCAGCCCTTTAACGGAGTAAACGGGTAAAACCTGTATTTTGGTACTTTTTTGTCACCCCATTAAACATAGAAATAAGTGTTATATCACATTTGAAACTTATCTAAAAAATCCAAATACGAATTTGGTACTTTTTCGAAATTCGGACGTTTAAGGGGTAAAAAGCGTAACTATTTTTGGTACTTTTTTTATAAAACATTTTTATTTATTTATTGACATAAACGTATTAAATTATGGGCTCCCACTACAATATTGAAATTTTTCATTCTTCAATGGGGAGAAAAAAGTACCAAAAAGGGAATATACGGAGTAAAATCGGGTAAAATCTGTATTTTGGTAGTTTTTTTGTCACCCCATCTATCTTTAAAACTAATAAACATAGAAATATAACCCTTATCACATTTGAAACTTATCTAAAAAATCCAAATACAAATTTGGTATTTTTCGAAATTCGGACGTTTAGGGAGTAAAAATCGTTACTATTTTTGGTACTTTTTTACAAAACATTTTTTTTTATTCATTGACATATACGTATTAAATTATGGGCTCCTACTACAATATTGAAATTTTTTATGCTTCAATGGGGAGAAAAAAGTACCAAAAAGGGGAAATACGGGAAATTTTATTTCTTACTTTAGGTTTTGGTTCCACAACTGACAATTTTTTTAATTATCGTTAATATTGGACCTAGAAACATAAACTTCAACATGCAATGTCCTAAATGGATAAGAACCTCTGAGGGTACTTTTTGGTATTTTTTGATCTTTAACTGGTACTTTTTTAATTTCCGTTAGTATTAGACCTAGAAATATAAAACTAAGCATGCAAAGTCCTGAGTGAATAAGAATTTGTTAGAGGGATCTTTTTGGTACTTTTTCATTCTATAACTGGTACTTTTTTAATTTTCGTTAAAATTAGACCTATTGACATAAAATCAAACATGCAAGGTCATGAGTGAATGAGAATTCGTTAGAGGGGCTTCTTGGTACCTTTTGGTCTTTAACTGGTACTACATATTTGAAGTTCCGTTAGTATTGGACCTAAAATCATAAAATTCAACATTAAATGTCCTGAGTGGACAAGAACCTATAAGAGGGATCTTCTTGGTACTTTGTCGTTTTTTAACTGGTACCTTTTTCATTTTCGTTAATATTGGATCTACAAACATAAAATTAAAAATGCAATGTCCTGAGTGAATGAGAATCTGTAAGAGGGGCGTTTTGGTACTTTTTGTTATTTACCTGTTACTTTTTGAATTTCCGTTAAAATTGGACCTATAAACATAAAATTAAACATGCAAGTTCCCAAGTGAATGAGAATCTGTAAGAGTGGTTTTTTGGTACTTTTTCGTACTGTATTATTTGCCAACAGGTACTTATTAAATTTTTGTTAGTATTGCAGCTACAAACATAAAATTCTGTAAGAGGCAATTTTTGGTACTTTATTTTGTGCTTTTATTGTTAGTCATTAAATAAAAAAGAGAACAGGTGTCTGGTACTATTTCGAAATTCGGCTCTTTTAGGGAGTAAAAGTGTAAAACCTGAATTTTGGTTCTTTTGTGTCCCCCATCTACCGTTTAAATCAATGCACATATAAATAAAAATTATATAAAATTCGTAACTTATCTAAAATATGCCAACTGAAAATGTTGTTCTTTTTCTGAATTCGAACGTTTAAGGGGTAAAAATCGTACGTAATTTTGTTACTTTTCCCAAGATATTTTTTTTTCATCTATTTATTTTCATTGCACAGCCTAAACGCCTGAAGCTAAAAAGTTGACATTTGGACCTGAGGCAGGCCTCTCGCCAAATCGATCACGCTGACCTCATATCTGCTAAGCTAAAGGAGATACAAAAAAATTTAATACTTATTGTGGTTCAATAAAAAAAAGGCGGTGAAAACGGAAATTCGCTAACCTCATATCTGCTAAACTAAAAGGGATACCAAAAAATGTAAACCTATTATTGTTCATTAAAAATTAGCGGACAGGTGTTTAGCACTTTTTTGAAATAAGGAGTAAACGGGTAAAACATGAATTTTAAAACTTTTTTGCTATACCATCTATATTTTAAACCAATAAACATTAAAATAAAAAAATATATCACATTCGTAACTTATCTTAAAAATACAAATTTGATGCGTTTCGAAATTCGAACGTTTAAGGGGTGAAAATCGTACCTAATTGTGTTATTTTTTTCAAAACATTTTTCTTCATCTACCTATATAATATAAAATTGTAATGTTACTGCATGATTCATCATTGCACGACCTAAACGCCTGAACTAAAATGCTGAAATTGGCCCGGGTGGTTGGCCTGTCGCGAAAGCGATTACCTATGATGGGAGTTTTGGAAATTGTTATGGTTAGAGGGTAAAAGAGGTTAAAACGGGAAATTCCCTAACCTGGTGTTCATTAAAATAATAAGCGGTTAGGTGTCTGGTACTTTTTTGAAATTAGACCCTTTTGGGGAGTAAACCTGTATCTTTAAACTTTTTTGCCACTACATCTATCTATTAAACCAATAAACATTGAAATAAAAAAATATCACATTCGTAACGTATCTAAAAAATACAAATAAAAATTTTCGAAATACGAACATTTAGAGGTACAAATCGTCCCATTACAAAGTAGCGGGTTTAAACCTAGAAACATAAGCTTTGGCGTAAAAATATGTCCACATAAGAAAAAGGGGCGCTAACGAAGTAGCGGGTTAAATGCTAGTTTTGTATAATAAAGATATTACTCTACTTGAGTTTTATCAATTAAGCCTTAAATTTAAATCTTATATTCGTATCGGTATCAGCGATATTTCTTCTTGAGTTTCGGTATCGTATCGGCAGAAAGGCGTATCGTTACTTCCCTAGTTACAATCCTACAAAAAATTTAAAATTTTGTTACGTCGCACAGTGGTGCCATTTGAGTTTTTCGTTGCAAAAATCATATCTTTTGAACCGAATAAGATAATTGAACAGTTTAAACAGCATATGATAGATAACTGTTCAGCCTATGAAATGAGCGTTTCGAAAGGGTGCTACGCTTTGTAGGGGCCTACTTATGGGTTATCAAAGTTAAAATTAGTAGAAAAAACAATTTTATGGTAACTAAAAAAAATTATTTTTACATATTTAGATTGTTTTTTGTTTTTTTCTTTAGGGTTTTATGTTTTAAATTATTACCCAACAAATTAAAAAAAAATAATTTTTTTATTAAAAAAAAAAACTCAACAATAAGGTAAAATAGAATATAAGATCAGTTCAATATAAATTAAAATAAATTAATCTTTTTAAATAACGTTTTGGCTATAAAAATAATTTTATTTATTTTTAATTTTTTTTTTTTATTTGAAACAATTTATTTGACTTCATCATACTAAATTGTTTGACCAATTTTTCGACCAAAAAAAAAAAACTTATGCAATTGTTAACAAAATTTTGGAAGAAGGAATATGCTTCACTAATTTTAAAATTAAGTAATGAATTTAAGTCGAACTGTTTGGGTTTTAATCTAAAGATACAAATTTTTCTAATTTTTTTATTTAAATTATTGTTATTTAGAAAGCAATTTTAAAGCTTATAACAATGGAAAGACAAAAATAATTTTGGCTGCACATACATACGTACATATGTACCTTCAGTCGTAAATGCGCTAATGCCACAATTTTTATTTTATTAATATTATGTTTTTGATGCAGTTCAATAGAGTAAACAAAAATACATCGTTTGCGGAAAAAAATACAAATATTTTTTTTTCTAGTTCTGGTTTTGCAACGATCCAAAAATGCTAAAGAAAAAGCGCTAGGGCCCATTGAAATGTGAAAATTTAAAAAAAAATTTGTTAATATTTGTTAACAGTCAACATTGAAATAAATAAAATAATTTTATAGTATATTTCATTTTTTGCAAATTGACATGCTAAAATGTACATTAAAAGTATAAAATATATAATAGAAAAGGTGATAAATCATAAAAAGCTACGTAAAACATAAATGTATTATTTTTAGTTGGTTTGCAAGCCAATAAAGAGTAATCAATGAAGCAAAACTGGATTTACAGACTTAAAATATATTCAGAACTAAAGACCTTAGAAAATTTTTTCTCTCTCCTATAAAATTTATACATTGGACTACATCCTTTTCGACTGAAGGTAATATTATATAATTATAAAGGTTCATTATATTAAAAAAAAAATTACGGACTCACCATTGTTTCACTAATTTTTATGTATTTTTGAATATCAAAGAACTTTTCTTATTAATGCACTTGAAATTTGACAGTTATATAATTATTCTTTGGTGAACTTTTACTAAACCAATACATATATTCATATGTATATATGGGAATGTAGAATGACAATGCATATAAAATTCCAATTCAAATCCTACTATTATGAAAATATGATACGAAAAACGGTTATATTCAAATGTATATAGTAAATAATTATAATAGCACAAATAAAAATATTGAATATACTAAGGCTTATTAATAATTCAACCGCTCGCATATTCAACCCAAACGTTTACTTTTCGGAAATAGATGGCACTTGCTGGGATTGAATGTAGAATAATATGTATTTAAATACAGTAAACTAGATGTTTCATTGGAAATATATAATAAATAACTATTAGGATAAATACTTGGATAATTATTGAAAATTTGATTAGAGATTCTATAAAAAACAAAAAAAAAAACTTGATGGGATTTCCAAAAATTTTGTACATTCGGAAATTCGTGTGTTATCGAAATAAGCAAAACATATTTTTATAATTTAGGGGGGGGATATCCTTTCCCCCCCCCCTGAATCCGCGCCTGCCATGCACCTTATCCTTGCGTGCAATGGTGACATTCCATATTCGTAATTCTGCTCATTTGTAGAATCGTTTACATTACCAAAGTTCTTCTGACTCTTTTTGCAAATCGGGCATGACATTGTTGAGGTTGTTCCTGTCAGTTCGCTTACGACTTTTCCGTCAACCATGGTCAGGTGGAACTCGTAATTGCATTCAATATATTTTCCTTTTCCAATTTGCAGCTTTGTAGGCTTAATCTTGCATATTTGTTCTTCAATGTCCTTCACCGTGGTCCTTATGAGGTCTGCCGATTCCCTTGCAAACTGAAACATTATTGGTCGGCAATAATGCACTGATGACGGACGTGGATTTTTCCAGTATAGGGAAACATCAGATTTTAGCCGCAAAGGAACAACAGATGCCATAAACATATTTTAGTCCGATATTGTAGCGTTATCGGAAGATATCCTTTGCTTATAAACGCTTTGTGCGGATGATCCATCGCAGCCCCATTTGCTGATCAATGTCAACTTCTCAGGAAGAATTTTCACCTCATTTTCAGGAAGACTCTCCAACAACTGTTTTGCTGTATGGCCCATGAGATCCTGCAGATTGGCTTTCGCAGAGACTTCCGTAAACTCCGTATGCAGTGGTCGTGAATTTATTTTGGCTTGCGTAATATGCTTGTATCCGGGTAAAACGTCAGCGCCGTGTCGCGGTAAAGATGCCCGCAGTTTCTCATATTTCTCTGTGGAAAGTTCTAAGTCCATAAACAAGGCCAAGGCTTCTTCGGAACCATACTTTTTAATGTGTGCGTTTGTGGGCGTGGGAATGCTTTCCTTAATCCTTTTTAGTCGCAGTGGGCTTGCATCAGCAACAGATTTGGTTATCTGCGACCTAACTCTTTCACTATCCTTTGTATATTTAATAGACAGCGCGTCCGATAAATGCTTCGTGGTCAAGTCATTGGTGGCATCGACAAGTTTCCTCTTTCTTGTGAAAATTGAACACTCCTCAATCCTTTTTTTGGCCTTCCTTTTGCTCCTCTGGTTGATGTGGTGGGTTTATCTACTGCCAATATATCCAGGATGGTGTCTTCATTAAGCCAGTCCTCGTATTTGGAGTTGAAGTTCTGAATGGTTCGATTAGATTTCACCCATTTTGCCTTAATATTTCCATATATCAGATAAAAATTATTTTTTAAAATTTCGCTTCTCTCAATATTTCTGTATAAGCTATCAAGTTCTTCTAAAGCAGCTTCCGTGAAAAACTTTGGTGTTGTTGACTTTCTAAACAGTTCAAATAATTTTAAATTGTTCAACGCCATGTTTTCAGTACTAAAATTGTTTAATGGTTTCAGTAATTGTTGCGCCAACTTTCAGTCGTAGACTTAGCCAGGCATTATGCTTATTTTGCAATATATAGGCTTATGCTACCATGCCTTAAAATTTACCTGTTCTCTGCATACATATGGATTTAGGCTGAATAAAGCAATTTTGATATTATGCACGTGTCCAAATAAGATTTGTGCCTACCTGTAGGGACCTTAAGTCAATATTGTTCTTGACCATTTGTACGCCAAAGTATTGTTTATGTGAGGTACGTACCTGCTAATTTCAATGAGTATTTTTTTTCAAACTATTAGATCAAACTACTGTCAGTCAAAACATATAAGGGATGGACGCCAAACAATTTCTGCAACCATGTCTTTTTAACCTTTTTTACCTCTAGAAGCCAAACGGGCACGTACGGGCAGATAAAACCTTTTTAATTATGTAAAGAAATAATCAAAGAACAGGTTTTGCAAATATGGCAAATATAGATTTTTTTTATTTTCCGTCAAAGTTGAAAAATAGTGAAAAAAAACGGATAGTTCTTAAATAGTGATTTACCAGGAGAAACACAAAGCAAACAGTTAATTTTTTTTATCATTACACATTTAATAAATACATTAATCAATACAAACAAAAAATAAGGCGATTCGTAACCTATTTTTCGTGATATTACACCTGAAATCGCAACAAATTGACTAAAAATTGTGTGTTTTTTTGAAAACCGAAAGTCGGTCAACTTTGAACGGTTATATCTTCTAAACTAAAAATGTGATATTATTAAGAGTGGCATATTTGAAATCGTGAAAAAGTTTCCTATAACATGGGTTTATTCAAAACTTCGTCGGCGCTCATGAAAATTTTGATTTTTGCAACCTCGTTTGCTCTACGGGCGTCGGTTAATCGACTGAAATTAACCGGTTCAATCGTTAGTCGAAAATATGCAATTTTAAATTAACCGATCAGTTAATCGGGTAATAATTAGTCGGTTAGCCGATAAACGATTAACCGTTCTACTCTTGAATTGTGTGGTGTCAAAACACAGTCATGCCTTAAACACATTCTAGACAGCAGTCTACCGACTTCAATATGTCAAAAATATAATATATGTGTGTTTATTGAAATGAATTTTTTATCGACGACACGGCTACATGGCTTCAGGTAGTTGTCTATGCTGAAATTATCGTTGTAGTCAAATTAAACTAATTTCTATTTTTGGCCCCTACAAAACAGAAAAAGAATTGTTAATATAAGCCAAAATTAGAAGAATCAGTGCTTAAAAAAATTATTTTTTTGTTAAACAGCAAAGAACCGGATTGAAACAAGAATATAAGCCCAGCTCACCACCAAATTTCTCTTATTATTACTTTTTAGTATCCTTAAAAGAAGTTATATTACACAGTACAACACATGATTTGCCAACTCAATTCTGTGAACTGTATGTGAAATTAGACCCAAAAAGAAGAATTTCTGCATCATTCGTTTTGTCTTCTTAACTGTGATTTGAAATTAGTATCGATTTGAAGTTAGTACTATCGTATAGGGGAATTTATCACGTTTTAGGCCCTGTTGTTTGACATAGCTCGACAACAACTAGCCCAATTTAGTTGAAATAAATTTTAAAAAATTAAGAATTACAATTCCCTTAATCTGTTCATATATTGTTTTCCTATACAAGTAACACTTTCGAAGTTAAAAATGAATGTATGAAGGGAAAAAATTATTTTTTGCCTAAAAATTTAAATTTTTTTTTTTTAAAAATACATAAAAAATCCAAAATGGAAAAAAGTTTCAAGTCTAGTTATTTTTTCGCAAAGTCACATAACCTATGAGCAAAATGAGACAAAGATCATAAAAATCGATGCACGCGTTTCGCTTTTATTCGCAATTGAGTAAAGGTATGAATTTCAAAAATCAGTTATAGCCACCACCCTTAAAATAAAAATATAAATTAAAAAATTATCATGCAAAAAAAAACTTTATTTATAAAAACTTAATGAAAATAAAATAATATGCAATTAATAAGCAATTATAATATGCATAAAAACAAAATTTAGAACATTTTTTCAATTATTGGCAATATCCATCCTTGTAGAAGTTGACGCTTGTGGTTCTGATGATCTTGTTTTCTTCGTAGGTTGTTCATATTCATGGTCTGAGTCTGTATCGTCATCCGAGATACACATACTATTCAAGGGCGTGTTTCTTTCACTGTGTCCACCAATTTCAATGTCTTCATCTTCGGTGCTTTCTTCAAACTGCATAATTGTGGAACTCCACCAACAAACCTCCGCAAGCAATGCATCCAATTTTTTGCTTTTGAACCGCTTTTTAAATGGCATGGTCACCTGGTGGAACCTCTCTCCTTGTTCGTCTGATTCCTGAGGTGATTGTGCCAAAAAAGTATCGAGGTGGTGGTGCAAGAAATGCAATTTCAGCGTCATGGATGCACCGATTTTTTCGAAATAAAACAGCAACCTGGCCACTCGTTGCTGTATCTCTTCTCGCTGGACACGGTTCTTTCCTAGAACGCCTTCTATTACTTCTTTCAATGCGTTCCATGCATGTTGGTGGTCGTGATGCTCTGAAAGCAAATGTGTGAAAGAATCACTTTTGATCAATTTCCGAATATCAGGTCCATTGAGAATACCTGTTTTAAATACATAAGAAAAACGAAAAAATTATTGGTAATGCGAATGTATAGAAATTAACAAATTTAGATATGACAATATTGAAATACAGAGTACGATACCTACCGTTTTTAATTTTCTCATCACTGAGTTTCGGAAAGATGGATTTCAAACAGTCAAAGGCGCCGTTAACTTTTTTGACCACCACTTCAACGAATTTCCCAGCTATTCCCAGTTTCATGTGGAGCGGTGGCAACAAAATATCATCCAGGTCCTTTATCATAGGTTCATTGCGTAATTTTAATTGTTTGTTGAGCTCGGGAGTTCTTCCTTTCCAATCTTTACATTGATATTGATTTCCTTTGTATCGTGAATGCCAATTACAAAGGAAGCAGAAGTATTTTGGATATCCGCCCTTTTCTATAATCCCTTGTAGTATGTTGACCACCTTCAGATCGCAACAAATGTTCCATTTGTGTTCATCGTATTTGATTTTCTTCAAAATTTCGCCCAATGCTTCATACGTTTCCTTCATAGTTGTTCTGAATCCCAATGGAATGCATGGTTTTTTATTTTTTTTGTGCAGCAGCACAGCCTTCAAACTAGTAACTGAACCATCGATGAATAAACGCCAGTCGCCAGCGATATAATCCATTCCCAATTTTTTCACTAAACCTGGGATATCATGGCAGTACGTGAACGTATTTGCTTCGTCAACGGAATAAAATTTCTGAAAATCAGCTTGGCGTTGTCGGTATGATGTTGCGCTGACATTTTGCTGTGTGAGTTTTCTTCTCTTCAAAAATGATGTCAGCCATTCGGAGTCGTGTTGTGATAGTCCCAGCTTGGCCACAATGTAATCCATTTCGATTTGTGGTAGCGGTTGTGGTGCACTATTTTCAATATCGGGTATCCAATCAGCATCATCCAAATCGGTCGGATTGGTGAAAACGGTTTCGGCTAGCAGGGACACAGTATCCGCACTCGGAGGTTTAGGTGCATCGGTATCAGCAGGGCGTTGCACTGGAAGTGTGGCAGTAAATGCAGCAGTGTATACTTTTGTTTTCAATTGTTGTCTGTTTAATCCAGGACGATGCATGCATAGCACCTGGATTCATCATGTCCAGTTGTGTCTTCCACCCAAATTACTGGCTTCATAAAAGATAACTTTCTACTTTTTCCGTGAATCCATTTTAGAAGGGTAGTATAACAACTGTTGCACACTGTGTTCGGCGTAAAATTTGCACCACTTAAATCTGCTTCATCGAAATAATTACAATACGCGGTTTTGAATTGCTCAGTAAACAAATTTTTTCGATCTTTTTTCTGTATTTTTCGGACGATATGACCACAAACGTAACAATATTCATCCAAATATGGGCACTTGTAGTTTTCCATATTGATATATTTTATGTTTTGTTGTTATTCACTTTTAAAAAACTGGAGAAAAATCACTTTTACTGTTCGCGTTCGTCGGCACTGGCTGAATGCCAAAAATCTCATCAATGCACACCTATAAATACTACGTATTTTTGAATATTTTACTGCCAGGTACTTATAAATGGGCGCATATTTTAAGGGCGGCTGGCTATATACCTGATTCAGCACTTGTACGTTTCAAACTGTGCAAAACTTTCCAAATAATGACCACCCTTAAATGTGGGTGCAATTTCTGTAAAAAAATCATATAGGTAGCCACCGGAAAAACCCAAATAATAAAAAGGTCCACTTTCCGTTTAATTGTCCACGTACATTTATTACCGCAATCATAAAAATCAAATAACCTTTTGTTTATTCCTTTTTTTTTAATTCTCAGAATCATGAAAAAGGTGTCAATGTTTTCTCCAAATAATGTTGTGCATATCTCGAGCAAATTTTTGAAATTCATACATTTACTCAATTACGAATAAAAGCGAAACGCGTGCATCGATTTTTATGATCTTTGTCTCATTTTGCTTATAGGTTATGTGACTTTGCGAAAAAATAACTAGACTTGAAACTTTTTTCCATTTTGCATTTCTTATGTATTTTTAAAAAAAAAAATTTAAATTTTTAGGCAAAAAATAATTTTTTCCCTTCATACATTCATTTTTAACTTCGAAAGTGTTACTTGTATAGGAAAACAATATATGAACAGATTAAGGGAATTGTAATTTTTTAAAATTTATTTCAACTAAATTGGGCTAGTGGTTGTCGAGCTATGTCAAACAACAGGGCCTAAAACGTGATAAATTCCCCTATACGATAGTACTAACTTCAAATCGATACTAACTTCAAATCGCTGGTAAGAAGACAAAACGAATGATGCAGAAATTCTTCTTTTTGGGTCTAATTTCACATACAGTTCACAGAATTGAGTTGGCAATCAATTAACTGAAAAATGTTGTACTGTGTTAGGGATTGGCAATAAATATCGATATATCAAAATATCGATATTTAAAAAAATTATAATCGATATATATCGCTGATATTAAAAATACCCATATATCGATACATCGATATTTTTAAGATCTCTTTCTAATAAAATTCAACATTTTAACCGTTGCTAAACTGCTTACAATACTGTTGTTTTTAAACATGAAAATTCTATTTCAAATACATTTTCAATAAGACAAATCGACATAGCGATTTGTCAAATAGGATTGTCCATCCGGGCGGTGTCGAATTCGCGTTCTAAAGGTTTTTTTTCGTATAAACTTTATGTAAATAAAAAGTTTTGACAAACAAAAAACGCTTGCCGCTCTTATTTAGGTAGCTCAGTAACTAATATTAAGAAAATAACGGCGTTTTTCCAATGTACATTTTCATAGATTACACAGTTCAGTTTTGTCTTGGTTTTTGAAGAGATGACCACAAAACAATACGTGCGGAAAAAATATTCTGGAAAGGGTTCCTAGAATTATGCAAATAATCGCCTTAATTATGGCGTATTAGCAGCAATAGACTCATGAAAGTTGGAATGTTAATAATAATAAAAAAAATATTATGTTGTTTTTTTATTTGAGCATGTTTTTATAAATTAAAAATAAAATATTACACAGTTTACTTGTATAGTATGTGTCACAAGTTTCATTTACTGGCAGTATATAATACGGCATTATATTAACCCAATTAATTTATTTAGATTTCATATGGCGAATAAATAAAAACATAAAGAATACAATTACTTTTTAAAATTTCTTTTTTATTGTAGAATTAACTGCCGGTCCCTCGATTTCAAACGAAAACTTCGTGCGCATAACTTAACTTGAAAATTTTAAAACTGTTTTTTGTTTTAAATAAAAGTTAAGCGAATGAAAGTTTCGTTCATAATCGAGTGACAAGTAGTAAATTTGAAATTAAAAGTAAGAATGGAATTACAGTCAAAGCCCGGTATAACGAATACGCAGTTTAACGAATATCCGATATAACGAATGGCCAAATTTTTATATTAACTACTTTATATAGCGAATGGCAAAGAAAAATAATCCTGATTTAACGAATGACAAAACAAAATAAAAAAATCGTAACAGAACCGTTAGATTTTTTTTATGTGTGTTTTTGGCTTCTTTGCTTTGTATTGAAAGTTTCAGTAGTTTTGTTTCGAAAAGACTCTCTTTTGATAAAAATTAAAGATTTTAGAAGAGTGTAAGAAAGGTGTAAATCTTTCAGTAATATCCCAAAAGTATGGAATAACAAAATCTTCAATATGTACCTTAAAAAAGAACGAACATAAAATTGTGGAAATTTTAAAAATTACAAACAATGGAACAAAAAATCGGCGATCTCTTAAAAAAGTTGAATACCTAAGAATAGAAAAGGCACTATTCGAATGGGTTTAAGCCAAAGAAACAAGCATACACCCGTCAATGGAATGGTTTTAAAAGAAAAGACATTAGAAACCCATAATCAAATGTACGGCTCCGATTTCCACGCAAGTAATGTCTGTCTATCATGTTTTAAGAAAAAATTAACTTTCAGCTCGACAAGATTTAGTGGAGCCTTTTAAAAATAATTTCCATAACCTAGTAAGCGAACAGAATTTAACAAGAGATGAAATTTGTAATGCGGATGAGACCGGCTTATGTTGGATATTGCTGCCTGATAAGACACTTGTCCATGCAGGAGAATGCAGTGCTCCTGGTAGGAAGCTATCCAAGCAAAGACGGAAAAATATGGACGCATTATCTACCACCTAATGTAACACCTTTAATACAACCGATGGACCAAAATGCCATCCGAATTTTAAAAATGAATTACAGAAATTATTACTCAGTAAAATTGTTTCATCAAAAACAGAAATTGTCGTTGATTTTTAAAAAAATCTTAATTTGTACGATGCAGCTTACATGATCGATCTGGCTTGGAAAAAGATTAAAAAGTGTTTAGAAAATTGTTGGAATAAAATTTGTCATCAGATAGCGACAGTTTTGACGAAGAAGACGAAGAGACTTCAAAGTACGTTAAAGCAATCGTTCATAACAGATTTCTTAAGAAATAAATAATATGAATAAAATGTAATAATAACACTATGTTCATAGCATCCAAATATAAGTATGTATTTACATGCACATACATATGTACCTTTATGACTTTTAATGAAACTACATATTAGAAATAAAAAAATTCTGAAAGAAACGTGAAAATATCAATTAAAGTTTTATTTCTACACTAAATTATAAATACAATTAAATTCTGATGTTTTTCAAATTGTGGACCACCGTTTTTTGTTTTTATAAAATTTTAAGGTAAAAAATTACTGATCGATATAACGAATATCTCGGTATAACGAAAGGTCTAAACATTATATCATTCGTTAAACCGGGCTTTGACTGTACATGTAATATGTTTGTGCAAATGGAAATATGTATGTATTGACAAAGGTATATAAATTTTGTAATAATTTCAGCTTAATACGTTCGATATATCGATATTTTTAATTAATATATATCGATACTCTTAAAAAATATCGATACGATATATATCGATATATTTTTTCAATTTGCCCATCCCTAAGTTATATTGGTATATGCTTGTCACACCATTAAGAGCATATTTCAAATATTCATACTGCTTGACTGATTTTTTTTTTTTTTTTACAAAATTTGCTTTTTCTTAAAATTATGTCGATATAACAACAATTATTTAGAAATAATAATATATACCTGTTACCAAAGATACTAGGGCTTTGATTAATAAAGTTTTTCTGTCTTGCGGGTTTTCGGCATTCCGGAACACTTTTCAAATATTTACATATTACTATGATTAAGCTATGTATAAATTATTACCACATATATATTTTTAATCAAACTTGTTAAAAAATTGTGTAGTTTCCAAAATAAAATTTTTTTAGCCCTTATAACTTTAAAATTTAATATGATGGAGTTTCGAAAAATATAGCATCCAAACAGTGTTCTCTCTAACATATTATATTTGAATAAATATTATTATACATATTGACAAAATTTCAAGATAAATGCCATTTTGAAGACAAATGTTTTAAGAAATATTAATTTTTGAAGTTGGCTCTTAAGGGGTTAATAAATCGGTATATTTAATACATCATGTGAAATGTATTTCGAAAGACTTTCTTATGAAACCAATAATTTTAAGATTCAGTTTTCAACTTAAGAGATATTGATAAAGTGCTCTGAAACTTTAACGACCTATAATTCTTAAAGTAAAAGCGTTGGCCCAAAAGATTATATGTGGTAGAATCGCGATAAAGTTAATCTTGCGGTGAAGTTAACCAAATTTTAGCGCCTATGTGCTGCTCTAAAACAGTTAACTTTTCTGGTCGTATTAATAAAAGAGTCAACAAATCAGTACAAATCATAACAAATCAGATTAGATTTTAAGAAACACATTATTGTATATCTGAAGTACCCAACTCAAAACTAAAAACGGAACGTGACAGAATTCTCGAGGCTTTGAAAAACATAGAAAAGAGCACAGAGAAAAACATTACATAGACCGAAATATGCCGATCCCTAAGTAAGTTTGTACAAATGTTTTTCTTGAAGCAACGAAAACGTAACTGCGCAATGACTGTTCCAATTTAAATTTCAATATCAAGAGCTAAGCACAAGTTCGGGTAACTGCTACCTCAAAAGACAATAATGTCAGTAATGGATGTCTGACAAATTTTTTGAAAATACACAGAATTCGCTATCTGAAAATTTTTGAAGAACTAATTTTCAGACAAACGTCAGATGTAGCACCATTAACTTATAATACATGACTGATTGCATAACTATTAATTATAAATTGTAGGTCAAGAGAAATTGTGAACTTGAAACCAGCCGGTATAAATCAGATCTATTTTTTTTATTTTTTGTTATAATTATATGTTTCTTATTGCATTTTTTACAATTTAAAACCGCTTAGAAAAGTTAATACATAAGTCGAAAAAGTTAACAACCCTTAGGACATTTCGGTTAACTTTTTCGCGATTCTACTGTATATTAGGATTTTTTTTATTCAAACTGCCGTTAAGATGATATGAGTTCCAAAAACTACTAGCTTAAAATATTTTTTAATAAATTCATTCATTGTTTTTGCCTTACAAAATGTATCAGAAATAAGTATTTATATTTTTTTTGTAGTCTCAAGTTTGTGTACGAGTCTGCAATTATGAATGTTGTTCAATTTATAAAATTAAAAAGGATAGCGGCACCACTGAAATGTAAATGCATAATAAAAAAACACAGCTGTTTATATTTTTCAATTGTAGTTGTCGTCTTGAAAATAATTGAGTAGCTAATTACGCGACTACAATTGCAGCCATCATCATTTGTAGTCATGTGTTTGTGTTGCCTGCTGTCTCGAATGTGTTTAATGCATCACTGTCGACTCTACTTGCAGCACGTCTAGCTTTGGCAACCAAGGCCCAAATTTACAGTCATTAGTAAAGTATTAGTAAACAATAATTATAGCTATTGGTTAACTAGCATTTCATAATTGCAGTATATTGGTTAACTTAAAAATTTTATCAGAGCAAAAAATGGTGGCTCTATCAAAATTCTGAATTTTAATATTGGTCGCACTGTTTCTGTTTACATTTTTATTATTTCTAAAGATGAAAAAAAATACAGAAATGTTATAGAAAACCAAAAAAGTTTTAGTGTTATGCTATGTTCATACGACGATATACATATGTATACCACTTGTTTCGCTCTCTGAAACTAGATTGCCAAACATGCTGTTCATACGATTCATTCTTGTTTCATTTTGCAATTTTTTTTTTGTATTGTTAGTGTAACTTTATTTTAAAGAGATTAAAATCAGGGATGTTAACGTTGGTACAATTGTACTTTTTGCTGTACATTTTGACCTTCTTAAGAACCGTGGTACTACCGTGACTCATTTGGTACAATTTAAATATTTGTCATAGTTCCCCCTTTTTGAATTTTTAGTATAGCAAACAAATTATTGAGTCGTTTTCATACTATTTATGTTGTACAACAAATCGTTAATGTAATGGGCGCTTAAATATGCGACTAGAATTGTAGTGTATAGAACGCTTAGTCCTTTTTGCAATGTGTCAAGTGAAAGGCATACAGACAGGGCTGCCAGATTTGACGATTTATCGTCATTTTGACGATTTTTGGTTCCGAAATTAGCAAAGTGCCGATTTGCTGATTTTTTTCTAAAAAGTGACGATTTTATTCAGTCTTCAAAATAAGACAATTTTAAATCTTTTCATGTTTGTTATTAGGCAGTACAGAAAAAAGAGATTTTTGTTCTTTTCCATAAAAAATTTTATTAGCATAAGCAAAATTTTGAGTCAAGTCAATTTAAGTAAAAACTCGTACCAAGACCTTGATTTTGAGATTGAGAGTTACTCGTGTGGGGAGCAGGTGAAGTTATGGACTGTTTTGGTTCATTTTTAACACTTAATATCTTTATATATGAAAAATTTTTAAGCCAAATTTTATCCTCCTAGCTTATATGGATGCCATGGTGCCAGAACTATAATTTCGTGATGACAGATTATTTCAGGTAAAAAAGAAAAAATTATAATAAATGTTAAGAAGATTTAATGAAGTTAAGGTTAACAGGTCAAAATGAGAGATTTATGGGTATAAATTACAGGCAGTCGTGGTTTGTTGTTCATATCTTAGCCATTTGTATACCTATCTGGCTGAAATATAATAGCACACTATTCCGTACTATATCTAATATAAATGTATAGCAGTGTTTATATACGGGTCTTCGGAACTCCCTTTTCAACAAACACATGGCTAAATTGACATCATTAAACCAACTTTACTATTCATAAGGACTCAGAATATACATATATACTTTATAGGGCCTAACATTAATATTGTAGCAATTACAAAAGGAATGACCAACTTATATATAAACGAACTTGTATATATACCCTCTGTGGTAAACGGTATACAAATTTGAATATTTTGTAGAAAATGGCCCGGTTGAAAGTATCTTTTATTCTTAAGACTTTGAAAAAACCTTAGATTATTATAACATAGTAATTAAACCTAAATGTTTACAAAACAATTTTTTTATGAACATTTTTCTTAACAAACGTTTGTTAAATTTAACAAACAATTTCATAAACACACGGTGATAAACTTTTGCTTCGCGTTGCGTTACCAATTCGCTTTGACATCTAAGATAAAATATACGTACTTATACGAAACATGTCACATAAAGTACTTTCAAAGCGGAGCGAAGCAAAAAGTTAGCCAACTCTCATCTTTTTGCGCGCTTTGACCATTGGCTAGTATAATTTTCTTTTTTTTTTAATTTTTTTTGCCAAATTCAATTCCAAAAAACCGTCCAATTAATTTTTTAACTTATATTTTTGTAACAAATAATTAAATGTACAAATTACCAACCGCTTTTATAAGTAAACAAACAATGCGTGAGTGTTGTCAAAGTTTTCATTGTGGCATACACATTTTGCTTTGCGTTTTTCTGCCGAAGGTAGAAACGTCACGCAAAGCGACAAAGTTGTATCTGACACGGCCTTAAAGCCTAGTACTCTGTTCCAATTTGTGAAAAATGTTGAGCAACATCTATTATTTCATGCGAAAAATTTGACATGTATCAATGTTATCTATCTCGAGAGTTTGTACAATTTGACGTTTTTAATCTTTCAAAGTATGCGACATTGTTTTGCATATGTAAACAAACCCCACATGTATTTTACTAAAAAGTATTTTTTAAATAAGAATTAAGTAAAAATAAAATTAAATATTGATGAAAACCTGTTACCGGTTGTGTTATTTATGTTTTGCAGTTCTCATTTTAATATTAGGTTTAAACTTTTTTCATTTGCTTGAAATTCCACGTGAAATAAGTGCAGCTTATATTATTTCGCAGTTTTAAAAAAAATGTTGCTAAAAACATTTCGCAACTTTTTCACAAATTAAACAGAGTACAACTCTATCAACATTTTTTCATAGAAATTCCGCACAAGTTTTTTCATATGAGTTTTGACAGCATTTCACGTGAAATGTTGAACAGAGTACTAGGCTTAAGGGGGCGACGCTGTATGCGTGACACAGTTTACTTTTTTCCTCTCTCAGACACAGAAAATGTAGCGCAAAATTATAGATATTTAGTCCCTATTTGTGTAAAACGCAACGCAACGCCAAAAATTATATTGAAAGCAAAAACGAAGTCAAAAAATTTTTATAATTTTGTTGTTGCTTTCTAGTTAGTTAGTTAGTTAGTTTACTTTATTGAGACTTCTTTTTTTCATATTACAAGAATTAGGAACATTTAAAATTATAAGAAAATCTAAAACTATAGAGTATTATTTTAATTTCATTAGAATTTATTTGGTTATGCGAAAACTTAATTATATGTAATTTTAATTATTAATGATGAATAAAACAATGCTTGCTCCCGACATTTAGCAATAGTGGTAAAGTTGTATCTACATTTTATAATATTTATAATATACTAAAATATCTTAAAAGCTAAATCTTAAAACTAATGGAAACCAAAAAAAAAAAAAATAATATAAATAATAACATGAGAAAAATAACTAATTTAAAATAATAATAATGTTTACCCCCTATGTATTCCGGGAGTTGTGTGTGTAGAAGTTTACACCAGGAAAATGATTCAGTGGTTCATTTAAAATTTCAACTGTGGAAAGATAGTCAGTGTTTGGCCAACTAAATTCTTGTTCGTATGACAAAATATCCTGCATCACATTGCCTTCAAAATAAGACAGTCTGTCAACAAATCTTTTTGTCAGCTCGAGAGCATAGAAAGAAAGCGGACATATTTTGGCATCCTCATAAATAAATTTATTTGAAAACCTTTTATCATAAGTCTTGAAATTCTTCTCTATGCACTTTCGTACAATATGCCGTTTAAAAATTTCCATCTTCCTCATCACCGTGTTTGAAATGCTGAATCATACTGGAAACGCATAAAGAAGAATTGGTCTTATACTTACTTTATATAACAGTAATTTAGTATTAACTGGCAAGGATTTACTATTAAATAGTTTTGAAAAGGCACCCTTAACACGGTTAGCCTTCTCCAAATTATAAACAACATGTTTATTAAACTTTAATAGTTTGTTAAAGTTAACTCCAAGATATTTTATGTCGTCCTTAAACGTGATTTCAGAACCATTTAATATTAATTTCAAATTCTTGCTCTCCGGAACAATAGTATATTTACATTTCCCGGAAGCATTTCTTAAACATATTGTCTTGCTTTTCGAGGCATTAATTTTTATTCCCCAATGAGAATAAGATTTATCAACATATTTAAGGTGTGACGAAACAAGTTGGAGCGCAATTTGAGGTGACTCATCATGTGCATAAAGCAAAGAATCGTCGGCATAAAGTATTCCTTTGGAATCATTATGTTCATGGGGAAAATCATATATAAAAATATTATATAAATGAGGTCATAATACAGATCCCTGTGGAACGCCACAAGAAACACTACCCTGAGATGATAACACACTATCAATCTGAACGCAAAATCTGCTGTCCTCAAAAAAACTTTGAAAAAGTTTTATAATTGATGATTCAAAACCTATCCTTATCATTTTGAATAATATGCCATCGTGGTAGGCCTTATCGAAAGCTATTTCGATGTCAAGAGAAACTGCGACAGTGCATTGACCCTGTCTTAAATTCTGTACTACTTCAGAGTGGAATTTCAAAAGACCATGAATCGTTGAATTACCCTTCCTAAAACCGAATTGGTTCTGAGAAAAATACGCTTCATTTAAAGATATATCCATTTTATCTCGTATAATTCTGGCAAATAACTTCCCCAGTTTAGAAAGTAACGAAATTGGTCTCAAGTCGTTAACGTCGCTATTACCCTTCTGCTTCGGAAAAGGAACAATTTTTGCAATTTTCCACCCACGAGGAAAATAGCAATTATTTAAACAGTTGTTGAACAACACAGTTAGATACTCAAAAGCCTTAACTGGAAATTTTCGAATCATATAATTTGATATACCATCCAAACCAAACAATTTCTTATTATTTACCAACTTAGATATGTTCAAAAGAGAATTTAAATTCGTTAATTTCGGGTTGCCCAGATTATTTAATGATGTTATCTCATCATTGAACGTTATACAATGTGAAACTTGAGAAATAGTATCAGCGATTGCCACATTTATTTCCGAAATATTTCTATTTGGAGGAGAACCCTCATAAACTGATGTGAAATATTCCTTTAAAGCATCTTATTTTGGATTAATGAGTAATTTTGACACTATTTACTGAAACATCCTTAGCTTGAGATCGATTTTTATTTGTTTATAAGCCCATGGACCAGGCCTTATTTCCCTTAATCTTTCATCAAAAAGGGTTGCCCGTTCCTTTTCGATCTGTTCCCTAATTGAATACAAATTCTAGTAACCGAAATGGATTTGTTTTGAAGCCAACTCGATAGCACGTCACCATTGAAATTGTTGTTGTCGTCACCACAAGAAATGTGCTTTGCATTAAAATCACCACCTAGGATAAATCCATCATAAGTGTTTGAAAAATTCAAAATTGAAGAAAGGCCTCTATAAACAATTTGACGATTACAGTTGCATTGAAAATATATAGAACCACAGAGAATTTTCTTAATACTACCATTTATAGATACATTTACTTCGAAAAACAAATTTGGAAACAGAACATTAGGAATACTGATCCTTGCAAAAGATACCGAATTTTTAAGAGCTATACCAACACCTAATGCACTATCATCTCTCAAAACAATATAATTATCTAAATAAACATTTGTGTTCGCAGTCAAATGCATTTTCCCTTCTTTAATAATTAATTGACGACCAACTAAGTAGCTTTCTAACAACTTGTGTTTGTTTGCTGGTAAGTTTTGCTGCAATTTCAGTAATAATCCTTCACGCCAGACTTTATTAAAAGCTTGAGACATTGAGATGGATGAAGAGTGCTGAGTAATATTTTTTTCTTCAAAGGCTTTTCTTATGACATTTACTATTCGATGAGTTTGTTCAATTGTGCTGTGCTTTCTTCTAAAACCGAATTGATGATTTGGAATACATCTATTTTGATTTAAAATCGGCGTTAATTTTGACACTAGTAGTTTCTCAAATAGCTTTGAAATATTAGATAATAAGCTAATAGGGCTGTATGACTCAATTTTTTTGTGATCCTTTCCTGGCTTTGGTATCATGCTTACTAAGGAAACCTTCCATTCTTGAGGGTAGTATTGAACGCGTAAAATAGCAATAAAAATCAAGAGAATAATTTTCTTTGCTATGCTGGGTACCTCCAAAAGCATTTGTTTACTGATCTTAACAAAACCAGGGGCTTTCTTGGGGTTTAAATCATGCTCTAACAGCAACAGGTGGTAACTCCTCCGCAATATCGAGAGATGTATGAGGGGTAAATACGGGTTTCAAATGATTAACAAAAAGATTTCCTTTTTCTATATCATTTCGTGCCCAACTTCCATTTGAGTTTCTTAATGGTGGTTTAGTGGTAACTGGAGTTTTAAGATTTCTAGCTGCACGTCATAATGAGTAGTATGATTGTGGAGTTGCATTAAGTTCCTTAAGATATTTTTCCAGGGAAGCCGTTTTCTGAGACCGCAGTAACTTTCTTAGCTTTTTGTGCACTCTTTTAGTAAATTCTTAAGTTGAGGGGATCTGTGCAATTGCCACTCTCTTCGAGCTCTCCTTTTTTCAGTCAAGAGACGCTCGACATCTTTAAAATATATTTTACTATATTTGATTTTTTTGATGGTTATGCTAGAATGTTGAACAGCTAGTTTAAGATAACTGTCAAAACTTAGAATAGAAAGATTCACATTCTCTGGTGTACTAAGCAGAATATTTTCAGTGCAGTGGGTACTCAGATGTTTGTTATATTTTAACTAATTTATTTGTGTGGCCGACGTCACTAAGTAACCAGACGGAGATACAATTCTATTAGGGTTTGTTATAGTAATAATTGTAGGTGTGTGAACAGAAGATAATTCTAATGATGCTTCAACATAAATCGTATCTGCGGGGATGTTTTAACCACTCCAAAATCTAGGAGATCTGTAGCTTTTTGCTAATATATTGGTTGTCCGCTCACGACCACATTTAGATCCATTTTATAAATTGTGTTAAAAAAACACGACCCTTAGGTGTAATAAGTCGTGACCCCGAGAAAGTGTGTTTAGCTGAATTGAAATATTTATTATATTGGCTTTCTGATATTGAAAATCTAAGTGGGGTGTATAATGATGAAATTACTAGGTTTCGATTTAATTTCTCAACGCAAATGTTCATTGCTTGGAGATAATCTTCACGATGATCACACATTAAGTAGTGTTTTACTCGGTTTTTTTTTATCAAAATGGCAGAACTTCCACAAGCTCTACCTCGAGGGTCCTTGGTATCATATAACATATAACCATTGATTTTAAACGCATTTCTTAAGGTCAGATGAGTTTCAGAAGCCATCATTACATCAATTTGTTTATTTTTAAGGAAGTATTCTTGTTCATTTTTATGTTGGCGGATGCCGTTTGCGTTCCAAAAGCAAATTTGTAAAAAGTTCATGGCTTGTTTAGTACAGCTTGCAATAACATCGATTGCATTCTTAACATTTCTGGCATCATGTTACCCATTGTGTTAGTAAAATCGTTCCATGGTTTTTTCTAGCAGAGTTAAATTAGAAATGGGAATATCGTCATTATTTGGTAAATCACCTTGCAGTGGCATATGATTAGATTTAAAGACATTAGCGTACAAGGTTCTGGTATTAATTGGCTGCGGTATCTGGACGCCGTACGTGTTTTCTTGGCTAGTTGCCTGTGTTTGAGTGGGATTAAGTTTCTGTCCAACAGAACGCTTGACATTCGAATATACCGGGCATCCTCTATAGTTGGCAGTGTGATTACCACCACAGTTGCTACATTTTTTTTAAATTAGGATCACTTTCTGACTTGTCGCACAGGACTGTACCATGTAATTCGCCACATACGACGCAAAGAGGGGGTAAATAGCAGTATGCCCTAGTATGACCAACTTCTTGGCAGTTTAAACACTGAACGGGCCCATTTCTTTTGTGCGGGTCTTCTATCTTAATTTTTCTGTACAGGATGTATTTAAAATTGTAAATGAGATGCGTTTAATTTTTGTTTTTAGCTTAACGTCGCCGGGCGCTAATTCCACTCGAAATAGTGGTTGGGGATTTTTTTTCCATATTTTTAATGTTTGTTACGTTTTTTATTTTGAAGCCCTTTTCGTCTAAAAATGTTTTTATTTCGTCTGGGTCCACGCATGAGTCAATGCCCTCAACCACAACCTGAACACCCTTGCTGCTTTTCAGTTGGTATGTATAGTATTGGTATGAACCAGTATTTTTGTCTCGTTTATATTACTACGCTTGATTGCAGCTACGTAAAACGAATTTTCACCTATCACCAAGATTAAACTTTTTATTAGCTCAATTGAGTTTTGCTCCCTAAGATATATCGTAGGGTGGCTTCGAAGATTTTATGACGTTAGGTGCTTCAGAGGATTCATCCTCCAGAATTGCAAAACGATTTTGTGAATTTATTCTGCGACCCCGTTTAAGCACTGTTATATACCTGTCCATACCAACTTGCACTTGTGGTTTTTGACAACTTTTTTTTGTTTGTTTTCCATTGCGTCTATGTTTGAGTTTATGGTATTACTTCCTGCTAACATTGTCTTTGTATCAGTGATAACGCTTGCAGGCATTGGTGTTGCCGTTGGGAAGTTACTATTGTTTTCTGTTGTTATGTTTTTACCAGAGAATGACAACAAGTACCCATAAGAATAATATAGAGGTATTTACCCACACTTTACCCATACTTATAACACAAATAATAACAACAGCTATATACAGCTATATACTTATACTTATGCACGGCAATATTTCACGCAACCACATTCAGTGAACTTAAATACATGCATGTTATGCAGATATTATTCAATACCCATGAATGCGTTTTGATATATAAAATATCTATGTGTAAGAAAATATACATGGGTATCTTCAGTATTTTTGGCACTACTGCGTAAATATAAAAAAAAAAAAAATTTGTATTTTTTTTTTTTTTTTTTTTTGTTGGGACCAGCACTCAGGGGATGACCCCTACTAATGCAATGCATTGTGTTGGAACTAGGAAAATAGGTTATGGGAAGGAGGAAAGAGGGAGTAGTGTTTGTGAACATTCGACTTGAACTTTTTCATGTTGTAAGTGAGAGGGAAGACTTCAGCAGGAAGGTTATTCCACATACGAACAGTCCGGCCAAAAAACGAATTTTCCCTGTAATGCGTTGTACGATTCACCGGCCAATCGACCACAAAAGGATGTGCTCTTGAGGAAAAACGTGTATTACGAACAAAGCTATGGGTTTCGGGAACCAAATCCCTAATTTCATCAGAACACATCCCGTTGTAGTAACGATAAAATAGGCAAGTACAACCCACATTGCGACGGTGCTCAAGGGAGTCAATAGAATTGGATACCCTACTGTCGCCAATGAGAACCTTCGCCCTCTCCTGCACGCGGTCGAGAAGCTCCAAAATAGACTTTGAAGCACCGGCCCACACATGAGAGTTGTATTCCATTCGCGGTCGGATATAGGTGGTATAAATAGTAAGGAGATCAGATGGAGTGAAGTATATCTTACACCGTTTCAAAAAACCGAGGCACTTGAATGCTTCTTTCGACACCTTGAATATATGTTCTGTCCATCGGACATCACATTGTATCCTCATGCCCAGAACATCAAGAGATTCTGTTTCCTCAATATTTATACCACCCATACATACAGATGAGGCACCTTGATCCGTCGCGCGTTTATGCGTTAGTACGCAACATTGGGTCTTTCGGGCATTAAATTCGACCCTATGAAAAAAATTAAAAATTTAATTTTGATTTAATTAACATTTTAGTTGTTTTGAAATAAATTTTCAATTAAAATTTTAATTAATTAACAAAAAATCTAAATTGACTTTTTTCGTTTAAAATAAAATAATTTAAACATGTAGAATTGTTGTTGGGAATTGTCAATATTTGTTTAAATAAATTAACACATTGTTTAAAATTTGAAAGTTTTTTGATGACTTTTTTAATTAAAATTAAAAACATCATTTATTGAAAATATTTTTTCAAAATTTTAAAATTTTTAGTAATCAATATAATCATTTTGGTGCAAAATCAACAACTTGTTTGCTAGATATTATGAATTTAGAACAAATTTGGTGATAGGAGAAATTTAATAATTTTTTCTGTGTAGCCAGGTATGGGACTATGTACATATTTTTTTTGATACATAAAATAAAATTTTTTGTAGCATCAGCAGTGCCAATGTTGTCTACATATATAAAAATAAAATTATAAACATGCAATGTCCTGAGCGGATTAGAGTCTATAAGAGAAGACTTTTTTATACTTGTTTGTTTTTCAATTGATATTTTCTGATATTTTTTATATTGAACTTACAAAATAGATTAACTCACGTGGAAGATAAAATATGAACCGGAGGTTGGTCCATCGCCAAATCGATCAACTAAGACGGAACAAATAAATGCTCAAAACATGTAAATTCATATATACTTAGATGTACTATGTTTTCTTCATATTTACATAAAAATTTATGGTCGAATTTTGACCATTAGGCAAACGTTAGTATATATAAAACGTTTAATTTTTATATACTAAATCGGTATCTTCGAAATTAAAGAAAAACAAATTAAAGATGGGTTAACTCTTACGGCACAAATAAAAATTTTTGAGACGGCAGCACGCTATTTTTAAACCGAAACTATGCGAAAATAAACATAAAATGAAACGTTTGAATTATAAATCGTTACAGAACGGCATCTAAATGTATTGAGTGGTGGTTACACTCTTTCTTATTAGCACAACATACAAATCAATACTCACATACATAAAAAACAATATCTTCCGTCTCGTGTCACCTCTCTTTGCTATGTGCGTGTGACAGCAACAAGTGTAAAAAAATTATACGGATTCGTACAGGTTTTTTACATGCAAAAATAAATAATTGTTTTGCACTTGTGTACTTGTCGCTGTCACACGCACATATCATAGAGAGGTGACATCGTTCTGTAACGATTTATAATTCAAACAATTCATTTTAATACGGGTAGTCAAAGTTGTATAAGAACCCAAAATTGAATTTCTGCCTAATTCCAAAAATTTTAAAATTGCATTTGCCATCTCTGCGACGGTATACATACTCTGTGTATACTTACGTTATACATACGTAAATACACATACTTATTTATTCTTATGGGTATTGCAGATAGCCCTGCAAACAATTTCGATCGAAAAATAATCTAAATAGTTTCCCCATTTAGCAAAAATCTATCGCTTTTGCTATTCAATTCTTATTGATGTAGTTACATCGTTCGGGCAGAAGTGTCCCACTATGGTAATATTTACTTTAAGAATCCAGTTAGTGTCTATATTATATGAGGAATTAGAGCGCTTTGGAAGTTTAATATCAATTAAATTTAGTAGTATCGCTGTTGAGTCACATTTTTTCTTATTGTTCTTTATAATAAAAAGTGGGTCATTTTACTGTTTATCTTTGTTTGATTTTGTAAGGGAAATCTAAGTAAAATATAAAATAAATGAGCTTAAAGTTAAAAAAATATTAAAAAATCTATGTTACATTTAATCAAAATAGCTGTTAATGTTTTAAAGTTAAAAACCTAATGTGGACAAATTTTGTTAAAGAATTTTAACTACTTCGTCACATTTGGTAGTTAAACAGTAGATTTTTCGGAATTAAACAACAAAAAAATACGGTAGAATCGCATTATGAGTTCTTAAATTATACTTTTTCGTCACTTTAATGAGTTGTTCAGATAATTGTAACAGTTATACAACTGCAACAATGGCACAATTGAATATTTCACATATTATATTGACTTCTTCGCAACGATTTGCTGTTTAATAGTGAATATTACAAAAGCAAAATGCGTAAAAGAGCACAGTTTGTAGTTAAGTTGCCATGTGATCGGTGCTACGTGCGAGTAAAATAATATAAATTTATAAAATTATGTAAAATAGAGTGAAATTTTTAATATTTGAAAAATGAAATAGTTATAGTATTGTACTTAAAAAAATGTTCACGAAAGTTGTATAAATGAGTGCACAAAGCAGCCCAAACTTATTTATCGGTTAGATTGGTTAAAGTTTTAATAATTTCTCATGCATATTTTTTTAGAGCAAATGAAAATGAAATTAAAAATAATAATTTGATAATTATCTTTTTTTAAAGGATATTAGTGATTTTTTAAACTGTCTGTTTATGTATTGACTTTAAAAAGTTTAGTTTTTGTTAAATTTTTCTAGTGAAGATCAACAATAACGTTGAGTGAAGAAAATTTGTAAAATAAGTTATGTAAAGCAATAAAAAGATATGCTAGTTATAATATGATGAAAGTTTACAAAGTTTGTGTTTGAACAAATTTGTGATTTTGTATAGTTTTCTTTAAAAAAATTTGTCCACATTAGGTTTTTAACTTTAAAACATTAACAGCTATTTTGATTAAAAGTAACGTAGATTTTTTAATATTTGTTTAACTTTAAGCTCATTTATTTTATATTTTACTTAGATTTCTCTCACAAAATCAAACAAAGATAAACAGTAAAATGACTCACTTTTTATTATAAAGAACAATAAGAAAAAATGTAACTTCAAAAGAGTGCTTTTTGGAGCCAACAGCGATACTACTAAATTTAATTGATATTACACTTCCAAAGCGCTCTAGTTCGTCATATAATATAGAGACTAAGTGGATTCTTAAAGTAAATATTACCATAGTGGGACACTTCTTCCCGAACGATGTAACTACATCAATAAGAATTGAATAGCAAAAGCGATAGATTTTTGCTAAATGGGGAAACTATTAAGATTATTTTTCGATCGAAATTGTTTGCAGGGATACTCTGTGTATACTTATGTTATACATACGTAAATACACATACTTATTTATTCTTATGGGTATTGCAGATAGCCCTGCAAACAATTTCGATCGAAAAATAATCTAAATAGTTTCCCCATTTAGCAAAAATCTATCGCTTTTGCTATTCAATTCTTATTGATGTAGTTACATCGTTCGGGCAGAAGTGTCCCACTATGGTAATATTTACTTTAAGAATCCAGTTAGTGTCTATATTATATGAGGAATTAGAGCGCTTTGGAAGTTTAATATCAATTAAATTTAGTAGTATCGCTGTTGAGTCACATTTTTTCTTATTGTTCTTTATAATAAAAAGTGGGTCATTTTACTGTTTATCTTTGTTTGATTTTGTAAGGGAAATCTAAGTAAAATATAAAATAAATGAGCTTAAAGTTAAAAAAATATTAAAAAATCTACGTTACATTTAATCAAAATAGCTGTTAATGTTTTAAAGTTAAAAACCTAATGTGGACAAATTTTGTTAAAGAATTTTAACTACTTCGTCACATTTGGTAGTTAAACAGTAGATTTTTCGGAATTAAACAAAAAAAAAATACGGTAGAATCGCATTATGAGTTCTAAATTATACTTTTTCGTCACTTTAATGAGTTGTTCAGATAATTGTAACAGTTATACAACTGCAACAAGGGCACAATTGAATATTTCACATATTATATTGACTTCTTCGCAACGATTTGCTGTTTAATAGTGAATATTACAAAAGCAAAATTCGTAAAAGAGCACAGTGTGTATATAAGTTGCCATGTGATCGGTGCTACGTGCGTGTAAAATAATATTAATATATAAAATTATGTTAAATGGAGTGAAATTTTTAATATTTTAAAATAGAAATAGTTATATTATTGTACTTAAAATTGGGACTCCGCGGAACCCAAATGTTACCGAAAAAAAAATGTTCACGTATAAATGAGTGCACAAAACTGCCCAAACTTATTCTTCGGTTAGATTGGTTAAAGTTTTAATAATTTCTCATGCATATTTTTTTAGAGCAAATGAAAATGAAATTAAAAATAATAATTTGAAAATTATCTTTTTTAAACGATATTAGTGATTTTTTTAAACTGTCTGTTTATTTAATGACTTTAAAAATTTTAGTGTGAAAATTAGTGTTTTTGTTAAATTTTTCTAGTGAAGATCAACAATAACTTTGAGTGAAGAAAATTTGTAAATAAAAATTTGCAATAAAAAGATATGCTAGTTATAATATGATGAAAGTTTACAAAGTTAGTGTTTGAACAAATTTGTGATTTTGTGTAGTTTTCTTTAACAAAATTTGCCCACATTAGGTTCTTAACTTTAAAACATTAACAGCTATTTTGATTAAATGTAACGTAGATTTTTTAATATTTGTTTAACTTTAAGCTCATTTTTTTATATTTTACTTAGATTTCCCTTGCAAAATCAAACAAAGATAAACAGTAAAATGACCCACTTTTTATTATAAAGAACAATAAGAAAAAATGTAACTTCAAAAGAGTACTTTTTGGAGCCAACAGCGATACTACTAAATTTAATTGATATTAAACTTCCAAAGCGCTCTAATTCGTCATATAATATAGACACTAAGTGGATTCTTAAAGTAAATATTACCATAGTGGGACACTTCTTCCCGAACGATGTAACTACATCAATAAGAATTGAATAGCAAAAGCGATAGTTTTTGCTAAATGGGGAAACTATTTAGATTATTTTTCGATCGAAATTGTTTGCAGGGAATATACATATACACATTGCCAGCGTATACCTATACATATTTAACTTCAACTTGTTATCAGCGTTACCGTTGGATATTTTGAAAAACTACCAAAAAAAGGGGATTTTTACAAAAAAAGTGGCACCAAAAAGGTGATTTAAGAAACAAACGGCACATGTTTTAAAATATAAAGAAGTACACAAAATAATGTTTTTGCACGTGCTTTGTTTATTTAATTCCAATAACATTTTTAAATGGGAAAAAAATCCAGAAAAGATAATATCAGATGTAAGCAAAAACTTTTTTTATGTGATTTTAATTGACCTTAGCTTGCTGAATCCAAATCTGTTCAATGATTGGTTCTATCAGGGCTAGTTTTTTAAAAAGCCTTTGAGTCATCCATATAAATTTTTTTATATTTTCAACTGTTTCGAAGTTATTCACAAATTAGTGGTTATTTTTTTTTTTCAAAAGTTATAAGGACAAAAATTTTACATTTTTATCATTAATCTAAAGGCCAAGTATATGAAATAAAATTGTAGGACAAATGTCAATTATATGTATGTATTATTCATTGTTGGGGGCATGATGTTAATATGACTTGGGAGCGATATGTCCGATTTGGATGCTATTACTAGCGAATGATTTGAAATTAAATTCCCTTTTAAGCATCTTACCAATAGTTTTTTTTATTTCAACAGTTTCGGAGATATTAAAAAATAATGGGTAAATTAAAAAAAATCCAAAAAAAAAATAAACGTTTTCAAACATTTACAAAAAAAAAAAATTATAAAAGCAAAAATCTTCCATTTTTATAATATAGCGAAGCTAGGTATATAACGAATAAAATAAGCCATAAACATTGAGTATGTTTATTTAAATGTTATATAAAAATCAAATATTGCCGTTTTTGGCGAATTTCGGTGTATAATTGGTCACGAAGGTGATAAAATTTGACAACCCTGATTTAGACATGCATAAGTATACGCCATGGTATAAGTATTTATTTCATTTTGGTATAATTAATATGTACTTATGTTACATAATATATTCGCAATAATTGCCTAAGCTTATAACGATAGACAAAAAATAATTTTAGATAAGTTTGCTTACATATATATTAAAACAATTACAGCCTATATTAATAAAACAGAAAGCTCAAAAAATATCTCATAATTTAGTAAAAAGTACCAAAAAAGTGGCAAGAATAACAAAAAGTATCACATTTGGGTGCATTTTGTATAAGTAGCAAAATAGTATCCAAGCAGTCGAAAAAGTGGCAAATTGCTACTTTAGTAGCACCAACGGTAACGCTGCTTGTTATGGGTAATGGTATGTATATGTACAGGGCTGTCAGATGTGGCGATTTCTCGCCAAACGTGGCGATTTTCAAACTTGATTGGCGAACTAATTTTCGATTTGGCGACAGGGCGATTTTTTGGCGACTTATAAAATAGTTGGCGATTTTGTTGGCTATTTTTAATGAGCCAATTTGTTTTGAAGAAATAATATTTCTTTTATTCTAGTATTTCAATGTATGAAATTTGATGCATTCATATGTATGAGCAGTATTTCAACCTAATTAATTTGACATGACTGATGAAGATAATGAAAAATATTCGAGAATTTTATTTTCACATTTAATTGTGCTCTTGAAAAAATTAATAATTAGAATTTTTTAAAAAATTAATACAATTAAAGTTTATGAATATATTTATATTATAAAATGTGACAAATTATCACAAATAAAGTTCGTTGTTGTTGAAGATATTTTAATGATGATATTCAATATAATTTAAATCAGATTAGGCCAACAATTTATAGCTACTAGGATACGGCAGGTACGTACCATTTTAAGGAACTTGCGTTGGCTGTTCTTTATTTGCTGGTTATTACAACTAATAATGCCTGCGTTGAAATAATGAACTGCACTTAAACTCGCCTTCGAAGTAGAATGCGATATAAAGTTTTCGACACGTTTTTACGAGTTAAAAGTTATATGAATGCAAATAGAACATGTTGTATTTCTTTCGTACCTTCACAATGTATTCCAAGAGAGAAGACAAAAAGGGTGTCTTTTAGATATATAATATAACTGCCACTACATACAAATGTATTGTATATCCAATATTTGTTTAATACTTACCGCAAAAATTCTTTTTTGTTGCTTTAAGTAGACTACTAAAAAATATTTTAAACATTGTACCTTTTTTGTGTTCACTAATCATTCTTACTTTGTTTTAAATAAAAATTAAACAAATTATTTACCGACAATTAGAAAATTTTATGCGTTTCTTGTTAGAACTTTGAAATGGCTTAAGTAAAATATCATGATTCGTAAAAGTTTCAGCCGAACTAAAATAATTTTTTGGAGGGTAATTTGTATTGGACCTTTGGTAAACTATGGCCCAATCATTCCAAAATTCTGAAGACTGATTTCTGGTATAACAAAAAATTAGAATACATTTCAATACAACAGTGTAATTAGCGTTAACAGTAAATTTCACAAATTTGCATGATATTTTTTCTGGCCATATGAATTTAAGTAAGAAATTTTATCACAATATCTATATCTGTGATTGTTTTATACGAATTTAATTATTTTCCCAAAGTGAGCCTTGGTTTTAGGCGCAATAAACTGTTTTCCGAGAGTAGGATTTATATGGGGCCTGAGTAAATTATGAACCAATCTTCACGAAATTTGGCAGTGTGATTTCTCGTCCTATAAAACTGTCACGTACCAAATTTAATTACGATAGCATTATTAATTACGGTTTTAGGCTTATTAAACGGGTTTTCGGGAGTAGGGTTTATATGGGGCGTAGTGAAGAGTATGGACCGGTCTTCAAAACATTTTACAGTGTAATTGCTGGTCCTATAAAACTGTGACGTACCAAATTAAAGTATGTTAGCGTTATTTATTGCGGTTTTAGGCGTACTAAACTGTTTTCCGGGAGTAGCGTTTATATGGGTCCCGGTCTAAATTATGGACTTATCTTAAAAAAAATTTTACAGTGTGATTGCTGGTCTTCTAAAACTGTGACTTACCAAATTTAAGTATCCTAGCGTTATTTATTACCCTCCGCGAGAAGGGTTTATATGGGGCCTATGGTCAATTACGGATCGATCTTCACGAAATTTAACAGTATGATTTACAATCGTGTAAAGCGAATTTTATGTCATTCCGTGCATTATTCCACCATTTATGTTAATTTTTGTATCAAAATTATCAGTTTTTTAGGGTGGTGGTTCCACATTTTGATTCATAGTTCTGATCCTACTGAACCGATGTTGCTGGACTTCAATCCCAAGTTTGTTCTTTTCTTTTGCGTTTTTCGACAGGCGGATAGACAGACTGACATGGCTAAATCGACTTAGAACTACTCAACGAGCCAGGATATATATACTTTATGGGGTCTAAGATGTATAATAAAAAAAGTTTCACACGGAATTACAAACTTAGTATACCCTCATTCACCACAGTGGTGGTGGAGGGTATAAAAATGTATCTGCTAGTTTTTATGATCTCATTTCGGATTGCATTCGAGATTTCATCAACATCAAAATATTTTAAGATTGCATTGATGTATCGTGATTTCATGTTTTTATTTGTTTAGTTCCTTGAAAACATGCAAGCTTTAAACTTATGCATACATTAAAAATTTTCTCAACCGCTTTGTGTTTGCCAGGTGATAGGCGTAGAGTTTCTACTATCAAAAACACAAATGTATGTATGTAAATTGTGGCTTTGTCGCGCTTTGTGAAAAACTTTTTTTTTATTTTATATTTGCATTCGTATGTTTAATATGTTTCTTTACATTAAATATTGGCTTTTATTTCTAATAATGAGTATCAAGAATATTTGTTTAACAAAATAAAAACATTTTTTTTAATATTATATTATTTTTTTATGTTTTTTAATACCTATTGTATGATTTTTTGTTTGTTTTTTGTTATATTGAAATTGTTTATTTAATTGAAAACATCAGAATAAAATAAAATAACAACAAAAAAATGTTTTATTTCCATAATTTTTTTATTATTATATACGATTGTGTACTAAGGTTATTAGAAATGTGTATTAACAAAGTTTCTCAACATTAGATTTTCTCTCCTTGTAGACGTCGATACTTTCACTGGATTGTTTTGTGGTGTTTCTTGTAAGTCTTCTTCGCCTAACAATATATCATCTTAAAATAATGTTTACTTTTAAAATAATATTTTAAAATTTTATTTAATAAGTTTTATCTCGCAGCGAATCCTTTTCTTCTGTTTTTTAAACTTACGGTCATTCCATCAAGCAAGCGCCGAAATCTCTGCTTTCAAACACCGAAGCATCTCTCCACTGGATTTCGGGTTGCAATTGCGCATCAAAAAATACCTGTGCATACATGAATTAAATAAAATTTAGTTATTAAGATTTTTGTTTGTTTTATTACCTGTACATTTAGCGAATAAACCTCTTTGCGATTTATGTAATATAGAGCTAAATCACCGCCAGTTTTTCTAATTTTAATGTGAGTTCCATCAGTTACTCCAATAACACCAGGGATGTTGCGAATTTATATTAATTGTTTTCCAACTTTCACTTCATCTTGCACGGTAGCTGACATTTTGATTTTATCGTTTGCTAGTTTGGCAATAGCTCGAGCCACTTTTGCACAAATTCTGCTGGCCGTTGCTTGAGACAGAATGAGAATGCCACCAGCATCATCCTGCACCCAAAAACGGATTTTTTTTTTATTTAAAATTCCCTATTATAGAATGAAAAACTTAGTTCTCTTCTGTCCCAACTGCGCAAGGCTACCAATACCTGCAATTCTGCCGATGTTCCACATCCTCTACGGTCCAATGAAATATAATTTTTTATTAAATATCTCTAATTTTTTACGGTTTGCTTACTAAACCGATATTTGCGTTAAAAATTCTGTTAAAATAGAAGACAAGTCGAAACGTTCTTATTTTATTAAATTATAATAATACTTACCAATTCTTTCTATAAAATTAAGTGTTTCCACTTTAAATACCAAAATAAAATATTGAAAAATTGATGTTTATATTTAATATTTTATAAATTTTCTTAATGTCACAACAAAAATGTAATATTTTTAATTTAGGTTTAGAGTAGAGTCGAAGGTACTTTTAAATTTCTATATTAAATATTCAGTTGCAAAAGGTGTTTTAGACTTATTAGTGTTTTTGAATAATTCTTTAACGATTTTTAAGTAACTTTTTTTGAATAAGGCTGTTAGTCAGCAAAAAGTAGCCGGTAGTGAATCACCTGGCAAAAGAATTAGTTACTTAAAATAACAAAATTATCTATTACAATTTGTTATTATTTTAAATTTATGTATTTGTATTATGTATTATAAATATATTTTAACCAGCCTTCAAAAAAGAAGGAGGGTATCAATTCGGTCACGCAGGTCTTACGTATTCCATAAGACTTTGTGAGATGGAAATCTTATGAGTTTTGTAACGACTGTCAAATAATCTAATGAAACATTACAGTGACATGAACATGCTTTTGTTAAAATACAACCCTGATCAAATGAAAAATATTATTGTTTTGAAAAATTTCAAAAAACGATGAAGTCGTATGGGATGTAAAATTTTTTTTCGTAAGACTTGTCATTTTCATAACACATTGCATTCACACTATCACACATTTACATATTACTTGAGTTTTTGACATGTCGTCAGGTGATTATTGTTTTGTCCCATACACCATTTTTTGAGAAAAATTATTTCAAATGGGTTGGCATCAATATTCTCCTTCATATTCTAAAATCCATTTTTTTAATATCTCGTTTAGAATCTGAGATATTTAGCATCGATTTTGCTCTACATCCTCATAATTTAGGTTCATTTAACATCAATTTGCTACATATGATAATTTTTTGCACATGGAGCAAATTTTGTATACAAAACTAACAATTTTGTATAAAATGTGTTTGGGGAAAAATTAAATGTATTAACATCGGTAACTATTTCCAATTAAAAGAAACAATATATCAAAGATTTGCTAATATTCCTTCAATTGGAAGATAAAAAATATTTAAAAAATTTACCACGAATTTAAGTACAAATTATTAGCAACATTTTTTCGGATTTTGATACTTTTATGAATAATTATTACAGTTAATTAAAAAAGGCTGTTGTTTAAGACTTAAGTGTTATTTTTTATAATATTTTTTTTAATCAAAAGAGTAGAACTGTTTTTATGTTATATTGGTAATAAAATATAAATATTGCAAAACTAAACAACATTATATCCTTTCATTCCATATTATTTTGCATCTTCAGTTCGGGGCTTATGTGAGAGTCTTCTCTGTTTAGCAATTATCACCATTCCAAAACATACCAACCTGCCCTTATAAATCTCTAATTATCACGTTTCTTCGATCAACTTCATTTTTTTCCATAGACTTACTTTGCTCCACGACAAAGAAAACTTCATATAACGAATTAAAATTTGATATGGAGCACAAAACGACAAATTGTTATTTCAGAAAAACAATTAGGATTTATTGCATGTAAATTCATGAAAATGTATAGTTTTGATCAAAACTTACGTAGCCATCAATTAGAGGTGTTTAAAAAAATCTGTCGAGTTGTTCTTAAGAAAATTTATTGTAAACCTTCTAATCACCTGACGATGTATTAATACAAAGTATAATAGTGTAAACTAACCTTTACCGCTTAACTCTCATTTGTGTCATTTGTGTCAACAGATTGTACTTACAAAAAAATTAGAAATACAGACGGAAAATTCGTCTGTCCAGAAATTTTATTTTTGAGCTACTCCATAATTTATAAGCCAATTTTCAGAATTCGCACTGGCTTTTAATAGGATTTGCTAGCAAGTTGCAACTGTCAATAAATTTTGAAGAATTTTTTGAGGTTGCAGATGTGGCCTTTTTAAAAATTTTTGCATATTTTTTTTTATTTTTGACGCTTTTCTCTACTGGTTGGAACCCATAAACAGATATTTCAAGCTTTTTTAAACTTTTAGGAAATATCTCATTTTTATTAAATCTTCTCGAATTGCGCGAATTTAGGCAACCCAAATCCTAATAAGCTGATTATGGGATTAATGATCTGACAAATATTATTTATCCTGTTTTTTTTTTATTTAGATTACCTGTCAATCGAAAATATCTCTATGTTATTGTGACTAGTTTCTTCCAATTACACTTACATAAGATTGTTTTTGCCTTGGCAATATAGCAAAATTATTGTTATGTAAATGTTATTAGCGTTATGTAGTCTATTATTGAATTAAATTTTTTTTTTTTAGTATTATACTTTTATTAGACACTGATGTCAACATGCACAAATTATAATAATAAAAAACGTTATAAAAAAAAAAAAATTATATATCTATGTAACTATTTTTGATCTTATTCGAGGCGACTTTGAGCTGCACGAGCTGGGAGTGTCTATGATAATTGTGCGTTTGTCAAACATTTCTACGCTTATGTTAAAATTTACACTTTTTATTTTATTTTTTTCACCTCAACAGTGTCAAAATTGTACTTTCATGAGTACTTTGACACACACGCTCTAGGTGTAAAAGACAAAAGTGCCCGAAGAGCTCTAGAATTCCAAGGATCATTACTGATAGCTGGAACTGATCCAAATTTATTATAGGGAAAATATTTTTTTAAGTATTTGAAAGCTTGAACCAGTTCATATAAGTATTGCATGTCACACTCCTATCACTTTTTGAAACATTTTTAAACATATGTATAATAATTAGTATTGTGATTATTTTATTGAACTGTTAATGTATAATATTTATTCAAATTTCTTAATTTAATGATAAAGCAAATGGCTATATGATCTTATAAAAGAAGTAAACGCGTTTATGCTCTATTCGACTATGCTATGCCATTTTTTCCTATTTGCAAAAATTGGAAAAAGTTACATGCCTAGTGTCCATGTCGGACCCATGTTGGGCCCATTCCTCAAACAGCCCATTGGATCCAAGCTAATCTGTCTATTCGGGAACTCTACTGCTGGTGTAACACGGAAGTCTTATGTAATAACAATATGATTAAAAATTTCCTAGAGAAGGCGTCCCTGATCAAGCAAACCCACATCGTACAAGATCATCGTTTGATCGTCCCGCCTAGTTCTAACCAACGATGACTCAAATAGTCTAAGTAAGGCCCTAGCAGCCACACTTCTCACGTAATATTTAAAAGGGGACAGATATAGTAGTATATCCAATGGTGGTGTGCTTCTTCTTGCACCTGTGTTGTCAAGAGATGCACTTCTTTGAGCCTTGTTGAGCATCTTCCTATATCTGTCCACCCTCAACGCATTCCACCAAATAGTGCATCCATAAGAAGGAATAGGCCTAACCACCGATGTATAAATCCAGTTTACTTTATCTGGTCTTAGTCCCCAGTTCTCGCCTATGGAGTTTCCGCATGTGTAGTACGCATTGACTCCCTTTTTCATCCTTTCCTTAGCATTTCTCTTCCAAGATAGTTTACAATCAAGGAAGTAGCCCAAAAGCTTAGCCTCATCAGATAGACTTAACCCGACGCCATCCAACACAGGCATCTTAATATATATCATATGCCGTTTGGATAAGAGCACCAGTCCCTTGTCGTTTGCCCATGATTAGAGTTCGCCCAACATCACCTGCATAATTTCTACGATCGTGGATAGAAATTTTACCCTTACCAGAAAGCTATGTCATCCGCATAAGGAACGACTTTGCTACCCTTGGATTCAAATGACCTTGCGTTGACCGCAAGCAACCACAGTAGAGTCGATAGAACCCACTCCTGTGGCGACGCCCTTCTCCTAATACTATGATCCTTGAGTTTATAATCATACTGCTAGGCATACAAATTATCCACTCCACCAGAAAGTTTCGAACACCCAGCTCTTACAACATACCCGTAATCGCCTTAAACATAATGTTATTGAAGACTCCTTGCATATCCAAAAATGGTGCAAGAGTATAATCCTTATGGTTAAGGCAGTGCTCAATACAACCCACCACCTCATGTAGCACACTCTCAATAGATTTACCCATTAGGTAGGCGTGTTGAGCATGGCTAATGAAGTGGTTATCAATATTGCTCCTAAGATATTCAAGAAAAATGAAGATAGACTAATAGGTCTAGGTCCCCCGGCTTTAAGTGGCTTGCCCTACCAGCCTGGGGTATAAAATTACCCTGATCTCCACCATTTACCATAGGTATATACGTCCTACTGAGGCATTTCTTAAAGATATCCACTAACAGAAATAATGCATCGTCCGGGATATTGCAAAGCGTAGCTGAAAAAATACCATCCGGACCAGCTTAATTATATGTTTCGAAAGCTTTGACCGCCCACCCCAGTTTCTCCCTTGTGACTATTTCCTCGACACAGCCGGACGTATGGCTCGATGTCTTAGACGCCACGTGCCATTGACCATCGTCCATACCTCCGGTTTCCGTACACCCGGGAAAGTGCACCTCCATAAGTTACGTTAGGCTCTCACAGCCAGAGTCGGAACCTGAGCTGTTATTCCATTGGATTTATCCTAAGGCTCTAGGATTCTTAAATAGAATCTATCGGAATCTAGACAACTCGTTGACATTATCAATGCATTCACAGTACTTCCTCCATGAGAGCCGCTTTGCCCTTTGAAGATCCGCCTTATACTTCTTGACATGCACTTTGTGGATGTTCCAATCACCCGGTTTTCCCGTAAGATTGGCCCTATTAAACAGTCTCCTAACTGTCGACCTTTGAACCTGAAGCTCTCTAGTCCACCATTTGGGCTATTTAAGCATACCCGGATACGTTACAGGGCGGGACAACTCATAGCTCTCCCTTAACAGTTGAGTTAGCTTGTTTACAGCACCTTCCAAACCAGTCGACAACAAATCACCCAGGGACTGTTGTGCCACGCGGAACTTGACATTACCCAGACCAAACTTAGAAAAGAATTTCTAAGCTGGTTGAATCCTGATTCCTACCAGAGATATAGAGTATGTTATTAGTTACCTATATTATTATATTATTATTTACTTATCCGTTACACATGTTTATTTCACTGTTGTTGTATCCCGCCCTATGTTTACAGAAAAAGTCTCAATAATAAGACACCAGCACCCTGCCCGCTATGGCTTTCGCAATAACTCTACTTTAAAAGTTTGATGTTATTACCTAAATAAATTTATCAAAGATAGTATGGGAGCTATTGCTTCTTATTTTATCCGGCATTCACATGATCAAGTTTTTCCTAATAGTCTTTTATATATACTGTTTGTCACAATTTATATAAATTGAAAGTTGTGACGTATTCTGCACGCAACTTTTAGGCAATTTACTTTCAAGATGTCATCAAGAAAACAATTTATAAAAACAAACGAAAAATTTGATCACTGAACTTATAATCAGCTTCTAAAGTGGACGTAAAACTGCCAAACAAATCTAAAGGTAAAATTGAGAGCAATCTCGTGGTCAATTTACAAGGTGTGAGTGTGTTAGTAAAAAGTGAGAGTCTATCGCAAAAGTAATTGAAAGGCAAAACTTGATCGTCTGGCCTCCAAGTAACTTTTTTAACATACAAATTATCTGTATTTTTCTTCTTTTAGTGTTGTTGTTGTTCCTACAATAAACTTTTACAAGAACATTCGTATGCACGCATATTTGTTTTCGAAAGTTATCCCATTTTGGATTGTTTTAAGTGGACTCCTTACTGTAACAATGGAACTGAGTGGAAATTGTATGGGTTTGTATGACTTCAAGCCTTGCCCCTGAGTAAATGTCACTTCACCTGCCAATTGTGGTTCCTTAGAATTCCAAGGAATTGTTGTTACCGCAATTGATAATTTTTACTCCCTTAACCCAGTCTGTACCATTGAAGAATACATCCTCCCCCTTGCCACTGAATACGGCTTAGTCGTCTCTAAACTAACTACTATAGATCTGTACTAATCCCCCCATCTGGATCACTCCAATCATTTACCGCCACCTGAAGATGACTCACAGATTTCTTCACCCTTTTGTTTGATGAAGAAGCCTGTTCATCTTTACATCTGGCGCTCTCATTGGTTCCCTTCTTAAAAGCCATAAAAGCTTCAGCCAAAGATGTACCAGACCTCTTAACTAAGCTCGGTGGCTTAGGCAACCCTGGCTTGTAACATTTGTTCCAATCCGCGGCTTTTCCTATACTGGTCTTCTTACGAGAGCTCCTAGAGTAATCGGACGAAGGATTACTAGCCATAATCGCCTAAGCAGGTTTATTAACTCCCCAGCTCTTTACTCCTTTGAGCGATGACAGGTTTGGCAGCTGCATTCAACAGTTTTTCCATTGGATATCACTAACCCAGCACAGTACTGACGGGGCCTTAATTTCTTTCGAATTAAGCGATGCTTTGTCGGTGCCGTCTCAGAAGTTGCCAGTCCCTCGCAGTGAACTTTGATGGATTCTTCTTCGCCATCTTATATATATATATACCAGAGATTTCCTCGTCCCTTTCGCCACCCTGCCGATCAAGTTGTCTACAATTTTCATCCGAGTGTCCCCTTTAATGACCCCTGGCCTCGCTGGCCCTCCACCACCACTGTGGTGAATGAGGGTATACTAAGTTTGTCATGCCGTGTGAAACTTTTTTATTATACATCTAAGACCGCATAAAGTATATATATATTCTGGGTCCTTGAGTAATTCTAAGTCGATTTAGCCATGTCCGTCTGTCTGCCCGTCTTTCCGTCTGTTAAAAACACGCTCACTTTCGAAAAACGCAAAAGAAAAGAACAAACTTGGTCTCAAATTGCTTGTAGTTATCCTAAGCAGCTTGGGATTGAAATCCAGCAACATCGGTTTAGTAGGATCATAGCTATGAATCAAAATGTGGAACCACTACCCAAAAAAAATTGATAATTTTGATACAAAAACTAACATAAATGGCGGAATAGTGCACGGAATGACATAAAATTTTGCACGAATTCGCTCTATACGACTACAAATCATACTGTTAAATTTCGTGAAGATCGGTCTATAATTTACCATAGGCCCCATATAAACCCTTCTCGCGGAAAACAGTTTAGTACGCCTAAAACCGCAATAAATAACGCTATCATACTTAAATTTGGTACGTCACAGTTTTATAATACGTCAAATCACATTGTAAAATTTTTGGAAGATCGGTCCATAATTTACACTAGGTCCCATATAAACCCTACTCCCGGAAAACAGTTAAGTACGATTAAAACCGTAAAAAATAACGCTATCATATTAAAATTTGGTACGTCACAGTTTTATAGGACCAGAAATCACATTTTAAAATTTTTTGAAGATCGGTCCACAATTTACACTAGGCCCCATATAAACCCTACCCCCGGAAAACAGTTTATTGCGCCTAAAACCGTAATAAATAACGTTAGCATACTTAGATTTGGTACGTCACAGTTTTATAGGACCAAAAATCACACTGTAAGATTTTTTGAAGATCGTTCCACAATTTACACTAGGTCCCATATAAACGCTACTCCCGGAAAATCGTTTAGTACGCCTAAAACCGTAATAAATTATGCTATCAAATTGAAATTCGGTACGTCACAGTTTAATAGGACTAGAAATCACACTGCCAAATTTCGTGAAGAGTGGTCCATAATTTACCCAAGGCCCCATATAAACCCTACTCCCGGAAAACCGTTTAGTACGCCTAAAACCGTAATAAATAATGCTATCAAATTGAATTTCGGTGCGTCACAGTTTTATAGGACTAGAAAAAACACTGCCAAATTTCGTGAAGATTTGTCCATAATTTACCATAGGCCCCATATAAACCCTACTCTCGGAAAATAGTTTATTGCGCCTAAAACCAAATAAAGCCCACTTTTGGATTTATAGATATTGCGGTGAAATTTTTTACTTAAATTCATATGGCAAGAAAAACTATCATGCAAATTTGTGAAATTTACTGTTAACGCTAAAACTAATTACACTGCTGTATTGGAATTTATTCTAATTTATTTTTTGTAATACCAGAAATCAGTCTTCAGAATTTTGGAATGATTTGTCCATAATTAACCATAGGGCCAATACAAATAACGCTCCTAAAAATCATTTTAGTCCGGCTAAAACTGTTACAAATAATGATATTTTACTCAATCCAGTTCAAAGTTCTTACAAGAAACGAATAACATTTTCTAATTGTCGGTCAATAATTTAATTCAGGTCTAAACCGCAACCAATTTTAATGCTGACGTTCGTTTTTGTGAAGCTTAGTTAATAATATATATGTATTTATCATATAGAGCCCACTCCTGTCGGTGGAGGGTATCAAAGATTCGGCACAGCCGAATATAGCACTCTAAATTGTTTTATTTAAGTTAAATTAAGTTTGAATAATTTTTTTTATCTTAGACAAACTTCTCGAGTAGCTACACTGATGTCATGTGATTTTTTATTTCTAAACTTAATACAGATTTCATAAAATTTTATTTATCAAGATAATGTTTTTCAAAGATAACAATTAGCAAATATCGTTATGGAATTTTACTAAGACATTTATGATAATTTCAGAGTTTTTAGCTTAAATAAACAAAAAACTGCGCACTTTATTTAATAACTTAACTCAATTTTATTTATTTTAAATTTTTCTTATCAATCGTTTTATTACATTGTTTTGTTCTTTATCTCATTCAAAAATTGTTTTTTTAGCTTATTTAATTTAATTAGAAATCTTTTTTTCCATGAATATGTTGTTGTTGTTTATTTATTTTACAATCTTGTTTTTGTTAGATTGTTCACTTGTTAACTGTTTTAAACCGACCGTGTAAATATTTGTTTAGAAGTACAATAACAGTCGCATATTGCGTTTCAATATTTTTTTAAAGAAATCTTTTTTCTATACCCTCCACCACCACTAGTAGTGAATGAGGGTATACTAAATTTGTCATTCCGTGTGAAACTTTTTTATTATACATCTAAGACCCAATAAAGTATATATATTCTGGCTCCTTGAGTAATTCTAAGTCGATTTAGCCATGTACTTCTGTTGAAAACACGCTCACTTCCGAATTGCTTGTAGTTATCCAAACACCTTGGCGTTGAAATCCAGCAAGATCGGTTCAGTAGGATCAGAACTATGAATCAAAACGTGGATACACCACCCTAAAAAATTGATAATTTTGATACAAAAATTAACATAAATATATACGATTGCAAATTATACTGGTAAATTTCGTGCAGATCGGTCCATAATTGACCATAGGCCCCATATAAACCCTTCCCGCGGAAAAGAGTTTAGTACGCCTAAAACCGCAATAAATAACGCAGCATACTTTAATTTGGTACGTCACAGTTAAATAGGACCAGAAATCACACTGTAAAATTTTTTGAAGAGCGGACCATAGTTACTAAAACCGTAACTAATAACGCTATCATAATAACATTTGGTATATCACAGTTTTATAGGACGAGAAATCACAGTATACCTTCCCGGCGGACAGCCTGTATTTATCATATAGAGCCCACTCCTGTCGTTGGAGGGTATCAAAGTACTTGTTTTTGCTTAAAGTTCCAAAAATCCATGTCCCCTACAATCGGACAGTTAACCTTTAGGCTGAAATGTTCTGCAAGTCATATACATAATTACTACAAGGTCACACCTTTCATCGAAAGTTGACATCATTGACATGGGAGCTATGGCTTAATTAAAAACGGAAAAAGGTCTGGGATTAATGTTCAACAGCAACTTAACTTGGTCAAGCCATATAAATACAGTGGTGAGACAAATAAATGCTAAATTATACCGCTGAATCTAAGAATCCTATTAAAAGCTTATTTGGTTTCAAGCCTTACATACGGTTGCGAGTTGTTTTCTCATTGCGATTCCACTAGTACAAAAAAATATAACACCACATGGAATATAATAATATAACACCACATGTAGATACCGAGTATTCACTATTTGAATTAATTTACGGAAAATTATCAAGTCTACCTGATGAAGTTATGAATCATCCCAAGGTTTACAATTTTGAAAACTTTGCTAATGAATTAAAAGCAAGACTTATTTATGCCCTGGAAAATGCAAGGAAATTATACAGAAAATAAACACAAAAGTACATGTAGATTCACATAAAAAAAAATAGGACCCAAATAGACGTAGGCGATTTAGTATTAGTAACAGTAGAGAATAGAAAAAAAGAAAAACCCTATAAAGATCCATATAAAATAAATAATCTAGATAATTTAAACATAACTGTAAAAATTAAAAATTCTTCTAAAACTTATCACAAGAATTTATTACAGAAATACAACATAGAATAAAAATGCGTTGCTTGCAAATGTAAATTAAAACCACATTAGAAAATAAAGTTACTGACCTACACCAAATAATAACCCACATATGAAATTTGTAAATAAAAAGAAAGAAAAGAAAACTAACTATAAGAATTATTCAAATTTCAAAATAATACACTTCAACTGTAATCAAACATTTCGTTAGTGAAAAAAAAATGTTAACTCATGATATTAAGTTCTACAATTCAAATAAACAAATTCGATATTAAGCAAACATACTTTAAGAACATGAAAAGCAAACAACACTTAAAGAATTATTTAATTTAAAAAAAAAATTGTATAATTTCTCTGAAGGGTGTAGTGTGCACTTAATTTGACCTAATTTGAATAAAATATATGAGGGTATTCATTCCAAGTGACCCAAGTTTTGAAACTGAGGTCTTCTGATCGGGACCAAGGTAAGTCCAATAGTAGTTTGGACACATTTTTTCAACAAAATTGGTCAAGAACTGTCTGAGTAAACAGTGGTCAAAAATTTTACATTTTGGCCAAACACTTGTATTTTCTCATCCATGTAACTTATTACCATTTGTTCTTTGCAAATTTGTCCCAAATATGTCAGATAGCTATTTCTTTAATCTCTCAAAAAAAATTTTTTTTTTAAAAATTTTTCTTTGTTTTTGCCATTAAAAATTTTTTTTTTTAATTTTTTCAAAAAGAACCCATATTTTTTTTTTTTTTTTTTTTGTTCAAAAGGAAGCTTTTCTTAAAGAGCTTTTTGGTAGCTTAGTGGAATGCAAATCTATATCTATCAAAATAAATGTTTGCATTTCTTTTGAGGTTTTCTCCAATACCATCATATGTTCCTTTACCATGAGCAGTTGCTTAAAAATGCCACTCAGCCATTCCAAAATATTTATCATGAGCTATAAAATTTAGATTTGCGAAGCTACTTTTGTTTTATCTTCTGCTACTCATAAACTGCAATGTCATCATATTTTAAATCGTCGGATATGATTGCCATAATTTTGTGTGCCAGTATTTCATCTTTTACATATATAGTTCTCTGCGAAATCATATGAAATAAAGAACTTAGGCTTCAAATATATCTACAAATCCATGAATTTTGACTATGCTGTTCTATTGCTTTCTATTGCTTGCAATTATGTAGCTTGTGCCTGTATTTCTCACACCATAAAATGTTTCACATGAAACGAGTGAATTGCAACTAAAACAGTGAAAGATGAAACAAAAAATGGAATTTTTCTATATCTTTATTTTGCATAATTTAAAAATTATGCAAAAGCGTTTCTGTAACAATATTTTACGAAAAGTTTCCCACAAGGACTGTTAAAATAAGTCACATTTCAAAGCCGTGCGAGAAAAATAGAATTTAAAAAAACTATTTGAATGGAAAATGAGAAAGACTTTAAATGATGATTGAACAATTAAAATGATGAAAATAAATAAAACACAATTGATAAATTTTGTTATTAAAAATTTGTTTAGCTTCTCATTGTTTTGGTTCCATACAATAATGAAACCAAAAATTGGTTCCGTAAAATAATGCACGGACTGTCAATATGCTGACAAATACTGCCAAAGAAAAATTGCTACCAAAAGCAAATTGTCAGTTCAGACCAGGGCTACAGAGACAGAGTTGAGGGTTTTGTACCGGAGCCGGAGTCGGAGTCGTTTTACCCACAAAAACTCGCGAGTCCGACCTCTAAATTTTTCGGCAAATGAATTAAAAACAAATTTCTAATATATTCCAAGATAATAATTTTTCGATATTGGCGATGCAGTATGGGCATTTCCTGGTGTCACACAGTGGTTGACAAATTTAGAGCGAAAAAACTCATAACTCTTTTTTATAAGTACATATAAGGATAAAATTTTATACGAACAAATGACTTGGTATGGCACGATCTTACGCCAAAAATTAACGGATTCGATTGAGTTTGTGTGGCGTTTCCCATATAAAATTAACTGACATAAAACCTACAAAATCTTTTCATAATACAAGGGTACAAGGTTTTTGTTAATTAAGAACTGAATGTTGTTTAAAATGTTATTTGGGACGCTGAATCCAATTCAGCACTAAGTATTTTTCAGCTCGACTTTCGAGATATACCTTTATGGCCAGAATTAAGGCACTTCCGCTACATATATTGGAATAACTTGAAAATGGGTCACCATATTCAGTTCAAAAAAAAATTCAAAATTCGTCAGCAATATTATCTTAAGGCCGCGCTTACATTGATTTTAAATTTGACCAGTAGTTTCAGAGATATCGTTGATGTTAAAAAAAAAAAAAAAATTTAAAAATAAAAGTTTTTGTTTGTTAAAAATTCATAAAAAAATAAAACTCCAATGGAACTAAACACACTGCAAAAAAATGCTGATCTGTATGTTGAGTGCCCGCTGTTGCCATCACATCCCTATTTATATGTTAATGTTAGCGAAGAACATGTAAATTCTTCCAGCTTTTCTCTTTGTGACTTTATAAGCCTTTTTGTTGTTTGGTCAATTATATTTTGCAAAGCCACTTCGGCAGATGTTTACCATTGCAAGGGTAAAAATAGTATTAGGCAACAAAGAGTTTTTTCTTAAAAAGCTCTTTGATGGAGATGGAGGTATGTCAGCATTACGTTCTTTGGCGCCTGCATGCATAGAAGCATACGAACTTTTTGAGAATTAGCCATCAATGTACATCGCCAGCGCTTCTTCACTGCTATAAGGTATTATTTCTGTAGATGGCGTATTTAACAATTTTTCTGGAGAAACATCTATGGTTCTAACAACGTCTGCAGCAACTTTTTTGCCTGCTTTTTGAAGCCTACTTGCAACAGCAAATGTTAACTCTTCTTGGGAACAAGTGTTCACAAGCGTCTTAATTTTTAACCACTTTGATATTTCCCCCCCTTCTTAAAACGATTTAGAAGGTCGTCCGGCTCTTGATGGTCCTTCCTCCGAGTCTTCTTCCAAAACTCTTGATGAGGCTTTACTGGGAAAAAGAAAAGATTCATCCAACCAATATTTAAAGATTGACTCGAAAACATTATTTGTTCTGGGTGCATGCTTCCACTTCTTCGATAGTTTGCTGAGAAAATTTTAAGCTGATTGCTTTACTTCATGCTTATGGTCATCCTCTTCATCATTTTCTATAACACATTTAATGAAAATGTAATGTATATCAGCGTTATTTTTTCTTCTGGTCTTTTCCAGAGTAACAAACATTGAACAAATTCCTTTTAGTGATAGACATTGCAACCTAAAGATACGATAGAAAGATGTTTTGGCAAAAATAAGCAGCTAATTTCTTAAACATTTAACAATGCACATGTTATAGGGGATAAAAACACAAAAATAGCAGCGACAGCTGGTGAAAGTCACATTTAAAAGTGTATCACAATTTACAATACATATTCAATTCCACAATTAATGAATACATTTTAATTTGCATACATATTTTTCTTAACGGAATGCTTAATCAGCGGAACATTTTAAATTTAAAAAGTATATACCTCTGTTGTATAAATACAACCAAAAAATACTACAGAAAACGTTTTCACTTTATTTTATTAGCTCTCGAAACCACATACAATTGTCAACTAATCTGTTATTAAAAATTAAACTTAGCACTGATTACTGATGTTTAAATCAGTGCAGCAGTGATAATTTTGAAGTATGATTTCTAGCCTTATGTCACGTATCAAATTTTATTATGATAGCATAAGTTGTTACGGTTTTAGGCGTAAGTATAATTTCTAGTCATTTCGAAATTATTTGTCCAAAATCTTATATCATGCCGTGCATTATGTTAGTTTTTTTTAACAAAATTGTAAATTTTTTAGGGTCTTGGTTCTACATTTTGTTTCATAGCACGGATCGGATTTTGCTGGATTTCAGTCCCAAACTGCTTAGGATAACTAGAAGCAATTTCACACCAACATGTTCTTATCTTTTGAGTTTTTCGAAAGTGAGCGTGTTTTAAACAGACGGACATGGCTAAATCGACTAAGAGTTACTCAAGAAACCAGAATATATATACTTTATGGGGTCTTCGTGTTTTCAACAGACGGACATGGCTAAATCGGCTTAGAGTTACTCAAGAAATATATATATATATGTAGTATATATATACTTACTGCCTAAAAAAAAAAGTTTCACACGGAATGACAAACTTAGTATACCCTCATTCACCACTAGTTTTTTTTTTTTTTTTTTTTTATTTTTTTTTTTAATATCACCTATTCTAAACCCGCGAAGCTATACGCTTGGCTGCAGGAGACCAGAGTCTCTGGCGGGAATCGAACCCGCAACCCCGGCGCTGATAGACTAGCTCACTACCAGCTAGCCTACCGGGGCACCCAGCCCTGTTTCAGACGATTGTATGAAAACCATACAATTTCATTGGCAGATAACTGTCTGACAATAAATTCATCTGCCAACATTGCAGATGGCAAGCATGGCAAGAATTGCTAGATCTGTTTTTAGATATTGTATGAAAATGAAAAATGAGTGTAGAAAAAAAAATTTTTTTTAAATTTTTAACGATAAATTAGTAAATTAAATTGTAAATTAGAGCATACTTTATATGCTTTTGTTTAAAAAAAAAGAATAAATATTTAATATGTTTTTATATTAGCAAAATGTTAACATAAAATCCTTTTTTTTTCTCAAAATACATAACTCCACAGATTTAGCTCAAAAAAGTCACATTAGAAAATATTATTAATTTGTATTTATAAATATTCATAAACAGAAAACAAACATTTCAGAAAATTAACATTACAAAAAACTTTAAACGCTTTTTTATATACTTTATTTCATAAACTTTAAAAGTATTATTTACTTCATAATCATCATTAACTTCATAATCATCATTATCTTCATAATTATCATTAAAATAGTCTTCATCATTGTCATCATTATCTTTTTCACTGTGGGGAAGAATAAGTGACTCCAATGCAGAGTTTGGCATTTGCTCCATTTTCTTTTTTCACTGCATTTACGCAAAAAGTGCTGCCTACTTTTAAAGTCCATATTTCTAGCTTCTTGAGATTCTTCAGTTAGTTGGCCAATAGGCAATGGGGAAAGCGATATAATTTCTGGCCATGGATAATTTTTAACAAATATCCTGGCAGTATCATTACCGAAATTTGAAAATCTTTCGATATTGACCAATGCCACTGGAAACAACTATTAATATTGTATGCATATTTGTATCAACTGCAAATCAATTTTTGTAATTTCTGCAGAATGCTGAAGTATTCTTAAAAAAACGCCTAAGCTTTAATTATTTATGCAATAAGCTTTAAGTAAATATATATTTACTTTTTACGAGATAATTTCTCGTTCGTGAGTGAAATTCAAACTTGTTATGTCGTTGTGAATACACCAAAACTATTTTTACGTGAGTGTGCGTGATTTAAAGTTACTCACGCACCCATCTCTAATAAACATCACACTCATTACACTCATTAGCTACAATAACAACAAAAGATAATGAAAACAACTTGTTTTTTTGTTTGTTTTTTCACATTGATTTTTAGCAACTGGAGCTCTCTCACAAAAACCTTCATAACTCAAAAATCGCACCAATGCGCAAATAGGCATTTTGGGAGTTAATATCTCATATTTTAAGAACATAAAAGCATTTTTTCCTACACTCATCCGCAAAGTTTTTGAAACTCAATGTATAATATCAAAAATACCACATTTTTAGAGCAATTTGATTTTTTTTTTTAATATATCTAAAACATTTATCTTTAGATATAATAATATAATAATTTTTTATATACTCATATACCTGAAGTTGAAGGTTCCATTATAAAACTTTTACTTATAGAAGTTTTAATAAAAAAATATAATCACAATGCGCGAAAAATTAACAAGAATTATTGAACTTTGAACACACACTGCAAATAACGTAAACAGCTTAGAACTTTTATTTTTGCAGTTAGTGATGTAGTATTTTATCTTCTTTCATATGGTATCAAATACGTTTGTGAAAGTTAAAGTTCATTTTTTGAATTAATCGCCACTTTTTATGGGTTTCGCCCCTCTGTGCACCGTCTGCGCGAGGCTTTATTGTGTTCTTTGTTTTTTTTAGACACTTGTATGTAGATAAATGCCTTTTTAATTAAAAAAAATTAATTTATATATTTTTCTTCAATTAAAAATGTCATGTTTTTAAGACTTAAGAAAATTTGGTTTTAAAGTTAGGCGACTGTTTTTCTTTAATTATTTTACTTGTTTTAATATCTTTCTAAATATATTCTATCTATATCTATCTATATATATAAAAATGAATTATGTTTATATGTTTGTTTGTCGCTTTATAGACTCCGAAACTACTGAACCGATTTTCCTGAAATTTTTACAGTAACATCACGTGAGCCCTAAAAATAAAATAGGCTACTTATTTTTTCGATAGGGGCAGGGGAATTGGTACCCCCCATAGGATGCCAATATTAATTATCGCATATCTTAAGAGCCGCTGCACGCATTTTGCTGAACTTTTTGTAGTAGGATCTTCTAAGCCCCAAAATTTAAATAAAATAGTAGCGGGGGAAGTGGTTCCTCCCATAGGACGCCAATGGTTAATATCGCATATCTTAAGAACTGTTATAGTGAGAATGTTCAAACTTTGTAGAAGTCACTCTTATGGTATACTACTCTATTGAGAATAAAAATAAAGCGGTAGGCGCAGGGGGGGAAATACCTCCCATAGGATGCATATATTAAATATCGCTCAACTGAAGAACTATAAAAGGGACAGTCTTCAAACTTGGTTAAAGCTACTATTATGGTAAAATATAAATTTCAATATAAAAATGGGCGGGGTTGACAGGGGAGGAGTAGTACCCCTCATAGATAGAAATATAATTAAGAGCCGCTAGTAGGATCTTCAGAGCCCCCAAATTGAAATATAATAGCAGCGGGGGAAGTGGTACCCACCATAGGACGCCAATGGTTAATATCGCATATCTTAAGAACTTTTATAGTGAGAATGTTCAAGCTTTGCAGAAGTCTCTCTTATGGTATACTATACTTTTGAAAATAAAAATAAAGCGGGTAGGCGCAAGAGGGGAAATACCTTCCATAGGATGCATAAATTAAGTATCGCTCAACAGAAGAACTATTGAAGGAAGAGTCTTCAAACGTGGTTACAGCTACTACTATGGTAAACTATTAATTTCAATATAGAAATGGGCGGGGTAGACAGAGGAGGAGCAGTACCACTCATATAAAGAAATATTAAATACCATATATCTGAACACAAAAGTTATCAACCTTTACAGGACATCTTTCAAAACAAAAAAAAAAAAAAAGGGGGTAGGTGCAGGGGGAGCAAAAATAAATAAATTACACATTAAAAAAATACTGCAATTTTTTCTTATTTATTTTTTTTACCAGTGTAGCGAAGCGCACCGGGTTAAGCTAGTATATATATATAAATGAATGTATGTATGTTTATTTGTTTGTTTGTTTTTACCTTATAGCCGCCTAAACGATCTTCATGAAACTTTAACAGTATATTACTAATGGTCTGGAAGGATCGATAGGCTACATATTTTTTGGAAATTTTGAGTAGGCGTGGCACCTCACATACAAAGACAATATACATTTCTGCATATATAGAGAACGGAAAGGCTTAAAGTTTCCAAATTTGGTACAAGCATTTTTTGGTCGGGATTGGATAAGTGGGCACAAAATTGTTTTATTTATATCTAAAGAACGGTAAGAGAAAAATTGTCCAAATTTGCTACACATATTAGAGTTATCAATACGCAGGCACTCTAAAAAATGGACAGTATTAGAGAAGTGGGCGTGGTTCCTTCCATAGAAAGACGTTATATTTTTCTGAATATCTAGAGAACGGTTAGAGCGAAGGTTTCCAAATTAGATAAAAACATCTTAGCTATCAATACACAACATCCGACAAAGTGTGGGCGGGATTGGAAAGGTGGGAGTGGCACCTCCCATACAAATAGATTATAGATTTTTGTTTGTCTGAGGAACGGCAAAAAACAAAGTTTCCAAATTAGATTCAAACATCTTGGTACGTAATACACAACATCTGACAGAATCTTTGCGGGATTTGAGAAGTGGGCAGGGCATAAAATAGATTAATTTATATCTAGAGAACGGTAAGGTAATAGTTGTCCAAATTTGGTACACATTATATCTTACACACAATTTTGTTATATTGCATATTGTTAAATATTGTTTTTTAATTGAAATTTCGTCGACTTAGAATGTAAACAAACCTGCTTAATCCTTTTTTACATTATATGAAATTGTGATACCGTTTAAAAGATAAAGAGCCGCTGCGTCAACTAATAAAAGCATTTCCTTCAATTTGGGACGCGAAAGAATATTAGAAAATAAGCCAAATATAAATATGTTTGCTTAAGCTAGAAATAGAGAGCGTTAGAAGCTTATTGCCCGTCCCGTTAAATTTGCTAGAAGTTAGTTTGCAACGATATGTATGTACATTTGTACACGCAGAGAAAAAATATGGTTGGGCATAGTTACGGACAATACACTATGTTTATTGTAACAATATATTGTTGTCGTACACAAAATTTTGTTATTTTTATTTAGTATCAACATTATTATAGTTACTGTAAACATGTCAATGTTTAACGCAAATATAAATTTAAGTATCATCAGAATCAATGAAAAAATAGATTTTTAATTTTTCGTTAGTTAGGGCCTTTTGCGTTTTAGGTAACGATATTATTTGTTATTCAGTGGTATTCAGTAAGCTATTAATAAAAAATACCCATTAAAAAATCAAGTTTAAAGAAATAAAGAAATTGTAGGTGCATTAAAAAAAATGTTTAGTGTCACAAAATAAAATATCAATTCTAAAAACATTTTAATATTTTTTTGAAAATGGGACAAAAATATTGACCATTGTTTTGTGTTATTTTAGAGAAAAAGAATGAAAATTCTATAAAATAATTTATAAATATTTGTTAAAAATATTATGTTTAAGGTTGCTGCATATTATGATGTGAATTATCTGTAACAGTTTTACGTTAAGGTTTCCAGTAAGTAAATAAGCATAAATATATATTTAAAATAGTTTCCGGTTTTAGATTTAATCTACATATTATTATGATTAACATGATAATAATATGATTACTTCTTGACTTATTATTATTAAAATTTTTCTTTCCAGAGTTTCTTTATTGAATCTTCATATATTAAATATGAACTAACAATAAGTAATAAAATCTTATCCTAATACTTTAATTCATGTCCTGCCAGTGCCACGGCTTCTGTTCACATATTTATGTGTTTATCGCTCTTCTGATTGGGTGAGTGCTGCAGTGTCTCTGCTCCTTAAGCTCCTTGAGCTAGTGGATTTGGGTGTAGTACAAGCCTTTTTTAAATATTTTACTGCGTATTTCGTTATCATAGTTTTTACTAATGGCACGTTGAGATCCTTGTGGATATTCGAGTTTTTCACATACCAGGGAGCGGCTGTGATTATACGAAGAAGATTATTTTGGCGCCTTTGAATTTTTTTGATATTAGACGCTGAGGAAGTGCCCCATTATTGAATACCGTAGCACCAGATTGGTTTTAAGATAGAGTTGTAAAGTAGAAGTTTGCAATCGAAAATAAGGACAGAATTTCTTCCAATAAGCCAATGAATTTGAATGACTTTTAGTTTCATTTGAGTTAATTTTGCATCTATATGGTATTTCCATGTTAAACGGCGATCTAGATGTATACCGAGATATTTTACATACGAATGCTGAGGTATTATTTGATTAATGATTTTAATAGGGGTGCATGAATCCCGACACAAGGGCGAATATTATATGTACGCATTATTGCTCGTTATTATCCTCCATTGTTTTAACAATATTTCTAGTTGAAATATATGCTGCTGTAAGTAACAAAATGCTTCATGATGGTTTTCATGCACGCTTAGGAAAGCTGTATCGTCCGCAAAAGTTGAAGTTTGGGTGTAGTTGTTAGTTGGCATGTCCGAAGTATATATTAGGTATAATAGTATATATTAGGATGCTGCCTTGTAGGACTCCAGCGGCAATTGGCTGAGGAGAACTTAAAAAGTCGCCTTCTTTAAGTAGCTTTCTATAAGCTTGTGTGTGTTTACTGGTAAGTTAAGCTTCAATTTATGTAATAAGCCCTCGTGCCAGACTTTATCAAATGCTTGAGACACATCGATGAAGAGAGCGGAACAATATTTTTTTCTTCAAAGTCTTTTCTTATGGCGCTTACTATCCGATGGGTTTTTTTCAATTGTGCTGTGTTCTTTTCTAAAACCGAACTGATGGTTAGGAATACATCTATTTTAATTTAAAATTGGGACTTATTTTACTACAAAGAGTTTCTCAAACAGCTTTCATATATTAGAAATTAAACTTATAGGCCTATATGACTCAACTTTTGTGTGATCTTTTCCTGGTTAAGGTATCATGGTAACTAAGGAAACTTTCCATTCTTAAGGGTAGTATTCAAGGCGTAAAATAGCATTAAAAATAAAAAGAATAAGTTTCTTTGCTATGCAAGGTAGTTCCAAAAGCATTTTGTTACTGATCTTGTCAAAACCAGGAGTCTTGGGTTTTAAATCACAAATAGCCTTTTCGATTTCTCTTATTTCGAATCTTAGGGGAACAGCTGCTCTAACATCCACAGGTGGTAACTCCATAGCAATATTGTGTGATGTATGAGGGGTAAATACGTTTTCCAAATGATTAACAAATATATTTCCTTTTCTGTATCATTTCTTGCCCAACTTCCATTAAAGTTTGTTAAAGGTGGCTTTGAGATTTCTAGCTGCACGCCATAATTGTGGAGTTGCATTCAGTTCCTTAAGATATTTCTTCAAGGATGCCGTTTTCTGAGACTGCAGTAACTTTCTTAAACTTTTTGTGCACTCTTTTAATTATTTCTTAAGTTGAGGAGATCTGTGCAATTGCCACTCTCTTCTAACTCTCCTTTTTTCGGTCACAATAGAGATTTCCACATTCTCCGGTGTATCAAGCGGAATATTTTCTGTGCAATGGGTGCTGAGATATTTTTTACATTTTAACCAATTTATTTGTGAAGTTGTCATCGCTAAGTAACCAGACGGAGATACAATTCTATTGGGGTTCATTATAGTAACAATTGTAGGTGTGTGATCTGAAGCTAATTCTAAAGAAGCTTCAACATGAATCGTTTCTGTCGGGATGTTTTTAACCACGCCCAAATCGATGACATCTGGAATGTTTTGCTGATCATTATCCTCAATTCATTAGGTCAATGTTGGTTGCCCGCTTGCGACTACATTTAAATCCATTTTATATCTAGGTGGAGAGTATAAAGATGAAATTACTATATTTCAATTAGTTCTTCAACACAAATATTCGTTGCTTGCAGATAATCTTCACAATGTTCACACATTAGGTAGTTGTCAATTGTTGATTCGTGCTTTTATCAAAGTGGCAGAACCTCCACAAGCTCTATCTCTAGGTTCCTTGGTATCATATAATATATAACCATTTATTTTAATTGTAGTTCTTGATAAAAAGCTTTTTTTTAAGTACTTTAAATTTATTAATTATTTTACGAATGTCATTTTCATGATTTAACTGTATTTTTGTCTCGTTTATACTGCCACGATTAATTGCAGCTACTTAAAACGAATTTTCACCTGTGACCGAGATCATACTTTTTATTTACTCATTTGAGTTTTGCTCCCTAAGATATATTCAGAATCGCACAACGATTTTGTGAATTTATTCTATTAAAAGATGGAACTTTTGAGGCCGATGCAACAGCTGAAGAGGTAGGGCTGCGACCCCGTTTAAGCACTGTTATATACCTGTCTATACCAACTTGTACTTGAGGCTTTTGACAACTTTTCACATGTGAGTTATCCATTGCGTCAGTGTTTGAGTTCATGGTATCATTTCCCACTTAGAAATGCTGACTTTCGTTTTTGTAAAGCTTAGTTAATAATATACATGTCCAGGTTGTCTGCCGGTGTATACTACTTTGTTTGTTTATAATTTTTGATTAAATGAAAGAGAATGGATTTTATATTGATAAATGTTTTATTTAATGTCGGCAATAATGTATGGAATACAATATCAGATAAATATCCGCCTCTGTTAGCCTCACAAATGCGAGCCTATTTGAGCACATTTTTCATTACATTCTCACACATTTTACGCGGTATTTCATTAATTTCATCACGAATATTTTGTTTGAGTTGCTCAAGCGTTTCTGGTTTTTTTGCATAAGCCTTGCTTTTTAGATATCCCCACAAAAAGAAGTCAGGAGCAGTCAAATCAGGCGACCGTGGAGGCCAATCAACTTCACCATTTCTTGAAATAACTTCTTGTGGAAAGAGGTCTCGCAGTAGTTTCATTGTAATCCTGGCTGTATGCGATGTGGCACCGTCTTGGTGATGCCACATGTTAATCAAGCCGAAAGCATGCAGTTGTGGCGTTAAATAATTTTCAATTATATTACGAAGTTGTTTTTGAAGACCAAGCTGCTGAGCACGGCGTCGAATTGATGTTGATGGATTGTTTTGAACACTTTCTTGAGCAGCAGTAATATTTTCAGCCGATCTTGCAGTACGTTCTGGTCCAAGCTTGGGCCTATCACCTACAGACCCTCTTTCATCGAAATCATTCACTTCACGATAAATAGTGCGTTTTGTTGGCACGTTGTTTCTCCCAAAAATGTCACGTTAATTTCTCATCGTCACAGTAATCGATGATTGATTTTGATGAAATATTTTAACGATTAAAACACGTTGGCTTATCGAATATTTTACATAATAAATTGGCCACGTGTCTACTTCACGACTGCTAAATATGAACTGTCAACACTAATGTTTACCAAAATGGCGGCAAAACAAATTAGTATACATCCCCACCGGACACGGAGGGTATCATAGGTTCGGCACAGCCGAATATAGCACACTAAATTGTTTTTTCTAAAGGTTCCAAAAATCTATGTTTTTCTAAAATGTTAAAATATGTCCTCTACAATCTGTTCTGCAAGTCATATTCATAATCACTACAAGGTCACACCTTAAATCGAAAGTTGACATCATTGACATGGCAGCTATGGTCAAATTAACAACGAAAAAAGATCTGGATTAATGTTCAGCAGCAACTTAACTTGGTCAACCATATAAATGCATTGGTGGGTCAAATTAATGTTAAACTACACCGCTGAATGTAAGAATCCTATTTACAAAAGCTTATTTGGCTTCAAGCCTTACATACCGATGCGAGTTGTTTTCTCATTGCAATTCCACTAGTACAAAAAAACCTTAAGTACTATATAACAACACCATAAGATATATATATTCATAGACTTAAAAAGCGTGACCAAATCGCAGCATACTTGAAAACCCTGTATGGAGTTTCATTCAAAAGCCTTCTTAATACAAGGGTTTTTTTTTGTTTTTCGATAAAGTAATTTACACCGAAGAGCCAAGATACCTCCTTGAAAAAACAAGATTTGCTAGATCGCCAAGAGCCACTTGTAGTCATACTTGAATACCCTTAATATTACTTTCTTATTTTTTTCTTGTTTTATAATTTAACTTTATTTTATTCTAATTTATTGAACTTTAGTTATCTTTATAGTTATCATATTTTTCTTGGCGACCTATGCTCCAGTGGGAGTTAAAGGAACATATATATATATATATATATATTTCTTATTCTTTATCTTAATATTTATATTAGTCTTACATTATCAATAATAGTTTAAACATTTATTTTAAAGAGTATAAATATGATAATCAATGTAGATTTAAGGTCACTTATTTATTATTAACTAATTAATAAAGTCGTTAATAAATTAATAATTTCAATACAGCAGTGTAATTAGTTTTAGCGTTAACAGTGAATTCCACAAAATTGCATGATATTTTTTCTGGCCATATGAATCTTAGTTGGAAGAAATTTTACCGCAATATCTATATCTGTTATGGTTTTAGGTGAATTAAATTATTTTCCCAAAGTGGGCTTTATTTGGTTTCAGGTGTATTAAGCTGTTTTCCGGGAGTAGGGTTTACATGGGGCCCAGTGTAAATTATGGACCGATCTTTTAAAAATTTTACAGTGTGATTTCTGGTCTTACAAAACTGTGACGTACCAAATTTTAGTATAATAGCGTTATTTGTTACGGTGTTAGGCGTACTAAAATGTTTTCCGGGAGTAGGGTTTCCATGGGGCCTAGGGTAAATTATGGACTGATCTTCACGAAATTTGATACTGCGATTTCTAGTCTTATAAAACTGTGATATACTAAATTTTATTATGATAGCATTATGTATTTCGGTTTTAGTTGTACTGAACTCTTTTCCGGGAGTAGTTTTTATATGGGGCCTATTGTAAATTATGGACCGATCTTCAAAAAATGTTACAGTGTGATTTCTGGTCGTATAAAACTCTGACGTACCAAATTTTAGTATGATAGCGTTATTTATTACGGTTTTAGGCCTATTAAACTGTTTTCCGGGAGAAGGGTTTATATGGGGTCTGTGGTCAATTATGGACCGATCTTTAACGAAATTTAACAATATGATTTGCAGTTGTATAAAGCTAATTCGCGCCAAATTTTTTTTCGTTCCGTGCATTATTCCACCATTTATGTTAGTTTTTGTATCAAAATTATAAATTTTTGTAGGGTAGTGGCTCCACATTTTGATTCATAGTTCTGTTCCTACTAAAGCGATGTTGCTGGATTTCAATCCCAAACTGCTTAGGATAACTACAAGCAATTTGAGACCAAGTTTGTTCTTTTCTTTTGCGTTTTTCGAAAGTGAGCGTGTTTTCAACAGACGGACAGACAGACGGACATGACTAAATCTGCTTAGAATTACTTAAGGAACCAGAATATATATACTCTATGGGGTCTTAGATGTATAATAAAAAAGTTTAAAACGAATGACAAACTTAGTTTACCCTCATTCACCACTAGTGGTGGAGGGTATAATTATAACAACAATATTTTACCTTATACCGAAAAAAGCATACCTTCAAGGTAATTTTCAAACAATATCAAATAGTAATAATACACTCTTTTAAGAACATGCATATAAAGTCTGCTGTCAATATATGTGACAGCGCATAGAGAAAGGGACCAGTAATGTAAAGGGAACAGTAAAAACCAACAACTACTTGGTGAACCAACACGCTCAGTAATGGTACACCAAAGATACACGTATTTAAATCTTTAAAATGGCTCTCCTGAACAAAACCCTTAGGTCCCTTTCTATTTTGCGCGTCACATATCGCGCCCTTAGCGCCAAATTATCGTAAGCGACAAAACACGAATTTTACAGGAGAAGGGTTTTTAGTTCTTTTTTGATATGTTTACATAAACTTAAAAATTTTTTGATGCGACATATTATAATTTCGTCCAAGCAAGCTACCGACTACAACAAAATAAAGTTTGCTTACATTGGGCATTGGTCCTTAAATTTTTAATTTTAGCAATAAAAAAATTATTGGGAAAATGTCGCTTACGATAATTTGGCGCTAAGGGCTCGATATATAGGAATCAAATAATATTAACTTTAGGTACGAATTATGGATACGAAAGACAGATTTTGTATGGTAAAAAAAACTAGACATACGATAAGGATTAAGGAATATTTTGAGGGGAGGATTATAGAATTTTTAAGGGAAATATTTACTATCAGGGGAACGGTAGGGAATTTTTGCTATAATTTTGATAAATTAAAAACTTTCAACAGACCGTAGTGCGTTATTTTTCGAATTTTGCTGAAATTAAATTTTTATATTGTACAAAGTATCTGAAGGATATATTTGATAGCGAGAACCTTTTGGAAATTATAGATAAATACCATTCTGATAAAAACCATAGAGGAATTGAAGAAACGTTTTTGGAATTAAAGGAAATTATTTATTTTCCGAATTTAAAAATGGAAATTCAAAGATTTATAAATAATTGTATAATATGCAACATGTGCATATATGATAGGCGTCCTATAAAAACTTAAATGTGTGTAACGGAAAAACCTTTAAAATCAAACGAAATAATTCATGTTGATATTTGGTTTTTGGACAAAAATACAACATTTTTAACATATATCGATAAGCTAACACAGCACGTATCAATTCATCACTTAAATGATAAAAGTCCAATTACTATAGTTGAGAAACTTAGGGGAAGATTTGCTATTTTAGTTGAGCCTTGTAAAATTATAGCTGATAATGAGTTCAACACTTCATATATATTCGAGATTTTCCTAATTCGGAGAAATTCGATTATCATTTTACCTCCCCTAACACTCATACGGGAAATTCGGATAATGAGCGGTTCCATTTAACTTTAAACGAACATGTTGGACTTTTTAAATTAGGAAATAGAGACATGGATGTTGACAATAAAATTTTAGTATATAAATCGGTACAGATATATAATAAGAGTATACAACGGGCTATAAACCAAATGATCTGTTACATAATAAGGTCGATAAATCTGTTTGGCAAACTGTACATGACACAGTTCAAGATAAGAAAATTGAGAGAATTGACAAAATTAACGAGGGTAGAAGGGACTGTCATGGTCATAAGGAAAGAGAATTGGTGAAAAATCTTGGTTTTCAGAATCTGAAACAGAAACCTATATATGTATATATTAAAAGAAGTTAAGGAAAAAATTAAAATAATTAAATAGATAAAAAAAGGGTGTAAACGTGATCGGCAAATTGTAAAGAGAATATATAAATATCAAAATGAATTGCCTAATATAAAGTTTGAAGGAAAAGTCACTGGTAGATATTACACTAAAAGCACAAAATTAAAGAAAAAAATTTAGTAATACACATAAGTAAAAATTGCATTATAACGAAATTATGTTGTTAAATGTACATATCTAATAAAATATCCATTGGGTTTTTAAATACCTTAAATGTTATTAACTTAAAAAAAATATGTTGTCATTAAAAAAATATATATACATATGTATATTAATATAATAATGACGTTTTAAATTAAGAGAAATATTGTAAGAGCAATTTTGTACAACATGGTATAAATTATTTATTGATATTCACATTTCAGGAGTAATGTGTAAACAAAGGGTGGGAGAGTCATATGTAATCATACTTGAATACTCTAAATATTCCTTTCTTATTTATTTCTTGTTTTATAATTTAACTTTATTTTATTCTACTTTATTGAACTTTCCTTTAATTTACTAATTATCAAAAAGTTTCTTTTACATATATAGTTATCATATTTTCTTATTCTTAATCTTAATATTTATATTAGTCTTATCTACTATTAACAATAGTAGTTTAAACAGTTATTTTAAAGAATATAAATATGGTAATCAATGTATGTATATAGATTTAAGGTCACTTATTATTTACTAATTAATAAAGTCGTTAATAAATTAATAAAAAATTGTTTTGTTGAAAAAATTATTGTTTTGCACTTTAATTAATAAACTCAAGCGGTAAAATTCCGAAATTTCGATGCCTAGTTTTGGAATGGCAATTTTTGATCAACGCTATTCGCCTTTGGAATGCTCTTTCTTATAACCAACAAATAAACAGCAACGCATTATTTGTACGGAAATTCCGTTTTAAATCTTTTGCCTGATATATTTTGTGTACATTTTTTATGTTAAAAACTTTTTGAAATTAATTTTATTAAATTTTTTATGTGTTAATTTTTGTTGTTATATTTTTATAAACATACATACATACACATATTTTTTATTAATCTTAAGCTAAGTTTAACATTATTTAATTTGGAAATAAATTTGTACACATACAAAATCCTGCACTGTAATTATAAGACTTAGTTCTGTTGTGCATGAAATCATCAATAAATAAAATAAATTGGGGAATTTCAAAGATTTCCTTAATGTAAAATTTTTTTTAAATACAGGTAAGACGTTTTTAAGATTAAAGTTATTCATTTTCATACGAAATTTATTTTTGAGTGCAACTATGTATATGTTTTCAAATTTTTTATAATATATAAAAAAAAATCAGTTAATCAATACAACCCTTTCTAAAAAAAGGTTAAAATAATGAAGAAAAGTGTTAAATAAAATGCCGAATGTTAACCCTTTTCTACACACATGTGTCTAGCGGACACATGTTTGAATCCCATTGCTCACAAAAGCTAAACTATTTATTTTTGAACTACCCTGTTTTACCTATTCTACCCCGATGAGAATATAAAAGCGCAAACAAATATTTGTAGCATAAACAGCTTATTATTTATTATCAATCAACAAAAATAATAGCGCATCAACCCACAAGTGTGCAATAGACACATTAATATATTGTTTGAATCGAGTCGCCCAGGTTTTACACAAGTAACCGCCGTTGTGAAACTGTCTACTCGCCGTTGAAATCATTGCTTCTTATTGATCCTCTGAACAGGTTGTTTGTTTAGTTTTATAATAAATCAATCAATCGCAGAGCAGAGTTTTCACAATATTAGTTTTTGTAACTGCAAATTTTATTAGTTGTTGTTAGAACTGGCGAAAAAAAAGTAACTTAGAGAGAAATTGAACGTGCCCTTTCTGAAAGTGGCAATGAAGATATTATAGTGTGTGAAATCCCTAGCGATGATGAGGATTTTACTGTCGACATCTGCTCCAAAAGTATAAGTGCCGCTATAGAAGCAGCATCTGAAAGATGTACAGTTAAGGAGTGAGGATAATGATGCCCCGCTGCAGGAATACATGTAAGGACAGAGATAGAAATCTGAACCTGCGAAGCATAGCAGAATTCCTCGGCACAACATCATTCACTGTGGTATTCATAAGGTGGTGCTCCTACCGAGCATACAATATAGTCAACCAAATATGTGAGCCATATTTCCGTATCAACAGTTTGCTTTCTAAGCCGATATTTCTTTTTGAATTCGATGTCAGTCAGGAAAAAAGGGTCAGGCCTATCTTTGTAAATTCTTTGAGGTGGCATGTCATAACGTCCAGTGTCATAGAAAAGTGTCATAGTGTCCATGGACATTATGACACTTTCAAAAGTGTCATAACGTCCGCGGACACTATGACACTTTGGAAATGGACATTATGACACTTTCAAAAGTGTCATTAGGTCCATTATTACTAAATAAGTTAAATACAAAAAAATTATCTGCATACACGCAGAGAGAAACATGTTTCATTATGGTCCCAACCAACAAAACTATTTTTAAAGAAACTAGTTTAACCATAATATGGTTGTCGGTGACAATGATTTTTTTAGATGAAACATAATATGGTAAAAAATTTTTTAAAAATGGTTTTCCTGCTTTTTCTCTGGGAGTAAATATTAAATATATGACGAAAACACTTTTGGGCGCAAGGATTTCCTCCTCTATAGTATAACAAATACCGGCTTCGCTAACTAAAGATTCTCTGCACAGCCGGCCTTCGGCCGGGCGCAAGGATTTTTTTCTCTATGGTATAACAAATACCGGCTTCGCTAACTTAAGCTTCTCGGCATAGTCGGCTTTCGTTCGGAAACAAGGCAGATTTTAGAAGCTTTACTTAGCGAAGCCGGTGTTTGTTATACCATAGAGGAGAAAATCCTTGCGCCCGGCCGAAGGCCGGCTGTGCAGAGAAGCTTTAGTTAGCGAAGCCGGTATTTGTTATACCATAGAGAAGAAAATCCTTGCGCCCGGCCGAAGGCCGGCTATGATCCCAAATTTGTTTACATTCTTGCTTGTTGTGGACATTATGACACCTTGCAAAGTGTCATAACGTCCGCGGACGCTATGACATTTCTTCGATGGACGTTATGACACTATGACACTGGACGTTATGACATGCCACCTTCTTTGACGTCAGCAGTTGGATATTTTCGTTAAAAATTCTGCAAAAATAGAAGACAAGTCAAAACGTACTTATTTTTTTTTTAATTATCATAATTCTTTCTATAAAATAAAGTGTTTCCATTTTAAATACCAAAATAAAATATTCCAAAATTTTTGTTTATATTTATTTTATTATTTTATTAATTTTTACAATGTCACAACAAAAATTTAATATTTTTAATTTAGGTTTAGAGTAGGGTCGAAGGTACTTTTAAACTACTATATTTAATATTCAGTTACAAAAGGAGTTTTAGAATAATAAGTGTTTTTGAATAATGCTTTAACGATTTTTACTTAATAACAGTACGTTTACATTTGACAGTACTGGCAAGACAGTAAGCAAATACATATTAGTTGCCAAAAACACTTCTTGCTGTCTTCGTGACGTAGGCGTCCAGACAGTAGTTAAGACAGTTCACTTTTAAAAAAAGTCTACAAAAACAATGGTATGTATTTCAATATAAGACAAATTGGAGTGCTATATTCGGCTGTGCCTACGAGAGGAGTGCCTACTGTGCCTACGAGAGGCTCTATATGATAAATACATATATATTATTAACTAAGCTTCGCAAAAACGAACGTCAGCATTAAAATTAGTTGCGGTTTAGACTTTAATTAAATTATTTACCGACAATTAGAAAATGTTATGCGTTTCTTGTTAGAACTTTGAAATGGCTTAAGTAAAATATCATGATTCGTAAAAGTTTCAGCCGAACTAAAATAATTTTTTGGAGGGTAATTTGTATTGGACCTTTGGTAAACTATGGCCCAATCATTCCAAAATTCTGAAGACTGATTTCTGGTATAACAAAAAATTAGAACACATTTCAATACAACAGTGTAATTAGTTTTAGCGTTAACAGTAAATTTCACAAATTTGCATGATATTTTTTCTGGCCATATGAATTTAAGTAAGAAATTTTATCACAATATCTATATCTGTGATTGTTTTATACGAATTTAATTATTTTCCCAAAGTGAGCCTTGGTTTTAGGCGCAATAAACTGTTTTCCGAGAGTAGGATTTATATGGGGCCTGAGTAAATTATGAACCAATCTTCACGAAATTTGGCAGTGTGATTTCTCGTCCTATAAAACTGTCACGTACCAAATTTAATTACGATAGCATTATTAATTACGGTTTTAGGCTTATTAAACGGGTTTCCGGGAGTAGGGTTTATATGGGGCGTAGTGAAGAGTATGGACCGGTCTTCAAAACATTTTACAGTGTAATTGCTGGTCCTATAAAACTGTGACGTACCAAATTAAAGTATGCTAGCGTTATTTGTTGCGGTTTTAGGCGTACTAAACTGTTTTCCGGGAGTAGCGTTTATATGGGTCCCAGTCTAAATTATGGACTAATCTTCAAAAAAATTTTACAGTGTGATTGCTGGTCTTTTAAAACTGTGACTTACCAAATTTAAGTATCCTAGCGTTATTTATTACCCTCCGCGAGAAGGGTTTATATGGGGCATATGGTCAATTACGGATCGATCTTCACGAAATTTAACAGTATGATTTACAATCGTGTAAAGCGAATTTTATGTCATTCCGTGCATTATTCCACCATTTATGTTAATTTTTGTATCAAAGTTATCAGTTTTTTAGGGTGGTGGTTCCACATTTTGATTCATAGTTCTGATCCTACTGAACCGATGTTGCTGGATTTCAATCCCAAGTTTGTTCTTTTCTTTTGCGTTTTTCGACAGGCGGACAGACAGACTGACATGGCTAAATCGACTTAGAACTACTCAACGAGCCAGGATATATATACTTTATGGGGTCTAAGATGTATAATAAAAAAAGTTTCACACGGAATGACAAACTTAGTATACCCTCATTCACCACAGTGGTGGTGGAGGGTATAAAAATGTATCTGCTAGTTTTTATGATCTCATTTCGGATTGCATTCGAGATTTCATCAACATCAAAATATTTTAAGATTGCATTGATGTATCGTGATTTCATGTTTTTATTTGTTTAGTTCCTTGAAAACATGCAAGCTTTAAACTTATGCATACATTAAAAATTTTCTCAACCGCTTTGTGTTTGCCAGGTGATAGGCGTAGAGTTTCTACTATCAAAAACACAAATGTATGTATGTAAATTGTGGCTTTGTCGCGCTTTGTGAAAAACTTTTTTTTTATTTTATATTTGCATTTGTATGTTCAATTTGTTTCTTTACATTAAATATTGGCTTTTATTTCTAATAATGAGTATCAAGAATATTTGTTTAACAAAATAAAAACATTTTTTTTAATATTATATTAATTTTTTATGTTTTTTAATACCTATTGTATGATTTTTTGTTTGTTTTTTGTTATATTGAAATTGTTTATTTAATTGAAAACATCAGAATAAAATAAAATAACAACAAAAAAATGTTTTATTTCCATAATTTTTTTATTATTATATACGATTGTGTACTAAGGTTATTAGAAATGTGTATTAACAAAGTTTCTCAACATTAGATTTTCTCTCCTTGTAGACGTCGATACTTTCACTGGATTGTTTTGTGGTGTTTCTTGTAAGTCTTCTTCGCCTAACAATATATCATCTTAAAATAATGTTTACTTTTAAAATAATATTTTAAAATTTTATTTAATAAGTTTTATCTCGCAGCGAATCCTTTTCTTCTGTTTTTTAAACTTACGGTCATTCCATCAAGCAAGCGCCGAAATCTCTGCTTTCAAACACCGAAGCATCTCTCCACTGGATTTCGGGTTGCAATTGCGCATCAAAAAATACCTGTGCATACATGAATTAAATAAAATTTAGTTATTAAGATTTTTTTTTGTTTTATTACCTGTACATTTAGCGAATAAACCTCTTTGCGATTTATGTAATATAGAGCTAAATCACCGCCAGTTTTTCTAATTTTAATGTGAGTTCCATCAGTTACTCCAATAACACCAGGGATGTTGCGAATTTCTATAAATTATTTTTTAACTTTCACTTCATCTTGCACGGTAGCTGACATTTTGATTTTATCGTTTGCTAGTTTGGCAATAGCTCAAGCCACTTTTGCACAAATTCTGCTGGCCGTTGCTTGAGACAGAATGAGAATGCCACCAGCATCATCCTGCACCTAAAAACGGATTTTTTATATTTAAAATTCACTATTATAGAATGAAAAACTTAGTTCTCTTCTGTCCCAACTGCGCAAGGCTACCAATACCTGCAATTCTGCCGATGTTCCACATCCTCTACGGTCCAATGAAATATAATTTTTTATTAAATATCTCTAATTTTTTACGGTTTGCTTACTAAACCGATATTTGCGTTAAAAATTCTGTTAAAATAGAAGACAAGTCGAAACGTTCTTATTTTATTAAATTATAATAATACTTACCAATTCTTTCTATAAAATTAAGTGTTTCCACTTTAAATACCAAAATAAAATATTGAAAAATTGATGTTTATATTTATTATTTTATAAATTTTCATAATGTCACAACAAAAATGTAATATTTTTAATTTAGGTTTAGAGTAGAGTCGAAGGTACTTTTAAATTTCTATATTAAATATTCAGTTGCAAAAGGTGTTTTAGACTTATAAGTGTTTTTGAATAATTCTTTAACGATTTTTAAGTAACTTTTTTTGAATAAGGCTGTTAGTCAGCAAAAAGTAGCCGGTAGTGAATCACCTGGCAAAAGAATTAGTTACTTAAAATAACAAAATTATCTATTACAATTTGTTATTATTTTAAATTTATGTATTTGTATTATGTATTATAAATATATTTTAACCAGCCTTCAAAAAAGAAGGAGGGTATCAATTCGGTCACGCAGGTCTTACGTATTCCATAAGACTTTGTGAGATGGAAATCTTATGAGTTTTGTTACGACTGTCAAAAAATCTAATGAAACATTACAGTGACATGAACATGCTTTTGTTAAAATACAACCCTGATCAAATGAAAAATATTATTGTTTTGAAAAATTTCAAAAAACGATGAAGTCGTATGGGATGTAAAATTTTTTTTCGTAAGACTTGTCATTTTCATAACACATTGCATTCACACTATCACACTTTTACATATTACTTGAGTTTTTGACATGTCGTCAGGTGATTATTGTTTTGTCCCATACACCATTTTTTGAGAAAAATTATTTCAAATGGGTTGGCATCAATATTCTCCTTCATATTCTAAAATCCATTTTTTTAATATCTCGTTTAGAATCTGAGATATTTAGCATCGATTTTGCTCTACATCCTCATAATTTAGGTTCATTTAACATCAATTTGCTACATATGATAATTTTTTGCACATGGAGCAAATTTTGTATACAAAACTAACAATTTTGTATAAAATGTGTTTGGGGAAAAATTAAATGTATTAACATCGGTAACTATTTCCAATTAAAAGAAACAATATATCAAAGATTTGCTTATATTCCTTCAATTGGAAGATAAAAAATATTTAAAAAATTTACCACGAATTTAAGTACAAATTATTAGCAAAATTTTTTCGGATTTTGATACTTTTATGAATAATTATTACAGTTAATTAAAAAAGGCTGTTGTTCAAGACTTAAGTGTTATTTTTTATAATTTTTTTTTTAATCAAAAGAGTAGAACTGTTTTTATGTTATATTGGTAATAAAATATAAATATTGCAAAACTAAACAACATTATATCCTTTCATTCCATATTATTTTGCATCTGCAGTTCGGGGCTTATGTGAGAGTCTTCTCTGTTTAGCAATTATCACCATTCCAAAACATACCAACCTGCCCTTATAAATCTCTAATTATCACGTTTCTTCGATCAACTTAATTTTTTTCCATAGACTTACTTTGCTCCACGACAAAGAAAACTTCATATAACGAAGTAAAATTTGATATGGAGCACAAAACGACAAATTGTTATTTCAGAAAAACAATTAGGATTTATTGCATGTAAATTCATGAAAATGTATAGTTTTGATCAAAACTTACGTAGCCATCAATTAGAGGTGTTTAAAAAAATCTATCGAGTTGTTCTTAAGAAAATTTATTGTAAACCTTCTAATCACCTGACGATGTATTAATACAAAGTATAATAGTGTAAACTAACCTTTACCGCTTAACTCTCATTTGTGTCATTTGTGTCAACAGATTGTACTTACAAAAAATTTAGAAATACAGACGGAAAATTCGTCTGTCCAGAAATTTTATTTTTGAGCTACTCCATAATTTATAAGCCAATTTTCAGAATTCGCACTTGCTTTTAATAGGATTTGCTAGCAAGTTGCAACTGTCAATAAATTTTGAAGAATTTTTTGAGGTTGCAGATTTGGCCTTTTCAAAATTTTTGCATATTTTTTTTTATTTTTGACGCTTTTCTCTACTGGTTGGAACCCATAAACAGATATTTCAAGCTTTTTTAAACTTTTAGGAAATATCTCATTTTTATTAAATCTTCTCGAATTGCGCGAATTTAGGCAACCCAAATCCTAATAAGCTGATTATGGGATTAATGATCTGACAAATATTATTTATCCTGTTTTATTTTATTTAGATTACCTGTCAATCGAATATATCTCTATGTTATTGTGACTAGTTTCTTCCAATTACACTTACATAAGATTGTTTTTGCCTTGGCAATATAGCAAAATGATTGTAATGTAAATGTTATTAGCGTTATGTAGTCTATTATTGAATTAAATTTATTTTTTTTAGTATTATACTTTTATTAGACACTGATGTCAACATGCACAAATTATAATAATAAAAAACATTAAAAAAAAAAATTATATATCTATGTAACTATTTTTGATCTTATTCGAGGCGACTTTGAGCTGCACGAACTGGGAGTGTCTATGATAATTGTGCGTTTGTCAAACATTTCTACGCTTATGTTAAAATTTACACTTTTTATTTTATTTTATTCACCTCAACAGTGTCAAAATTGTACTTTCATGAGTACTTTGACACACACGCTCTAGGTGTAAAAGACAAAAGTGCCCGAAGAGCTCTAGAATTCCAAGGATCATTACTGATAGCTGGAACTGATCCAAATTTATTATAGGGAAAATATTTTTTTAAGTATTTGAAAGCTTGAACCAGTTCATATAAGTATTGCATGTCACACTCCTATCACTTTTTGAAACATTTTTAAACATATGTATAATAATTAGTATTGTGATTATTTTATTGAACTGTTAATGTATAATATTTATTCAAATTTCTTAATTAAATGATAAAGCAAATGGCTATATGATCTTATAAAAGAAGTAAACGCGTTTATGCTCTATTCGACTATGCTATGCCATTTTTTCCTATTTGCAAAAATTGGAAAAAGTTACATGCCTAGTGTCCATGTCGGACCCATGTTGGGCCCATTCCTCAAACAGCCCATTGGATCCAAGCTAATCTGTCTATTCGGGAACTCTACTGCTGGTGTAACACGGAAGTCTCATGTAATAACAATATGATTAAAAATTTCCTAGAGAAGGCGTCCCTGATCAAGCAAACCCACATCGTACAAGATCATCGTTTGATCGTCCCGCCTAGTTCTAACCAACGATGACTCAAATAGTCTAAGTAAGGCCCTAGCAGCCACACTTCTCACGTAATATTTAAAAGGGGACAGATATAGTAGTATATCCAATGGTGGTGTGCTTCTTCTTGCACCTGTGTTGTCAAGAGATGCACTTCTTTGAGCCTTGTTGAGCATCTTCCTATATCTGTCCACCCTCAACGCATTCCACCAAATAGTGCATCCATAAGAAGGAATAGGCCTAACCACCGATGTATAAATCCAGTTTACTTTATCTGGTCTTAGTCCCCAATTCTCGCCTATGGAGTTTCTGCATGTGTAGTAGGCATTGACTCCCTTTTTCATCCTTTCCTTAGCATTTCTCTTCCAAGATAGTTTACAATCAAGGAAGTAGCCCAAAAGCTTAGCCTCATCAGATAGACTTAACCCGACGCCATCCAACACAGGCATCTTAATATATATCATATACCGTCTGGATAAGAGCACCAGCCCCTTGTCCTTTGCGCATGATTAGAGTTCGCCCAACATCACCTGCATAATTTCTACGATCGTGGATAGAAATTTTACCTTTACCAGAAAGCTATGTCATCCGCATAAGGAACGACTTTGCTACCCTTGGATTCAAATGACCTGAGAATCCCGTTGACCGCAAGCAACCACAGTAGAGTCGATATAACCCACTCCTGTGGCGACGCCCTTCTCCTAATACTATGATCCTTGAGTTTATAATCATACTGCTAAGCATACAAATTATCCACTCCACCAGAAAGTTTCGAACACCCAGCTCTTACAACATACCCGTAATCGCCCTAAACATAATGTTATTGAAGACTCCTTCCATATCCAAAAATGGTGCAAGAGTATAATCCTTATGGTTAAGGCAGTGCTCAATACAACCCACCACCTCATGTAGCACACTCTCAATAGATTTACCCATTAGGTAGGCGTGTTGAGCATGGCTAATGAAGTGGATATCAATATTGCTCCTAAGATATTCAACAAAAATGAAGATAGACTAATAGGTCTAGGTCCCCCGGCTTTAAGTGGCTTGCCCTACCAGCCTGGGGTATAAAATTACCCTGATCTCCACCATTTACCATAGGCATATACGTCCTACTGAGGCATTTCTTAAAGATATCCACTAACAGAAATAATGCATCGTCCGGGATATTGCAAAGCGTAGCTGAAAAAATACCATCCGGACCAGCTGATTTATATGTTTCGAAAGCTTTGACCGCCCACCCCAGTTTCTCCCTTGTGACTATTTCCTCGACACAGCCGGACGTAAGGCTCGATGTCTTAGACGCCACGTGCCATTGACCATCGTCCATACCTCCGGTTTCCGTACACCCGGGAAAGTGCACCTCCATAAGTTACGTTAGGCTCTCACAGCCAGAGTCGGAACATGAGCTGTTATTCCATTGGATTTATCCTAGGGCTCTAGGATTCTTAAATAGAATCTATCTGAATCTATACAACTCGTTGACATTATCAATGCATTCACAGTACTTCCTCCCTGAGAGCCGCTTTGCCCTTTGAAGATCCGCCTTATACTTCTTGACATGCACTTTGTGGATGTTCCAATCACCCGGTTTTCCCGTAAGATTGGCCCTATTAAACAGTCTCCTAACTGTCGACCTTTGAACCTGAAGCTCCCTAGTCCACCATTTGGGCTATTTAAGCATACCCGGATACGTTACAGGGCGGGACAACTCATAGCTCTCCCTTAACAGTTGAGTTAGCTTGTTTACAGCACCTTCCAAGCCAGTCGACAACAAATCATCCAGGGACTGTTGTGCCACGCGGAACTTGACATTACCCAGACCAAACTTAGAAAATAATTTCTAAGCTGGTTGAATCCTGATTCCTACCAGAGATATAGAGTATGTTATTAGTTACCTATATTATTATATTATTATTTACTTATCCGTTACACATGTTTATTTCACTGTTGTTGTATCCCGCCCTATGTTTACAGAAAAAGTCTCAATAATAAGACACCAGCACCCTGCCCGCTATGGCTTTCGCAATAACTCTACTTTAAAAGTTTGATGTTATTACCTAAATAAATTTATCAAAGATAGTATGGGAGATATTGCTTCTTATTTTATCCGGCAGTCACATGATCAAGTTTTTCCTAATAGTCTTTTATATATACTGTTTGTCACAATTTATATAAATTGAAAGTTGTGACGTATTCTGCACGCAACTTTTAGGCAATTTACTTTCAAGATGTCATCAAGAAAACAATTTATAAAAACAAACGAAAAATTTGATCACTGAACTTATAATCAGCTTCTAAAGTGGACGTAAAACTGCCAAACAAATCTAAAGGTAAAATTGAGAGCAATCTCGTGATCAATTTACAAGGTGTGAGTGTGTTAGTAAAAAGTGAGAGTCTATCGCAAAAGTAATTGAAAGGCAAAACTTGATCGTCTGGCCTCCAAGTAACTTTTTTAACATACAAATTATCTGTATTTTTCTTCTTTTAGTGTTGTTGTTGTTCCTACAAGAAACTTTTACAAGAACATTCGTATGCACGCATATTTGTTTTCGAAAGTTATCCCATTTTGGATTGTTTTAAGTGGACTCCTTACTGTAACAATGGAACTGAGTGGAAATTACGAGGCTTGTATGACTTCAAGCCTTGCCCCTGAGTAAATGTCACTTCACCTGCCAATTGTGGTTCCTTAGAATTCCAAGGAATTGTTGTTACCGCAATTGATAATTTTTACTCCCTTAACCCAGTCTGTACCATTGAAGAATACATCCTCCCCGTTGCCACTGAATACGGCTTAGTCGTCTCTAAACTAACTACTATAGATCTGTACTAATCCCCCCATCTGGATCACTCTAATCATTAACCGCCACCTGAAGATGACTCACAGACTTCTTCACCCTTTTGTTCGATGAAGAAGCCTGTTCATCTTTACATCTGTTGCTCTCATTGGTTCCCTTCTTAGAAGCCCTAAAAGCTTCAGCCAAAGATGCACCAGACCTCTTAACTAAGCTCGGTGGCTTAGGCAACCCTGGCTTGTAACATTTGTTCCAATCCGCGGCTTTTCCTATACTGGTCTTCTTACGAGAGCTCCTAGAGTAATCGGACGAAGGATTACTAGCCATAATCGCCTAAGCAGGTTTATTAACTCCCCAGCTCTTTACTCCTTTGAGCGATGACAGGTTTGGCAGCTGCATTCAACAGCTTTTTCCAGTGGAGTACTGACGGGGCCTTAATTTCTTTCGAATTCAGCGATGCTTTGTCGGTGCCGTCTCAGAAGTTGCCAGTCCCTCGCAGTGAACTTTGATGGATTCTTCTTCGCCATCTTATATATATATATACCAGAGATTTCCTCGTCCCGTTCCCCACCCTGCCGATCAAGTTATCTACAATTTTTATCCGAGTGTCCCCTGTAATGACCCCTGGCCTCGCTGGCCCTCCACCACCACTGTGGTGAATGAGGGTATACTAAGTTTGTCATGCCATGTGAAACTTTTTTATTATACATCTAAGACCCCATAAAGTATATATATATTCTGGGTCCTTGAGTAATTCTAAGTCGATTTAGCCATGTCCGTCTGTCTGTCCGTCTTTCCGTCTGTTAAAAACACGCTCACTTTCGAAAAACGCAAAAGAAAAGAACAAACTTGGTCTCAAATTGCTTGTAGTTATCCTAAGCAGTTTGGGATTGAAATCCAGCAACATCGGTTTAGTAGGATCATAGGTATGAATCAAAATGTGAAACCACTACCCAAAAAAAAATTGATAATTTTGATACAAAAACTAACATAAATGGCGGAATAGTGCACGGAATGACATAAAATTTTGCACGAATTCGTGAAGATCGGTCTATAATTTACCATAGGCCCCATATAAACCCTTCTCGCGGAAAACAGTTTAGTACGCCTAAAACCGCAATAAATAACGCTATCATACTTAAATTTGGTACGTCACAGTTTTATAATACGTCAAATCACATTGTAAAATTTTTTGAAGATCGGTCCATAATTTACACTAGGTCCCATATAAACCCTACTCCCGGAAAACAGTTAAGTACGATTAAAACCGTAAAAAATAACGCTATCATATTAAAATTTGGTACGTCACAGTTTTATAGGACCAGAAATCACACTGTAAAATTTTTTGAAGATCGGTCCACAATTTACACTAGGCCCCATATCAACCCTACCCCCGGAAAACAGTTTATTGCGCCTAAAACCGTAATAAATAACGTTAGCATACTTAGATTTGGTACGTCACAGTTTTATAGGACCAAAAATCACACTGTAAGATTTTTTGAAGATCGTTCCACAATTTACACTAGGTCCCATATAAACGCTACTCCCGGAAAATCGTTTAGTACGCCTAAAACCGTAATAAATTATGCTATCAAATTGAAATTCGGTACGTCACAGTTTTATAGGACTAGAAATCACACTGCCAAATTTCGTGAAGAGTGGTCCATAATTTACCCTAGGCCCCATATAAACCCTACTCCCGGAAAACCGTTTAGTACACCTAAAACTGTAATATATAATGCTATCAAATTGAATTTCGGTGCGTCACAGTTTTATAGGACTAGAAATCACACTGCCAAATTTCGTGAAGAGTGGTCCATAATTTACCATAGGCCCCATATAAACCCTACTCTCGGAAAATAGTTTATTGCGCCTAAAACCAAATAAAGCCCACTTTTGGATTTATAGATATTGCGGTGAAATTTTTTACTTAAATTCATATGGCAAGAAAAACTATCATGCAAATTTGTGAAATTTACTGTTAACGCTAAAACTAATTACACTGCTGTATTGGAATTTATTCTAATTTATTTTTTGTAATACCAGAAATCAGTCTTCAGAATTTTGGGATGATTTGTCCATAATTTACCATAGGTCCAATACAAATAACGCTCCTAAAAATCATTTTAGTCCGGCTAAAACTGTTACGAATAATGTTATTTTACTCAAGCCAGTTCAAAGTTCTTACAGGAAACGAATAACATTTTCTAATTGCACGGTGCTACAAATTAGCACTTTTTTTTTATACTTGAAAAGCGACCTAGTGTAGGTTATAGACCTTACTGAGTAGATCATAAGTCAATTTTGAAAAGTTCGGAAACACCCTCAAATTTCGGAGTTATTCCGAAAAAACTATTTTCAAGTAGGTTCGAGTACTTATGAACACGTAACTCAGTTGATTTTAATCCGATCTTCAATTTTTGAACGCTTTATGAAAGCCAAAGAATAGATCTTTCCAACCGTATACATTTTATGCTATATTAATTAAATATGGGTAGTAATTTTTGTAATAACATCTACAATTTTTTTATTTTTTTATGTTTTTTTAACTTTGAGTTCTTTTTTTTTATAATTTTTTCTATAAAAGCAGATGTATTTGTAAAAAAAATTTGAAATAGAATTTTATAACAAATAAAATGAACTTTGGTTTTTTTAAATCGGACAATATTTGTGAAAGTTATTAAACTTTATTTAAATTTAAATAGCACTTGATACCCCCAAGCGGAAAAAAAATTTAGTGAGATTAATTTTTTTTTATACTGAGATAACAAAAGAGATAAATTAAATACTTTAGTTAAGTTGCAATGCTCTTTATGTTTTTGTTTTAATTTTGCCGTTAGATATTTTGACATTTATTTATTACTTGAGTGCATTGCACTTGGTAATGCAGAATTTAATATACCCTTCACTATTCTGAAGTAAATTTTAAACATAAAATATACTATAAGGGAAGTATTTTTAATTTCGTTTTTTTTTTTAATTATAATAAATTTAATTTTTATATAAGTATATAGATTTGAAACAATGTTTTAAAATTTTTTTGTAAGCATTTTATGTCAATTGTAACTTTTGTGATAAACACACAAACTGTAATAAATGAATCCGTAATGACAAAACATACATACTTAAAGTAGAGGGTGTATAAGACATAAATTGTTTATTATTTTAAAAATAAAGTGGTACTATTTTGAATTTGTGAAAAGATTAGTGTTACTTAAATATTTAAATTAAAAAAGTAAGTTTGTGTTATTTTTTTATCTTTAATAAAAAAATATAATGTGGATTTTAACTTCTTTTTCAGTGTGTGATAAGCGTAATAATTTTTGTTTTATCTGTGGCTTATTCGCTGACAAAAAACATAGATTAGATTTTAAAAATAATAAAGCCTTAGTTACTTCTTTTAATGCCTTTTTTAAGTGTTCGTATGTTTTTAGCAAATGGTATGAACCCGAATGTGTTTGCATAACCTGCTCAATTGCACTTAAGCAATGTAAGTCTAAAAATTTTATAAGCCAACCTTTACCATTCTCTGCTCCAATGGTTTGGCATCGTCAAGTTTTTCATAAACCTGAAGATTGTTACTTCTGTCAAACAAACATTGTTGGTTATAAGTACAAAAACCGTGATCGTATTAATTATGCCAATGTGTTAACTGTATCCAAGCCAAAAATAATCAAACATAAAGCAAGTACGCCTGAAGAAGAACATGAATCCGAGGAAGAAAAGTCTGCAGACATGGAAGCAAAAATAAAAGAAGGTACAAATGTTTATTGATTTCTAAACATAATTGCACCATTTTTTTTATTTTTAGGTATTTTTGTTGGACCTCAAATCCGCAAAATCATGTTTGACGAAGAATTCACAATGAAACTAAATGTTGTGGAAAAAAGAGCATGGAGAAGCTTTATTAGTTTATGTGAAAATTTTTTGGGAAATAAAAAAAGTGAAAATTATATTGATGTAGTAAAAGAATTTCTTGAGGCTTATGCAGAAATGGGATGCAGAATGTCCATTAAAGTTCATTTTCTACACGCACATTTAGATTTTTTCCCAGAAAACCTAGGACAATTCAGTGATGAGCAAGGCGAACGGTTTCACCAGGACATTTTGGATATCGAAAGACGCTTCGAAGGAAAAAGCCAAGTAAGAATGATTTCAAATTACTGCTGGTCACTTAAGCGAGAAACAGACGATTTGATGTACAAGCGAAAGAGGCCTAGCAAGCATTTTTAATCATATATTCTTAATTTCTTAATAAAATAATTTAAATACTCTTATTTTAAAATATTTATATAATCATGCCATTATAAGATTAAAAAAAATAAAGAAAATGTAGTAGCTATTGATCAATATTTGAAAAAACTAAATTTTTCACTTTTGAAAAACCTTAATAACTTTTTTATTTTTTGTTCGATTTTATTAAATGAAAGCTGGTTTAACTCAAAACTAAATAAGCTTTAATAGTGTGTATACATATTGGTATGTTTCTAAACAAACTAATTTAAAAAAATGGCACCAATTTTGAAAAATCGAGAAAAAATCAAATTAAAATCAGATATAATTAAGAATATCACTACAAAAATTGTATACACATACCACAAAGTGTATACATTTAGAAAGGCACGTGTCTCTTCTTACTGAAACCGTTTAAAAAATAAAAATCGGATAATAATCAACTGAGTTACGTGTTCATAAGTACTCGAACCTACCCAAAAATGGTTTTTTCGGAATAACTCCGAAATTTGGGGGTGTTTCCGAACTTTTAAAAATTGATTTATGATCTACTCAATAATGCCTACAACTTACACTAGGTCACTTTCCAAGTATATTTTCACTGTAGCACCGTGTTGTCGGTCAATAATTTAATTCAGGTCTAAACCGCAACCAATTTTAATGCTGACGTTCGTTTTTGTGAAGCTTAGTTAATAATATATATGTATTTATCATATAGAGCCCACTCCTGTCGGTGGAGGGTATCAAAGATTCGGCACAGCCGAATATAGCACTCTAAATTGTTTTATTTAAGTTAAATTAAGTTTGAATAATCTTTTTTAATTTAGACAAACTTCTCGAGTAGCTACACTGATGTCATGTGATTTTTTATTTCTAAACTTAATACAGATTTCATAAAATTTTATTTATCAATATAATGTTTTTCAAAGATAACAATTAGCAAATATCGTTATGGAATTTTACTAAGACATTTATGATAATTTCAGAGTTTTTAGCTTAAATAAACAAAAAACTGCGCACTTTATTTAATAATTTAACTCAATTTTATTTATTTTAAATTTTTCTTATCATTTGTTTTATTGCATTGTTTTGTTCTTTATCTCATTCAAAAATGTTTTTTTAGCTTATTTAATTTAATTAGAAATCTTTTTTTCCATGAATATGTTGCTGTTGTTTATTTATTTTACAATCTTGCTTTTGTTAGATTGTTCACTTGTTAACTGTTTTAAACCGACCGTGTAAATATTTGTTTAGAAGTACAATAACAGTCGCATATTGCGTTTCAATATTTTTTTAAAGAAATCTTTTTTCTATACCCTCCACCACCACTAGTAGTGAATGAGGGTATACTAAATTTGTCATTCAGTGTGAAACTTTTTTATTATACATCTAAGACCCCATAAAGTCTATATATTCTGGGTCCTTGAGTAATTCTAAGTCGATTTAGCCATGTACTTCTGTTGAAAACACGCTCACTTCCGAATTGCTTGTAGTTATCCTAAGCACCTTGGCGTTGAAATCCAGCAAGATCGGTCCAGTAGGATCAGAACTATAAATCAAAACGTGGATACACCACCCTAAAAAATTGATAATTTTGTTACAAAAATTAACATAAATATATACGATTGCTAATTATACTGGTAAATTTCGTGAAGATCGGTCCATAATTGACCATAGGCCAATTTATTGTTGACAATAAAATTTTAGTATATAAATCGGTACAGATATATAATAAGAGTATACAACGGGCTATAAACCAAATGATCTGTTACATAATAAGGTCGATAAATCTGTTTGGCAAACTGTACATGACACAGTTCAAGATAAGAAAATTGAGAGAATTGACAAAATTAACGAGGGTAGAAGGGACTGTCATGGTCATAAGGAAAGAGAATTGGTGAAAAATCTTGGTTTTCAGAATCTGAAACAGAAACCTATATATATATTAAAAGAAGTTAAGGAAAAAATTAAAATAATTAAATAGATAAAAAAAGGGTGTAAACGTGATCGGCAAATTGTAAAGAGAATATATAAATATCAAAATGAATTGCCTAATATAAAGTTTGAAGGAAAAGTCACTGGTAGATATTACACTAAAAGCACAAAATTAAAGAAAAAAATTTAGTAATACACATAAGTAAAAATTGCATTATAACGAAATTATGTTGTTAAATGTACATATCTAATAAAATATCCATTGGGTTTTTAAATACCTTAAATGTTATTAACTTAAAAAAAATATGTTGTCATTAAAAAAATATATATACATATGTATATTAATATAATAATGACGTTTTAAATTAAGAGAAATATTGTAAGAGCAATTTTGTACAACATGGTATAAATTATTTATTGATATTCACATTTCAGGAGTAATGTGTAAACAAAGGGTGGGAGAGTCATATGTAATCATACTTGAATACTCTAAATATTCCTTTCTTATTTATTTCTTGTTTTATAATTTAACTTTATTTTATTCTACTTTATTGAACTTTCCTTTAATTTACTAATTATCAAAAAGTTTCTTTTACATATATAGTTATCATATTTTCTTATTCTTAATCTTAATATTTATATTAGTCTTATCTACTATTAACAATAGTAGTTTAAACAGTTATTTTAAAGAATATAAATATGGTAATCAATGTATGTATATAGATTTAAGGTCACTTATTATTTACTAATTAATAAAGTCGTTAATAAATTAATAAAAAATTGTTTTGTTGAAAAAATTATTGTTTTGCACTTTAATTAATAAACTCAAGCGGTAAAATTCCGAAATTTCGATGCCTAGTTTTGGAATGGCAATTTTTGATCAACGCTATTCGCCTTTGGAATGCTCTTTCTTATAACCAACAAATAAACAGCAACGCATTATTTGTACGGAAATTCCGTTTTAAATCTTTTGCCTGATATATTTTGTGTACATTTTTTATGTTAAAAACTTTTTGAAATTAATTTTATTAAATTTTTTATGTGTTAATTTTTGTTGTTATATTTTTATAAACATACATACATACACATATTTTTTATTAATCTTAAGCTAAGTTTAACATTATTTAATTTGGAAATAAATTTGTACACATACAAAATCCTGCACTGTAATTATAAGACTTAGTTCTGTTGTGCATGAAATCATCAATAAATAAAATAAATTGGGGAATTTCAAAGATTTCCTTAATGTAAAATTTTTTTTAAATACAGGTAAGACGTTTTTAAGATTAAAGTTATTCATTTTCATACGAAATTTATTTTTGAGTGCAACTATGTATATGTTTTCAAATTTTTTATAATATATAAAAAAAAATCAGTTAATCAATACAACCCTTTCTAAAAAAAGGTTAAAATAATGAAGAAAAGTGTTAAATAAAATGCCGAATGTTAACCCTTTTCTACACACATGTGTCTAGCGGACACATGTTTGAATCCCATTGCTCACAAAAGCTAAACTATTTATTTTTGAACTACCCTGTTTTACCTATTCTACCCCGATGAGAATATAAAAGCGCAAACAAATATTTGTAGCATAAACAGCTTATTATTTATTATCAATCAACAAAAATAATAGCGCATCAACCCACAAGTGTGCAATAGACACATTAATATATTGTTTGAATCGAGTCGCCCAGGTTTTACACAAGTAACCGCCGTTGTGAAACTGTCTACTCGCCGTTGAAATCATTGCTTCTTATTGATCCTCTGAACAGGTTGTTTGTTTAGTTTTATAATAAATCAATCAATCGCAGAGCAGAGTTTTCACAATATTAGTTTTTGTAACTGCAAATTTTATTAGTTGTTGTTAGAACTGGCGAAAAAAAAGTAACTTAAGGTACGGTCAGATTGATGAAATATTTTCATGAAATATGTTTCCTCATATTTAATTGAAATATTTTTAAAACAAAACAAAATTTGTTTTATGGTCACACTAACCGCATTTGCTTGTCAATTTTTGTTTGTTCAAATAGCCATCAAACAACGTAATGTGTAAATATTTTAACACGTGTTTTTAGTGCGGTCACACTTAAATAACTATTTTTCTAAAAAAAATATTTAATCAAACCGTCAAAAAATATAAATTTGTTTTTCCAAAAAATTTTGTATAAAACCGCAATGGAAAATTTTGAAAATTTTGTTGTGTTATGTTGTGGAGCTTCATCCTTAATAATTTTACAAGAGGAGAATAATCTTGCAAAAAAAAAAAGGAAGACAATGGGTGCGAAACTGGATAAGACGCCGCAATGTAGAAGGATGCTGTTCAAAATTGCTAAAGGAACTTAGATCAGAAACTCCTAATCTGTATAAAAACTTTTTAAGAATGAACTCAACCGATTTTGACTATTTGGTAAGTTTAGTAACATAATTTACAACCCATTAATATATTACAAATCCTCGTGTCACACATCTCTCTCCAGCTGAAATTAGTGGCACCCCTTATAACAAAGAAAACAACAAGACTTCGCGCGCCTATTTCTCCCACTGAACGTTTAGCAGTAACACTACGTTATTTAGCGACAGGCGAGAGTTTCAGGTCCCTACAGTATATATTCCGAATTCCCCATAATACTATTTCAGGGATTGTTCCTGAAGTATGCAGTGCCATTTATAAAGTTTTACAACCAGAATATTTAAAGGTGCTTTACGCAACAATTTTATTTCATATATTTACATTACATATTTATTTGATTGCAGATACCATCAACCGAAGAGGACTGGAAGAACATTTCCGCAGCATTTTTGGAATTTTCCTAATTGTATCGGATCATTGGACGGAAAGCATGTTGTAATGACTGCCCCAGCTCATTCAGGAAGTGTTTACTTTAACTACAAAGGTAGTATAATGATGTGTTTCATTGCATTACCAAAATAATTTTTCAATCGATTTGCAGGAATACATAGTATTGTGTTAATGGGTATTGCTGATGCATCCTACAAATTCTTGTATATTGATGTAGGGTCAAATGGCCGAATATCAGATGGTGGAGTTTTTCGGAAAAGCTCATTCAGTCAAGCTCTTCAACAAAACAAACTTAACCTACCATCAGCAAATCCACTACCATTCAGAAACTTACCTGTTCCATATGTTCTCGTTGCTGATGATGCTTTCGCTTTGTCAACAAATATACTTAAGCCTTCCAGTGCACGCAACATGAATGCAATCCAAAGAATCTTTAACTATCGTTTATCAAGAGCTAGACGTGTAATTGAAAACGCGTTTGGAATCATGTCTGCACGTTTTCGAGTACTACGTAGCCCTATAAAACTTGAACACCAAAAAGCAAGACAAGTAACCCTAGCATGCTGCGTTTTACATAATTATTTGATGAGCCGAACAAGTTCTGTTTACTTCAATTCCAATCTAGTGGATCGTCACTCTGAAGATGGCACTTTAATCCCTGGTGAATGGCGCATTGAACAAACAGATCGTAGTTTTCTAAATCTCCAGGCTCATAGATCTTATGTCGCTCCAGATACCTCAAAAATAAGAGAAGAGTTTTCTCAATATTTTGTGGAGGAAGGAGAAGTGCCTTTCCAGTATAAGCATATATAGAAATCTGAATATTAAAAAACATAATTATTTATTTCTACATGTTTTACCAGTCATCATTTTAATAAAAACTATTTTTATTACCTGATTCACATTTAGATTTCTATATACATACTACATACATACATATGTACAACATGTTGTAAAAAATGCAAAATTTGAATTTTTTTATTTAAACCTTTATTTTTATTTAAACCTGAATAAATTAATAAATAACTTTTTGAACTAAAATAAATTGATTTATTCATATTAGAAAATGTTTTTCAAAGAACTATAGATAAACAGTAACATACTAAAACATCTAATAAAAACAAGTAGAGATCTTCAAATTCTGTAAAATGTGTTAAAAAAACGTAAATAAAGAAATAATAAATCAACCAAAAAATAAGTCCATATATTCATATTTTGTACATACTTTTTATGAATTAAAATTTCATAGTAATTTCATATTAATACCTACATACATTAAATAAAATCTAATTATGTACAAGAGATCTGCAAGATCTGTTAAAAAAAAAAGCAAACATAAACAAAGCAATCTTCAAGATATGTATGTACCTATATACTACAGGAATATAAATACATACATAAAGCATACACATACATATGTATGTACATACATACAAATCAGAATTTATTAGGATAAGATATACATACATATACATTTAAATATTGATGTCTGAATATAAAAAACAGGTAACAAAATATTTTGTTTGTGTACAGGAAAACAAAAAAAAAATGATAATAAAATCCGTAAAAATTTAGGTACGAGTATAACAAAGGTTTGTTTGGATTTTTAAAAAAGGATTCAACTGAAATTTGAAAGGAAAATGCATTTCGCACTTGCCTACGCCTTTTTGATAGTAAGCCATCGATATGTAATCATGCATGTATGTATATTTTCTTACTATTAAATTCTATATATTTTAACCAATAATTGTATTACTCCGCTCTTCATCTAAGCACTGAAACAAGCAAGCTGATAATTTTCTACGTAATGATGCTGCTTACGGCATTAAGTTCACTTAAAATGAAGTTTGCAAATGTGGCATTTTGTGTAAACTCGCTCTGCTTGCGCTCTTTCATTGCTGTAACCGCCTCACGCATGGCTTCGGCAATATGCGCTGCTGCTACTTGTTTGCTTTCAGTTTGCTGTCGACGTGGAGTTGATTGAACTTGTATTGGTTTTGATAAGGGCGGCGTTGAGTCTGCATCATCTATACACAAAATAAAATAAACGTAAATAAATAGCTTAAAACGATTAGTTGCACATTTTACTATCTAAATCTAGTTCAAACACAATGTTGGACACAGTTTCTTGGGTTTGCTGATCTTCCGCTCTGCCCACAAAACTCATGGAATTATAAAACTTCCATCTTGGTAGTACTATGGCACCTTGACCAGACTTTGATTTAATCCGGCCGGCGTACCCGCGGAATTGGATTCGCAAATTGGTCCATTTAGCAGTTAAATCAGCTGTGGTATACTGCATATCGAACTGCTCACCAATATTTTGCCAAGCTTTGTCGCGTTGCACTTTGTTATGGTAGGAATCATTACTTGCATCCCATAAACACCTTTCATCTTCCACCAAGTTTATCAATTTAAAAACATCTTCTTCTTTCCATTCTTTTACAACTTTTTTTGTCCGTGGTTTTTTGTTTGGCGGAGCTTCACTCAGATAATCCATTTTTTATTTATTTATTGTCTATTTATCACAAAAACTTGCTTATTTCTTTTTTAATTAAAAATTACACATGTAGTTTCACCATGAAATTATATTTGTTTATTATATGCAGTGTAGCATACAAGTTAAAAAAAAAAACGTTAAATCGCTTAAGGAAAATCTAGTTGTAAGAACACGTTATTGTGAAGAAAAAAATATTAGAAAGCTAAATTGACCGAGCTATAGACCTTCGAATTTCCGAAAAATATTTCTTTTTACCTCAGTTTAGATGTTTGTATATACATATAAGCATATATATAAATATATATATATGGCTTAAGTCTAGTTTAAGAACGCAGCTCCAAATAAAAAAAATGTACATAGGGTAATAGAAAATTGAAAAATAAAAGAAAAAATTAAATGACAATATTCTCAGAAACGCATAGTTTCCGAGTTATGGACCTCTGAACTTTTCATATAAATTTGCGATATCCCACTTAATTTCTGAACGTATATGGCCAATTTTGGTATCATTTGAGAGATTTTGAACAGATCTTTCTGGGTATAAAAAATTTATTTTAAGATTCTTAACCCATTAAGAATCGAGGATGAGTTTGCAAAAATACAAGAGTCTTTAGTAAGCATATTCATTACTACAGAGAAAAATAAAGTTTGCATTTCCAGAAAGTTCTGTTCAAAAGCTTTCAAATGATACAATATTGGCCATATACGTTCAGAAATGTAGTGGGATATCGCAAATTTATATGAAATTTCTAGGATTTGCCCATATATATATATTTATGTATATATACATATATATATAAATATATTTATTTTTTTATGTACCTCTAAAAGCTCACAAACATATGAAGCAACATTTTGCTAAATTTTTGGCGATTTATAATTTAAAGTTGACAACACTATATTTAACAGCTGTTATTTGTCACTGTTTGTTCTTGCAAAAACTTTGTAAGACAAAACATTTATTTCAACAAAAGGTTGTAAAATATTTAACGCTGAGTGGTCACACTTTGTTCACATTGGAAGCATTTTTGTTTGACGCCAAATAAATTTGTTTTACAATAAACAGCTGTTTTGTTGTTTGATGGTGAAAAATATTTTATGGTCACACTACAGTAAATAAATATTTGGCATTTTTCATCAAATGTTTCATCAATCTGACCGCACCTTTAGAGAGAAATTGAACGTGCCCTTTCTGAAAGTGGCAATGAAGATATTATAGTGTGTGAAATCCCTAGCGATGATGAGGATTTTACTGTCGACATCTGCTCCAAAAGTATAAGTGCCGCTATAGAAGCAGCATCTGAAAGATGTACAGTTAAGGAGTGAAGATAATGATGCCCCGCTGAAGGAATACATGTAAGGACAGAGATAGAAATCTGAACCTGCGAAGCATAGCAGAATTCCTCGGCACAACATCATTCACTGTGGTATTCATAAGGTGGTGCTCCTACCGAGCATACAATATAGTCAACCAAATATGTGAGCCATATTTCCGTATCAACAGTTTGCTTTCTAAGCCGATATTTCTTTTTGAATTCGATGTCAGTCAGGAAAAAAGGGTCAGGCCTATCTTTGTAAATTCTTTGAGGTGGCATGTCATAACGTTCAGAGTCATAGTGTCCATGGACGTTATGACACCCCAAAAAGTGTCATAGTGTCCATGGACATTATGACACTTTCAAAAGCGGACACTATGACACTTTGGAAATGGACATTATGACACTTTCAAAAGTGTCATTAGGTCCATTATTACTAAATAAGTTAAATACAAAAAAATTATCTGCATACACGCAGAGAGAAACATGTTTCATTATGGTCCCAACCAACAAAACTATTTTTAAAGAAACTAGTTTAACCATAATATGGTTGTCGGTGACAATGATTTTTTTAGATGAAACATAATATGGTAAAAAAATTTTTAAAAATGGTTTTCCTGCTTTTTCTCTGGGAGTAAATATTAAATATATGACGAAAACACTTTTGGGCGCAAGGATTTCCTCCTCTATAGTATAACAAATACCGGCTTCGCTAACTAAAGATTCTCTGCACAGCCGGCCTTCGGCCGGGCGCAAGGATTTTTTTCTCTATGGTATAACAAATACTGGCTTCGCTAACTTAAGCTTCTCGGCATAGTCGGCTTTCGTTCGGAAACAAGGCAGATTTTAGAAGCTTTACTTAGCGAAGCCGGTGTTTGTTATACCATAGAGGAGAAAATCCTTGCGCCCGGCCGAAGGCCGGCTGTGCAGAGAAGCTTTAGTTAGCGAAGCCGGAATTTGTTATACCATAGAGAAGAAAATCCTTGCGCCCGGCCGAAGGCCGGCTATGATCCCAAATTTGTTTACATTCTTGCTTGTTGTGGACATTATGACACCTTGCAAAGTGTCATAACGTCCGCGGACGCTATGACATTTCTTCGATGGACGTTATGACACTATGACACTGGACGTTATGACATGCCACCTTCTTTGACGTCAGCAGTTGGATATTTTCGTTAAAAATTCTGCAAAAATAGAAGACAAGTCAAAACGTACTTGTTTTTTTTTAATTATCATAATTCTTTCTATAAAATAAAGTGTTTCCATTTTAAATACCAAAATAAAATATTCCAAAATTTTTGTTTATATTTATTTTATTAATTTTTACAATGTCACAACAAAAATTTAATATTTTTAATTTAGGTTTAGAGTAGGGTCGAAGGTACTTTTAAACTACTATATTTAATATTCAGTTACAAAAGGAGTTTTAGAATAATAAGTGTTTTTGAATAATGCTTTAACGATTTTTACTTAATAACAGTACGTTTACATTTGACAGTACTGGCAAGACAGTAAGCAAATACATATTGGTTGCCAAAAACACTTTACTGCTGTCATCGTGACGTAGGCGTCCAGACAGTAGTTAAGACAGTTCACTTTTAAAAAAAAGTCTACAAAAACAATGGTAGGTATTTCAATATAAGACAAATTGGAGTGCTATATTCGGCTGTGCCTACGAGAGGAGTGCCTACTGTGCCTACGAGAGGCTCTATATGATAAATACATATATATTATTAACTATGCTTCGCAAAAACGAACGTCAGCATTAAAATTAGTTGCTGTTTAGACTTTAATTAAATTATTTACCGACAATTAGAAAATTTTATGCGTTTCTTGTTAGAACTTTGAAATGGCTTAAGTAAAATATCATGATTCGTAAAAGTTTCAGCCGAACTAAAATAATTTTTTGGAGGGTAATTTGTATTGGACCTTTGGTAAACTATGGCCCAATCATTCCAAAATTCTGAAGACTGATTTCTGGTATAACAAAAAATTAGAATACATTTCAATACAACAGTGTAATTAGTTTTAGCGTTAACAGTAAATTTCACAAATTTGCATGATATTTTTTCTGGCCATATGAATTTAAGTAAGAAATTTTATCACAATATCTATATCTGTGATTGTTTTATACGAATTTAATTATTTTCCCAAAGTGAAACTTGGTTTTAGGCGCAATAAACTGTTTTCCGAGAGTAGGATTTATATGGGGCCTGAGTAAATTATGAACCAATCTTCACGAAATTTGGCAGTGTGATTTCTCGTCCTATGAAACTGTCACGTACCAAATTTAATTACGATAGCATTATTAATTACGGTTTTAGGCTTATTAAACGGGTTTCCGGGAGTAGGGTTTATATGGGGCGTAGTGAAGAGTATGGACCGGTCTTCAAAACATTTTACAGTGTAATTGCTGGTCCTATAAAACTGTGACGTACCAAATTAAAGTATGCTAGCGTTATTTATTGCGGTTTTAGGCGTACTAAACTGTTTTCCGGGAGTAGCGTTTATATGGGCCCCAGTCTAAATTATGGACTAATCTTCAAAAAAATTTTACAGTGTGATTGCTGGTCTTCTAAAACTGTGACTTACCAAATTTAAGTATCCTAGCGTTATTTATTACCCTCCGCGAGAAGGGTTTATATGGGGCATATGGTCAATTACGGATCGATCTTCACGAAATTTAACAGTATGATTTACAATCGTGTAAAGCGAATTTTATGTCATTCCGTGCATTATTCCACCATTTATGTTAATTTTTGTATCAAAGTTATCAGTTTTTTAGGGTGGTGGTTCCACATTTTGATTCATAGTTCTGATTCTACTGAACCGATGTTCCTGGATTTCAATCCCAAGTTTGTTCTTTTCTTTTGCGTTTTTCGACAGGCGGACAGACAGACTGACATGGCTAAATCGACTTAGAACTACTCAACGAGCCAGGATATATATACTTTATGGGGTCTAAGATGTATAATAAAAAAAGTTTCACACGGAATGACAAACTTAGTATACCCTCATTCACCACAGTGGTGGTGGAGGGTATAAAAATGTATCTGCTAGTTTTTATGATCTCATTTCGGATTGCATTCGAGATTTCATCAACATCAAAATATTTTGAGATTGCATTGATGCAAGCTTTAAACTTATGCATACATTAAAAATTTTCTCAACCGCTTTGTGTTTGCCAGGTGATAGGCGTAGAGTTTCTACTATCAAAAACACAAATGTATGTATGTAAATTGTGGCTTTGTCGCGCTTTGTGAAAAACTTTTTTTATTTTATATTTGCATTTGTATGTTTAATATGTTTCTTTACATTAAATATTGGCTTTTATTTCTAATAATGAGTATCAAGAATATTTGTTTAACAAAATAAAAACATTTTTTTTAATATTATATTATTTTTTTATGTTTTTTAATACCTATTGTATGATTTTTTGTTTGTTTTTTGTTATATTGAAATTGTTTATTTAATTGAAAACATCAGAATAAAATAAAATAACAACAAAAAAATGTTTTATTTCCATAATTTTTTTATTATTATATACGATTGTGTACTAAGGTTATTAGAAATGTGTATTAACAAAGTTTCTCAACATTAGATTTTCTCTCCTTGTAGACGTCGATACTTTCACTGGATTGTTTTGTGGTGTTTCTTGTAAGTCTTCTTCGCCTAACAATATATCATCTTAAAATAATGTTTACTTTTAAAATAATATTTTAAAATTTTATTTAATAAGTTTTATCTCGCAGCGAATCCTTTTCTTCTGTTTTTTAAACTTACGGTCATTCCATCAAGCAAGCGCCGAAATCTCTGCTTTCAAACACCGAAGCATCTCTCCACTGGATTTCGGGTTGCAATTGCGCATCAAAAAATACCTGTGCATACATGAATTAAATAAAATTTAGTTATTAAGATTTTTTTTTGTTTTATTACCTGTACATTTAGCGAATAAACCTCTTTGCGATTTATGTAATATAGAGCTAAATCACCGCCAGTTTTTCTAATTTTAATGTGAGTTCCATCAGTTACTCCAATAACACCAGGGATGTTGCGAATTTCTATAAATTATTTTTTAACTTTCACTTCATCTTGCACGGTAGCTGACATTTTGATTTTATCGTTTGCTAGTTTGGCAATAGCTCGAGCCACTTTTGCACAAATTCTGCTGGCCGTTGCTTGAGACAGAATGAGAATGCCACCAGCATCATCCTGCACCTAAAAACGGATTTTTTTATATTTAAAATTCACTATTATAGAATGAAAAACTTAGTTCTCTTCTGTCCCAACTGCGCAAGGCTACCAATACCTGCAATTCTGCCGATGTTCCACATCCTCTACGGTCCAATGAAATATAATTTTTTATTAAATATCTCTAATTTTTTACGGTTTGCTTACTAAACCGATATTTGCGTTAAAAATTCTGTTAAAATAGAAGACAAGTCGAAACGTTCTTATTTTATTAAATTATAATAATACTTACCAATTCTTTCTATAAAATTAAGTGTTTCCACTTTAAATACCAAAATAAAATATTGAAAAATTGATGTTTATATTTATTATTTTATAAATTTTCATAATGTCACAACAAAAATGTAATATTTTTAATTTAGGTTTAGAGTAGAGTCGAAGGTACTTTTAAATTTCTATATTAAATATTCAGTTGCAAAAGGTGTTTTAGACTTATAAGTGTTTTTGAATAATTCTTTAACGATTTTTAAGTAACTTTTTTTGAATAAGGCTGTTAGTCAGCAAAAAGTAGCCGGTAGTGAATCACCTGGCAAAAGAATTAGTTACTTAAAATAACAAAATTATCTATTACAATTTGTTATTATTTTAAATTTATGTATTTGTATTATGTATTATAAATATATTTTAACCAGCCTTCAAAAAAGAAGGAGGGTATCAATTCGGTCACGCAGGTCTTACGTATTCCATAAGACTTTGTGAGATGGAAATCTTATGAGTTTTGTTACGACTGTCAAAAAATCTAATGAAACATTACAGTGACATGAACATGCTTTTGTTAAAATACAACCCTGATCAAATGAAAAATATTATTGTTTTGAAAAATTTCAAAAAACGATGAAGTCGTATGGGATGTAAAATTTTTTTTCGTAAGACTTGTCATTTTCATAACACATTGCATTCACACTATCACACTTTTACATATTACTTGAGTTTTTGACATGTCGTCAGGTGATTATTGTTTTGTCCCATACACCATTTTTTGAGAAAAATTATTTCAAATGGGTTGGCATCAATATTCTCCTTCATATTCTAAAATCCATTTTTTTAATATCTCGTTTAGAATCTGAGATATTTAGCATCGATTTTGCTCTACATCCTCATAATTTAGGTTCATTTAACATCAATTTGCTACATATGATAATTTTTTGCACATGGAGCAAATTTTGTATACAAAACTAACAATTTTGTATAAAATGTGTTTGGGGAAAAATTAAATGTATTAACATCGGTAACTATTTCCAATTAAAAGAAACAATATATCAAAGATTTGCTTATATTCCTTCAATTGGAAGATAAAAAATATTTAAAAAATTTACCACGAATTTAAGTACAAATTATTAGCAAAATTTTTTCGGATTTTGATACTTTTATGAATAATTATTACAGTTAATTAAAAAAGGCTGTTGTTCAAGACTTAAGTGTTATTTTTTATAATTTTTTTTTTAATCAAAAGAGTAGAACTGTTTTTATGTTATATTGGTAATAAAATATAAATATTGCAAAACTAAACAACATTATATCCTTTCATTCCATATTATTTTGCATCTGCAGTTCGGGGCTTATGTGAGAGTCTTCTCTGTTTAGCAATTATCACCATTCCAAAACATACCAACCTGCCCTTATAAATCTCTAATTATCACGTTTCTTCGATCAACTTAATTTTTTTCCATAGACTTACTTTGCTCCACGACAAAGAAAACTTCATATAACGAAGTAAAATTTGATATGGAGCACAAAACGACAAATTGTTATTTCAGAAAAACAATTAGGATTTATTGCATGTAAATTCATGAAAATGTATAGTTTTGATCAAAACTTACGTAGCCATCAATTAGAGGTGTTTAAAAAAATCTATCGAGTTGTTCTTAAGAAAATTTATTGTAAACCTTCTAATCACCTGACGATGTATTAATACAAAGTATAATAGTGTAAACTAACCTTTACCGCTTAACTCTCATTTGTGTCATTTGTGTCAACAGATTGTACTTACAAAAAATTTAGAAATACAGACGGAAAATTCGTCTGTCCAGAAATTTTATTTTTGAGCTACTCCATAATTTATAAGCCAATTTTCAGAATTCGCACTTGCTTTTAATAGGATTTGCTAGCAAGTTGCAACTGTCAATAAATTTTGAAGAATTTTTTGAGGTTGCAGATTTGGCCTTTTCAAAATTTTTGCATATTTTTTTTTATTTTTGACGCTTTTCTCTACTGGTTGGAACCCATAAACAGATATTTCAAGCTTTTTTAAACTTTTAGGAAATATCTCATTTTTATTAAATCTTCTCGAATTGCGCGAATTTAGGCAACCCAAATCCTAATAAGCTGATTATGGGATTAATGATCTGACAAATATTATTTATCCTGTTTTATTTTATTTAGATTACCTGTCAATCGAATATATCTCTATGTTATTGTGACTAGTTTCTTCCAATTACACTTACATAAGATTGTTTTTGCCTTGGCAATATAGCAAAATGATTGTAATGTAAATGTTATTAGCGTTATGTAGTCTATTATTGAATTAAATTTATTTTTTTTAGTATTATACTTTTATTAGACACTGATGTCAACATGCACAAATTATAATAATAAAAAACGTTATAAAAAAAAAATTATATATCTATGTAACTATTTTTGATCTTATTCGAGGCGACTTTGAGCTGCACGAACTGGGAGTGTCTATGATAATTGTGCGTTTGTCAAACATTTCTACGCTTATGTTAAAATTTACACTTTTTATTTTATTTTATTCACCTCAACAGTGTCAAAATTGTACTTTCATGAGTACTTTGACACACACGCTCTAGGTGTAAAAGACAAAAGTGCCCGAAGAGCTCTAGAATTCCAAGGATCATTACTGATAGCTGGAACTGATCCAAATTTATTATAGGGAAAATATTTTTTTAAGTATTTGAAAGCTTGAACCAGTTCATATAAGTATTGCATGTCACACTCCTATCACTTTTTGAAACATTTTTAAACATATGTATAATAATTAGTATTGTGATTATTTTATTGAACTGTTAATGTATAATATTTATTCAAATTTCTTAATTTAATGATAAAGCAAATGGCTATATGATCTTATAAAAGAAGTAAACGCGTTTATGCTCTATTCGACTATGCTATGCCATTTTTTCCTATTTGCAAAAATTGGAAAAAGTTACATGCCTAGTGTCCATGTCGGACCCATGTTGGGCCCATTCCTCAAACAGCCCATTGGATCCAAGCTAATCTGTCTATTCGGGAACTCTACTGCTGGTGTAACACGGAAGTCTTATGTAATAACAATATGATTAAAAATTTCCTAGAGAAGGCGTCCCTGATCAAGCAAACCCACATCGTACAAGATCATCGTTTGATCGTCCCGCCTAGTTCTAACCAACGATGACTCAAATAGTCTAAGTAAGGCCCTAGCAGCCACACTTCTCACGTAATATTTAAAAGGGGACAGATATAGTAGTATATCCAATGGTGGTGTGCTTCTTCTTGCACCTGTGTTGTCAAGAGATGCACTTCTTTGAGCCTTGTTGAGCATCTTCCTATATCTGTCCACCCTCAACGCATTCCACCAAATAGTGCATCCATAAGAAGGAATAGGCCTAACCACCGATGTATAAATCCAGTTTACTTTATCTGGTCTTAGTCCCCAATTCTCGCCTATGGAGTTTCTGCATGTGTAGTAGGCATTGACTCCCTTTTTCATCCTTTCCTTAGCATTTCTCTTCCAAGATAGTTTACAATCAAGGAAGTAGCCCAAAAGCTTAGCCACATCAGATAGACTTAACCCGACGCCATCCAACACAGGCATCTTAATATATATCATATACCGTCTGGATAAGAGCACCAGCCCCTTGTCCTTTGCGCATGATTAGAGTTCGCCCAACATCACCTGCATAATTTCTACGATCGTGGATAGAAATTTTACCTTTACCAGAAAGCTATGTCATCCGCATAAGGAACGACTTTGCTACCCTTGGATTCAAATGACCTGAGAATCCCGTTGACCGCAAGCAACCACAGTAGAGTCGATATAACCCACTCCTGTGGCGACGCCCTTCTCCTAATACTATGATCCTTGAGTTTATAATCATACTGCTAAGCATACAAATTATCCACTCCACCAGAAAGTTTCGAACACCCAGCTCTTACAACATACCCGTAATCGCCCTAAACATAATGTTATTGAAGACTCCTTCCATATCCAAAAATGGTGCAAGAGTATAATCCTTATGGTTAAGGCAGTGCTCAATACAACCCACCACCTCATGTAGCACACTCTCAATAGATTTACCCATTAGGTAGGCGTGTTGAGCATGGCTAATGAAGTGGATATCAATATTGCTCCTAAGATATTCAACAAAAATTAAGATAGACTAATAGGTCTAGGTCCCCCGGCTTTAAGTGGCTTGCCCTACCAGCCTGGGGTATAAAATTACCCTGATCTCCACCATTTACCATAGGCATATACGTCCTACTGAGGCATTTCTTAAAGATATCCACTAACAGAAATAATGCATCGTCCGGGATATTGCAAAGCGTAGCTGAAAAAATACCATCCGGACCAGCTGATTTATATGTTTCGAAAGCTTTGACCGCCCACCCCAGTTTCTCCCTTGTGACTATTTCCTCGACACAGCCGGACGTAAGGCTCGATGTCTTAGACGCCACGTGCCATTGACCATCGTCCATACCTCCGGTTTCCGTACACCCGGGAAAGTGCACCTCCATAAGTTACGTTAGGCTCTCACAGCCAGAGTCGGAACATGAGCTGTTATTCCATTGGATTTATCCTAGGGCTCTAGGATTCTTAAATAGAATCTATCGGAATCTATACAACTCGTTGACATTATCAATGGATTCACAGTACTTCCTCCCTGAGAGCCGCTTTGCCCTTTGAAGATCCGCCTTATACTTCTTGACATGCACTTTGTGGATGTTCCAATCACCCGGTTTTCTCCTAACTGTCGACCTTTGAACCTGAAGCTCCCTAGTCCACCATTTGGGCTATTTAAGCATACCCGGATACGTTACAGGGCGGGACAACTCATAGCTCTCCCTTAACAGTTGAGTTAGCTTGTTTACAGCACCTTCCAAGCCAGTCGACAACAAATCACCCAGGGACTGTTGTGCCACGCGGAACTTGACATTACCCAGACCAAACTTAGAAAAGAATTTCTAAGCTGGTTGAATCCTGATTCCTACCAGAGATATAGAGTATGTTATTAGTTACCTATATTATTATACTATTATTTACTTATCCGTTACACATGTTTATTTCACTGTTGTTGTATCCCGCCCTATGTTTACAGAAAAAGTCTCAATAATAAGACACCAGCACCCTGCCCGCTATGGCTTTCGCAATAACTCTACTTTAAAAGTTTGATGTTATTACCTAAATAAATTTATCAAAGATAGTATGGGAGATATTGCTTCTTATTTTATCCGGCAGTCACATGATCAAGTTTTTCCTAATAGTCTTTTATATATACTGTTTGTCACAATTTATATAAATTGAAAGTTGTGACGTATTCTGCACGCAACTTTTAGGCAATTTACTTTCAAGATGTCATCAAGAAAACAATTTATAAAAACAAACGAAAAATTTGATCACTGAACTTATAATCAGCTTCTAAAGTGGACGTAAAACTGCCAAACAAATCTAAAGGTAAAATTGAGAGCAATCTCGTGGTCAATTTACAAGGTGTGAGTGTGTTAGTAAAAAGTGAGAGTCTATCGCAAAAGTAATTGAAAGGCAAAACTTGATCGTCTGGCCTCCAAGTAACTTTTTTAACATACAAATTATCTGTATTTTTCTTCTTTTAGTGTTGTTGTTGTTCCTACAATAAACTTTTACAAGAACATTCGTATGCACGCATATTTGTTTTCGAAAGTTATCCCATTTTGGATTGTTTTAAGTGGACTCCTTACTGTAACAATGGAACTAAGTGGAAATTACGAGGCTTGTATGACTTCAAGCCTTGCCCCTGAGTAAATGTCACTTCACCTGCCAATTGTGGTTCCTTAGAATTCCAAGGAATTGTTGTTACCGCAATTGATAATTTTTACTCCCTTAACCCAGTCTGTACCATTGAAGAATACATCCTCCCCGTTGCCACTGAATACGGCTTAGTCGTCTCTAAACTAACTACTATAGATCTGTACTAATCCCCCCATCTGGATCACTCCAATCATTAACCGCCACCTGAAGATGACTCACAGACTTCTTCACCCTTTTGTTCGATGAAGAAGCCTGTTCATCTTTACATCTGGCGCTCTTATTGGTTCCCTTCTTAGAAGCCCTAAAAGCTTCAGCCAAAGATGCACCAGACCTCTTAACTAAGCTCGGTGGCTTAGGCAACCCTGGCTTGTAACATTTGTTCCAATCCGCGGCTTTTCCTATACTGGTCTTCTTACGAGAGCTCCTAGAGTAATCGGACGAAGGATTACTAGCCATAATCGCCTAAGCAGGTTTATTAACTCCCCAGCTCTTTACTCCTTTGAGCGCTGACAGGTTTGGCAGCTGCATTCAACAGCTTTTTCCAGTGGAGTACTGACGGGGCCTTAATTTCTTTCGAATTTAGCGATGCTTTGTCGGTGCCGTCTCAGAAGTTGCCAGTCCCTCGCAGTGAACTTTGATGGATTCTTCTTCGCCATCTTATATATATATATATACCAGAGATTTCCTCGTCCCGTTCGCCACCCTGCCGATCAAGTTATCTACAATTTTCATCCGAGTGTCCCCTGTAATGACCCCTGGCCTCGCTGGCCCTCCACCACCACTGTGGTGAATGAGGGTATACTAAGTTTGTCATGCCATGTAAAACTTTTTTATTATACATCTAAGACCCCATAAAGTATATATATATTCTGGGTCCTTGAGTAATTCTAAGTCGATTTAGCCATGTCCGTCTGTCTGTCCGTCTTTCCGTCTGTTAAAAACACGCTCACTTTCGAAAAACGCAAAAGAAAAGAACAAACTTGGTCTCAAATTGCTTGTAGTTATCCTAAGCAGTTTGGGATTGAAATCCAGCAACATCGGTTTAGTAGGATCATAGGTATGAATCAAAATGTGGAACCACTACCCAAAAAAAATTTGATAATTTTGATACAAAAACTAACATAAATGGCGGAATAGTGCACGGAATGACATAAAATTTTGCACGAATTCGTGAAGATCGGTCTATAATTTACCATAGGCCCCATATAAACCCTTCTCGCGGAAAACAGTTTAGTACGCCTAAAACCGTAAAAAATAACGCTATCATATTAAAATTTGGTACGTCACAGTTTTAAAGGACCAGAAATCACACTGTAAAATTTTTTGAAGATCGGTCCACAATTTACACTAGGCCCCATATCAACCCTACCCCCGGAAAACAGTTTATTGCGCCTAAAACCGTAATAAATAACGTTAGCATACTTAGATTTGGTACGTCACAGTTTTATAGGACCAAAAATCACACTGTAAGATTTTTTGAAGATCGTTCCACAATTTACACTAGGTCCCATATAAACGCTACTCCCGGAAAATCGTTTAGTACGCCTAAAACCGTAATAAATTATGCTATCAAATTGAAATTCGGTACGTCACAGTTTTATAGGACTAGAAATCACACTGCCAAATTTCGTGAAGAGTGGTCCATAATTTACCCTAGGCCCCATATAAACCCTACTCCCGGAAAACCGTTTAGTACGCCTAAAACCGTAATAAATAATGCTATCAAATTGAATTTCGGTGCGTCACAGTTTTATAGGACTAGAAATAACACTGCCAAATTTCGTGAAGATTTGTCCATAATTTACCATAGGCCCCATATAAACCCTACTCTCGGAAAATAGTTTATTGCGCCTAAAACCAAATAAAGCCCACTTTTGGATTTATAGATATTGCGGTGAAATTTTTTACTTAAATTCATATGGCAAGAAAAACTATCATGCAAATTTGTGAAATTTACTGTTAACGCTAAAACTAATTACACTGCTGTATTGGAATTTATTCTAATTTATTTTTTGTAATACCAGAAATCAGTCTTCAGAATTTTGGGATGATTTGTCCATAATTTACCATAGGTCCAATACAAATAACGCTCCTAAAAATCATTTTAGTCCGGCTAAAACTGTTACGAATAATGTTATTTTACTCAAGCCAGTTCAAAGTTCTTACAGGAAACGAATAACATTTTCTAATTGTCGGTCAATAATTTAATTCAGGTCTAAACCGCAACCAATTTTAATGCTGACGTTCGTTTTTGTGAAGCTTAGTTAATAATATATATGTATTTATCATATAGAGCCCACTCCTGTCGGTGGAGGGTATCAAAGATTCGGCACAGCCGAATATAGCACTCTAAATTGTTTTATTTAAGTTAAATTAAGTTTGAATAATCTTTTTTAATTTAGACAAACTTCTCGAGTAGCTACATTGATGTCATGTGATTTTTTATTTCTAAACTTAATACAGATTTCATAAAATTTTATTTATCAAGATAATGTTTTTCAAAGATAACAATTAGCAAATATCGTTATGGAATTTTACTAAGACATTTATGATAATTTCAGAGTTTTTAGCTTAAATAAACAAAAAACTGCGCACTTTATTTAATAATTTAACTCAATTTTATTTATTTTAAATTTTTCTTATCATTTGTTTTATTACATTGTTTTGTTCTTTATCTCATTCAAAAATTGTTTTTTTAGCTTATTTAATTTAATTAGAAATCTTTTTTTCCATGAATATGTTGCTGTTGTTTATTTATTTTACAATCTTGCTTTTGTTAGATTGTTCACTTGTTAACTGTTTTAAACCGACCGTGTAAATATTTGTTTAGAAGTACAATAACAGTCGCATATTGCGTTTCAATATTTTTTTAAAGAAATCTTTTTTCTATACCCTCCACCACCACTAGTAGTGAATGAGGGTATACTAAATTTGTCATTCAGTGTGAAACTTTTTTATTATACATCTAAGACCCCATAAAGTCTATATATTCTGGGTCCTTGAGTAATTCTAAGTCGATTTAGCCATGTACTTCTGTTGAAAACACGCTCACTTCCGAATTGCTTGTAGTTATCCTAAGCACCTTGGCGTTGAAATCCAGCAAGATCGGTTCAGTAGGATCAGAACTATAAATCAAAACGTGGATACACCAACCTAAAAAATTGATAATTTTGATACAAAAATTAACATAAATATATACGATTGCTAATTATACTGGTAAATTTCGTGAAGATCGGTCCATAATTGACCATAGGCCCCATATAAACCCTTCCCGCGGAAAAGAGTTTAGTACGCCTAAAACCGCAATAAATAACGCAGCATACTTTAATTTGGTACGTCACAGTTAAATAGGACCAGAAATCACACTGTAAAATTTTTTGAAGAGCGGACCATAGTTACTAAAACCGTAACTAATAACGCTATCATAATAAAATTTGGTATATCACAGTTTTATAGGACGAGAAATCACAGTATACCTTCCCGGCGGACAGCCTGTATTTATCATATAGAGCCCACTCCTGTCGTTGGAGGGTATCAAAGTACTTGTTTTTGCTTAAAGTTCCAAAAATCCATGTCCCCTACAATCGGACAGTTAACCTTTAGGCTGAAATGTTCTGCAAGTCATATACATAATTACTACAAGGTCACACCTTTCATCGAAAGTTGACATCATTGACATGGGAGCTATGGCTTAATTAAAAACGGAAAAAGGTCTGGGATTAATGTTCAACAGCAACTTAACTTGGTCAAGCCATATAAATACAGTGGTGAGACAAATAAATGCTAAATTATACCGCTGAATCTAAGAATCCTATTAAAAGCTTATTTGGTTTCAAGCCTTACATACGGTTGCGAGTTGTTTTCTCATTGCGATTCCACTAGTACAAAAAAATATAACACCACATGGAATATAATAATATAACACCACATGTAGATACCGAGTATTCACTATTTGAATTAATTTACGGAAAATTATCAAGTCTACCTGATGAAGTTATGAATCATCCCAAGGTTTACAATTTTTAAAACTTTGCTAATGAATTAAAAGCAAGACTTATTTACGCCCTGGAAAATGCAAGGAAATTATACAGAAAATAAACACAAAAGTACATGTAGATTCACATAAAAAAATAAATAGGACCCAACTAGACGTAGGCGATTTAGTATTAGTAACAGTAGAGAATAGAAAAAAAAAGAAAAACCCTATAAAGATCCATATGAAATAAATAATCTAGATAATTTAAACATAACTGTAAAAATTAAAAATTCTTCTAAAACTTATCACAAGAATTTATTACAGAAATACAACATAGAATAAAAATGCGTTGCTTGCAAATGTAAATTAAAACCACATTAGAAAATAAAGTTACTGACCTACACCAAATAATAACCCACATATGAAATTTGTAAATAAAAAGAAAGAAAAGAAAACTAACTATAAGAATTATTCAAATTTCAAAATAATACACTTCAACTGTAATCAAACATTTCGTTAGTGAAAAAAAAATGTTAACTCATGATATTAAGTTCTACAATTCAAATAAACAAATTCGATATTAAGCAAACATACTTTAAGAACATGAAAAGCAAACAACACTTAAAGAATTATTTAATTTAAAAAAAAAATTGTATAATTTCTCTGAAGGGTGTAGTGTGCACTTAATTTGACCTAACTTGAATAAAATATATGAGGGTATTCATTCCAAGTGACCCAAGTTTTGAAACTGAGGTCTTCTGATCGGGACCAAGGTTAGTCCAATAGTAGTTTGGACACATTTTTTCAACAAAATTGGTCAAGAACTGTCTGAGTAAACAGTGGTCAAAAATTTTACATTTTGGCCAAACACTTGTATTTTCTCATCCATGTAACTTATTACCATTTGTTCTTTGCAAATTTGTCCCAAATATGTCAGATAGCTATTTCCTTAATCTCTCAAAAAAATTTTTTTTTAAAAATTTTTCTTTGTTTTTGCCATTAAAAATTTTTTTTTTAATTTTTTCAAAAAGAACCCATTTTTTTTTTTTTTTTTGTTCAAAAGGAAGCTTTTCTTAAAGAGCTTTTTGGTAGCTTAGTGGAATGCAAATCTATATCTATCAAAATAAATGTTTGCATTTCTTTTGAGGTTTTCTCCAATACCATCATATGTTCCTTTACCATGAGCAGTTGCTTAAAAATGCCACTCAGCCATTCCAAAATATTTATCATGAGCTATAAAATTTAGATTTGCGAAGCTACTTTTGTTTTATCTTCTGCTACTCATAAACTGCAATGTCATCATATTTTAAATGGTCGGATATGATTGCTATAATTTTGTGTGCCAGTATTTCATCTTTTACATATATAGTTCTCTGCGAAATCATATGAAATAAAGAACTCAGGCTTCAAATATATCTACAAATCCATGAATTTTGACTATGCTGTTCTATTGCTTTCTATTGCTTGCAATTATGTAGCTTGTGCCTGTATTTCTCCCACCATAAAATGTTTCACATGAAACGAGTGAATTGCAACTAAAACAGTGAAAGTTGAAACAAAAAATGGAATTTTTCTATATCTTTATTTTGCATAATTTAAAAATTATGCAAAAGCGTTTCTGTAACAATATTTTACGAAAAGTTTCCCACAAGGACTGTTAAAATAAGTCACATTTCAAAGCCGTGCGAGAAAAATAGAATTTAAAAAAACTATTTGAATGGAAAATGAGAAAGACTTTAAATGATGATTGAACAATTAAAATGATGAAAATAAATAAAACACAATTGATATATTTTGTTATTAAAAATTTGTTTAGCTTCTCATTGTTTTGGTTCCATACAATAATGAAACCAAAAATTGGTTCCGTAAAATAATGCACGGACTGTCAATATGCTGACAAATACTGCCAAAGAAAAATTGCTACCAAAAGCAAATTGTCAGTTCAGACCAGGGCTACAGAGACGGAGTTGAGGGTTTTGTACCGGAGTCGGAGTCGGAGTCGTATTACCCACAAAAACTCGCGAGTCCGACCTCTAAATTTTTCGGCAAATAAATTAAAAACAAATTTCTAATATATTCCAAGATAATAATTTTTCGATATTGGCGATGCAGTATGGGCATTTCCTGGTGTCACACAGTGGTTGACAAATTTAGAGCGAAAAAACTCATAACTCTTTTTTATAAGTACATATAAGGATAAAAATTTATACGAACAAATGACTTGGTATGGCACGATTTTACGCCAAAAATTAACGGATTCGATTGAGTTTGTGTGGCGTTTCCCATATAAAATTAACTGACATAAAACCTACAAAATCATTTCATAATACAAGGGTACAAGGTTTTTGTTAATTAAGAACTGAATGTTGTTTAAAATGTTATTTGGGACGCTGAATCCAATTCAGCACTAAGTATTTTTCAGCTCGACTTTCGAGATATACCTTTATGGCCAGAATTAAGGCACTTCCGCTACATATATTGGAATAACTTGAAAATGGGTCACCATATTCAGTTCAAAAAAAAATTCAAAATTCGTCAGCAATATTATCTTAAGGCCGCGCTTACACTGATTTTAAATTTGACCAGTAGTTTCAGAGATATCGTTGATGTTAAAAAAAAAAAAATTTAAAAATAAAAGTTTTTGTTTGTTAAAAATTCATAAAAAAATAAAACTCCAATGGAACTAAACACACTGCAAAAAAATGCTGATCTGTTTGTTGAGTGCCCGCTGTTGCCATCACATCCCTATTTATATGTTAATGTTAGCGAAGAACATGTAAATTCTTCCAGCTTTTCTCTTTGTGACTTTATAAGCCTTTTTGTGGTTTGGTCAATTAAACTTTGCAAAGCCACTTCGGCAGATGTTTCTGAAATCGTTATACCATTGCAAGGGTAAAAATAGTATTAGGCAACAAAGAGTTTTTTCTTAAAAAGCTCTTTGATGGAGATGGAGATATGTCAGCATTACGTTCTTTGGCGCCTGCATGCATAGAAGCATACGAACTGTTTGAGAATTAGCCATCAATGTACATCGCCAGCGCTTCTTCACTACTATAAGGTATTATTTCTGTAGATGGCGTATTTAACAATTTTTCTGGAGAAACATCTATGGTTCTAACAACGTCTGCAGCAACTCTTTTGCCTGCTTTTTGAAGCCTACTTGCAACAGCAAATGTTAACTCTTCTTGGGAACAAGTGTTCACAAGCGTCTTAATTTTTAACCACTTTGATATTTGCCCTCCTTCTTAAAACGATTTAGAAGGTCGTCCGGCTCTTGATGGTCCTTCCTCCGAGTCTTCTTCCAAAACTCTTGATGAGGCTTTACTGGGAAAAAGAAAAGATTCATCCAACCAATATTTAAAAATTGACTCGAAAACATTATTTGTTCTGGGTGCATGCATCCACTTCTTCGATAGTTTGCTGAGAAAATTTTAAGCTGATTGCTTTACTTCATGCTTATGGTCATCCTCTTCATCATTTTCTTTAACACATTTAATGAAAATGTAGGCCCTAATCATGTACAACGCAGCGCAACGCCACAGAACTAACGCAACGCCAAAGAATAACATTGAAAGCACAAACAATGTCATAAACATTTTGTAATTTTGTTGTTGCTTTCTACAGAAATTCACATTGCGTTTTAAAATTTCAAACGCTCCATTGCTTGGGTCGTTGAAAATTTTAAAACGGTACATGAATTTCTGTTGAAAGCAACAACAAAATTACAAAATATTTATGAAATTGTTTGTGCTTTCAATGTTATTGTTTGGCGTTGGGCTGCGTTGTACATGATTAGGGCCGTAATGTATAGCAGCGTTATTTTTTCTTCTGGTCTTTTCCAGAGTAACAAACATTGAACAAATTCCTTTTAGTGATAGACATTGCAACCTAAAGATACGATAGAAAAATGTTTTGGCAAAAATAAGCAGCTAATTTCTTAAACATTTAACAATGCACATGTTATAGGGGATAAAAACACAAAAATAGCAGCGACAGCTGGTGAAAGTCACATTTAAAAGTGTATCACAATTTACAATACATATTCAATTCCACAATTAATGAATACATTTTAATTTGCATACATATTTTTCTAAACGGAATGCTTAATCAGCGGAACATTTTAAATTTAAAAAGTATATACCTCTGTTGTATCACGTATCAAATTTTATTATGATAGCATTAGTTGTTACGGTTTTAGGCGTGAGTATAATTTCTAGTCATTTAGAACGTATTTGTCCAAAATCTTATATCATGCCGTGCATTATGTTAGTTTTTTTAACAAAATTGTAAATTTTTTAGGGTCTTTGTTCTACATTTTGTTTCATAGCACGGATCGGATTTTGCTGGATTTCAGTCCCAAACTGCTTAGGATAACTAGAAGCAATTTCACACCAACATGTTCTTATCTTTTGAGTTTTTCGAAAGTGAGCGTGTTTTAAACAGACGGACATGGTTAAATCGACTAAGAGTTACTCAAGAAACCAGAATATATATACTTTATGGGGTCTTCGTGTTTTCAACAGACGGACATGGCTAAATCGGCTTAGAGTTACTCAAGAAATATATATATATATATATAGTATATATATACTTACTGCCTAATAAAAAAAGTTTCACACGGAATGACAAACTTTGTATACCCTCATTCACCACTAGTTTTTTTTTTTTTTTTTATTTTTTTTTTTAATATCACCTATTCTAAACCCGCGAAGCTATACGCTTGGCTGCAGGAGACCAGAGGCTCTGGCGGGAATCGAACCCGCAACCCCGGCGCTGATAGACTAGCTCACTACCAGCTAGCCTACCGGGGCACCCAGCCCTGTTTCAGACGATTGTAAGAAAACCATACAATTTCATTGGCAGATAACTGTCTGACAATAAATTCATCTGCCAACATTGCAGATGGCAAGCATGGCAAGAATTGCTAGATCTGTTTTTAGATATTGTATGAAAATGAAAAATGAGTGTAGAAAAAAAAATTTTTTTTAAATTTTTAACGATAAGTTAGTAAATTAAATTGTAAATTAGAGCATACTTTATATGCTTTTGTTTAAAAAAAAAGAATAAATATTTAATATGTTTTTATATTAGCAAAATGTTAACATAAAATCCTTTTTTTTTCTCAAAAATACATAACTCCACAGATTTAGCTCAAAAAAGTCACATTAGAAAATATTATTAATTTGTATTTATAAATATTCATAAACAGAAAACAAACATTTCAGAAAATTAACATTACAAAAAACTTTAAACGCTTTTTTATATACTTTATTTCATAAACTTTAAAAGTATTATTTACTTCATAATCATCATTAACTTCATAATCATCATTATCTTCATAATTATCATTAAAATAGTCTTCATCATTGTCATCATTATCTTTTTCACTGTGGGGAAGAATAAGTGACTCCAATGCAGAGTTTGGCATTTGCTCCATTTTCTTTTTTCACTGCATTTACGCAAAAAGTGCTGCCTACTTTTAAAGTCCTTATTTCTAGCTTCTTGAGATTCTTCAGTTAGTTGGCCAATAGGCAATGGGGAAAGCGATATAATTTCTGGCCATGGATAATTTTTAACAAATATCCTGGCAGTATCATTACCGAAATTTGAAAATCTTTCGATATTGACCAATGCCACTGGAAACAACTATTAATATTGTATGCATATTTGTATCAACTGCAAATCAATTTTTGTAATTTCTGCAGAATGCTGAAGTATTCTTAAAAAAACGCCTAAGCTTTAATTATTTATGCAATAAGCTTTAAGTAAATATATATTTACTTTTTACGAGATAATTTCTCGTTCGTGAGTGAAATTCAAACTTGTTATGTCGTTGTGAATACACCAAAACTATTTTTATGTGAGTGTGCGTGATTTAAAATTACTCACGCACCCATCTCTAATAAACATCACACTCATTACACTCATTAGCTACAATAACAACAAAAGATAATGAAAACAACTTGTTTTTTTGTTTGTTTTTTCACATTGATTTTTAGCAACTGGAGCTCTCTCACAAAAACCTTCATAACTCAAAAATCGCACAAATGCGCAAGTAGGCATTTTGGGAGTTAATATCTCATATTTTAAGAACATAAAAGCATTTTTTCCTACACTCATCTGCAAAGTTTTTTAAACTCAATGTATAATATCAAAAATACCACATTTTTAGAGCAATTTGATTTTTTTTTTTAATATATCTAAAACATTTATCTTAACAAAAAATAATTTTTTATATACTCATATACCTGAAGTTGAAGGTTCCATTATAAAACTTTTACTTATAGAAGTTTTAATAAAAAAATATAATCACAATGCGCGAAAAATTAACAAGAATTATTGAACTTTGAACACACACTGCAAATAACGTAAACAACTTAGAATTTTTATTTTTGCAGTTAGTGATGTAGAATTTTATCTTCTTTCATATGGTATCAAATACGTTTGTGAAAGTTAAAGTTCATTTTTTGAATTTATCGCCACTTTTTATGGGTTTCGCCCCTCTGTGCACCGTCTGCGCGAGGCTTTATTGTGTTCTTTGTTTTTTTTTTAGACACTTGTATGTAGATAAATGCCTTTTTAATTAAAAAAAATTAATTTATATATTTTTCTTCAATTAAAAATGTCATGTTTTTAAGACTTAAGAAAATTTGGTTTTAAAATTAGGCGACTGTTTTTCTTTATTTATTTTACTTGTTTTAATATCTTTCTAAATATATTCTATCTATATCTATCTATATATATAAAAATGAATTATGTTTATATGTTTGTTTGTCGCTTTATAGACTCCGAAACTACTGAACCGATTTTCCTGAAATTTTTACAGTAACATCACGTGAGCCCTAAAATAAAATAGGCTACTTATTTTTTCGATAGGGGCAGGGGAATTGGTACCCCCCATAGGATGCCAATATTAATTATCGCATATCTTAAGAGCCGCTGCACGCATTTTGCTGAACTTTTTGTAGTAGGATCTTCTAAGCCCCAAAATTTAAATAAAATAGTAGCGGGGGAAGTGGTTCCCCCCATAGGACGCCAATGTTTAATATAGCATATCTTAAGAACTGTTATAGTGAGAATTTTCAAACTTTGTAGAAGTCACTCTTATGGTATACTACTCTATTGAGAATAAAAATAAAGCGGTAGGCGCAGGGGGGAAATACCTCCCATAGGATGCATATATTAAATATCGCTCAACTGAAGAACTATAAAAGGGACAGTCTTCAAACTTGGTTAAAGCTACTATTATGGTAAAATATAAATTTCAATATAAAAATGGGCGGGGTTGACAGGGGAGGAGCAGTACCCCTCATAGATAGAAATATAATTAAGAGCCGCTGTACGCATTTTGTTGAACTTTTGGTAGTAGGATCTTCAGAGCCCCCAAATTGAAATATAATAGCAGCGGGGGAAGTGGTACCCACCATTGGACGCCAATGGTTAATATCGCATATCTTAAGAACTTTTATAGTGAGAATGTTCAAACTTTGCAGAAGTCTCTCTTATGGTATACTATACTTTTGAAAATAAAAATAAAGCGGGTAGGCGCAAGGGGGGAAATACCTTCCATAGGATGCATAAATTAAGTATCGCTCAACAGAAGAACTATTAAAGGAAGAGTCTTCAAACGTGGTTACAGCTACTACTATGGTAAACTATTAATTTCAATATAGAAATGGGCGGGGTAGACAGAGGAGGAGCAGTACCCCTCATATAAAGAAATATTAAATACCATATATCTGAACACAAAAGTTATCAACCTTTACAGGACAACTTTCAAAACAAAAAAAAAAAAAGGGGGTAGGTGCAGGGGGAGCATAAATAAATAAATTACACATTAAAAAAATACTGCAATTTTTTTCTTATTTATTTTTTTTACCAGTGTAGCGAAGCGCACCGGGTTAAGCTAGTATATATATATAAATGAATGTATGTATGTTTATTTGTTTGTTTGTTTTTACCTTATAGCCGCCTAAACGATCTTCATGAAACTTTAACAGTATATTACTAATGGTCTGGAAGGATCGATAGGCTATATATTTTTTGGAAATTTTGAGTAGGCGTGGCACCTCACATACAAAGACAATATACATTTCTGCATATATAGAGAACGGAAAGGCTTAAAGTTTCCAAATTTGGTACAAGCATTTTTTGGTCGGGATTGGATAAGTGGGCGTGGCACAAAATTGCTTTATTTATATCTAAAGAACGGTAAGAGAAAAATTGTCCAAATTTGCTACACATTAGAGTTATCAATACGCAGACTCTCTAAAAAATGGACAGTATTAGAGAAGTGGGCGTGGTTCCTTCCATAGAAAGACGTTATATTTTTCTGTATATCTAGAGAACGGTTAGAGCGAAGGTTTCCAAATACACAACATCCGACAAAGTGTGGGAGGGATTGGAAAGGTAGGAGTGGCACCTCCCATACAAATAGATTATAGATTTCTGTATGTCTGAGGAACGGCAAAAAACAAAGTTTCCAAATTAGATTCAAACATCTTGGTACGTAATACACAACATCTGACAAAATCTTTGCGGGATTTGAGAAGTGGGCATGGCATAAAATAGATTAATTTATATCTAGAGAACGGTAAGGTAATAGTTGTCCAAATTTGGTACACATTATATCTTACACACAATTTTGTTATATTGCATATTGTTAAATATTGTTTTTTTAATTGAAATTTCGTCGACTTAGAATGTAAACAAACCTGCTTAATCCTTTTTTACATTATATGAAATTGTGATACCGTTTAAAAGATAAAGAGCCGCTGCGTCAACTAATAAAAGCATTTCCTTCAATTTGGGACGCGAAAGAATATTAGAAAATAAGCCAAATATAAATATGTTTGCTTAAGCTAGAAATGGAGAGCGTTAGAAGCTTATTGCCCGTCCCGTTAAATTTGCTAGAAGTTAGTTTGCAACGATATGTATGTACATTTGTACACGCAGAGAAAAAATATGGTTGGGCATAGTTACGGACAATACACTATGTTTATTGTAACAATAATTGTTGTCGTACACAAAATTTTGTTATTTTTATTTAGTATCAACATTATTATAGTTACTGTAAACATGTCAATGTTTAACGCAAATATAAATTTAAGTATCATCAGAATCAATGAAAAAATAGATTTTTAATTTTTTCGTTAGTTAGGGCCTTTTGCGTTTTAGGTAACGATATTATTTGTTATTCAGTGGTATTCAGTAAGCTATTTAAAAAAAATACCCATTAAAAAACCAAGTTTAAAGAAATAAGAAAATAAAGAAATTGTAGGTGCATTAAAAAAAATTGTTTAGTGTCACAAAATAAAATATCAATGCTAAAAACATTTTAATATTTTTTTGAAAATGGGACAAAAATATTGACCATTGTTTTGTGTTATTTTAGAGAAAAAGAATGAAAATTCTATAAAATAATTTATAAATATTTGTTAAAAATATTATGTTTAAGGTTGCTGCATATTATGATGTGAATTATCTGTAACAGTTTTACGTTAAGGTTTCCAGTAAGTAAATAAGCATAAATATATATTTAAAATAGTTTCCGGTTTTAGATTTAATCTACATATTATTATGATTAACATGATAATAATATGATTACTTCTTGACTTATTATTATTAAAATTTTTCTTTCCATAGTTTCTTTATTGAATCTTCATATATTAAATATGAACTAACAATAAGTAATAAAATCTTATCCTAATACTTTAATTCATGTCCTGCCAGTGCCACGGCTTCTGTTCACATATTTATGTGTTTATCGCTCTTCCGATTGGGTGAGTGCTGCAGTGTCTCTGCTCCTTAAGCGAGTATGGCCGCCATAATTTAAAATATTTTGAGCTAGTGGATTTGGGTGTAGTTCAATCCTTTTTTAAATATTTTACTGCGTATTTCGTTATCATAGTTTTTACTAATGGCACATTGAGATCCTTGTGGATATTTGAGTTTTGGACGTACCAGGGGGCGGCTGTGATTATTCGAAGCAGTTTATTTTGGGGCCTTTGAATTTTTTCGTTAGAAGCCGAGGCAGTGCCCCATAACTGAATACCGTAGCACCAAATTGGTTTTAATATAGAGTTGTAAAGAAGAAGTTTGCAATCGAGACTAAGGACAGAATTCCTTCAATAAGCCAATGAATTTGAACGCCTTTTAGTTTCATTTGAGTTAATTTTGCATCTATATGGAATTGTCACGTTATACGGCGATCTAGATGTATACTGAGATATTTTACATGCGAATGCTGAGGTATTATTTGATTACTAATTTCAATAGGGGTGCATGAATCCCGACACAAGGGGAATATTATATGTACGCATTTTTGCTCGTTATTATCCTCCATTGTTTTAACAATATTTCTAGTTGAAATATATGCTGCTGTAAGTAACAAAATGCTTCATGATGGTTTTCATGCACGCTTAGGAAAGCTGTATCGTCCGCAAAAGTTGAAGTTTGGGTGTAGTTCTTAGTTGGCATGTCTGAAGTATATATAAGGTATGATAGTGAACCCAGGATGCTGCCTTGTGGGACTCCAGCGGCAATTGGCTGAGGAGAACTTAAAAAGTCGCCTTCTTTAATAATGAATGTTACGACCTATAGGGATGGGCAATTTGAAGAAATATATCGATATATATCGTATCGATATTTTTTAAGAGTATCGATATTTATTAGTTAAAAATATCGATATATCGATGTATCGAACGTATTAAGCTCAAATATTTTTCTTTTATTATTAACATTCCAACTTTCATGAGTCTATTGCTGCTAATAAGCCATAATTAAGGCCATTCTTTGCATAGCCATTTCCAGAATATTTTTTCCTTATTTTTTTGTTGTCATCTCTTAAAAAAACCGCGACAAAACTGAACTGTGTAATCTATGAAAGTTTACTATGGATATTGTTGCCATTCGCACTGTTATCAGTACATGAACTGTTTTTTGTTTAAAGTACTGATTTATGCATTACAAGCAAATCAGTACGCAAATGTACTGATTTTTTCATTAATGTACTATTTTTGTACTGTTATTAAATAATAATTTTGTTCAGTATATAGTTTATCATACTGTCAAATTGTTTGCGATACAAATATTAATATAGATGTCCTTATCGATGAGTTATTAACATTAAAGATTTTTGCCGAGTCAGTATGAAAAAAGAAGACAGTAGAAGAAAAATGGAAAATGTTTCTAAATGGTGGTGCATTAACGAATTTAAGGAAATGTGTGATTTTATTTCTTCCATTCCACATTCAAACGCTTTTACAAAACGAGTCTTTAGTTTTCAAAGTGGATAAAAGAGAGGAATAAAACCTAGAAAGTGAGATGCAGATAAAGACAAACTTTGGTTATAGTTGTAATGAGTTTTACAATTTCTTAAAGAGTGAAGACAGGAAAAAATGGGGACAATGTACATAAAGGCCATAAATATTTTTAACTTGTAACATTGTACATATTTATGCCCATACATATGTAAATATATTATTTATAAAAATAAATATTAGGTATAAGATCGTCTGAAAATCGATTGTGCCTTTTGCAATAATTACAATTATTAATAGTAATTAGTTGTAAATCCCTTTTAAGTAATTTCTTTAAATTATTTTGAAGATAAAAACATAGCAAGCTTCGTTATTTCAATGGTTGAATTGTTTTTTTAAATTGTTGTCCATAACTGTAGCTTGGTGCTAAAAAGGCCAATGTCAAATATGTAATTTATTTTTGAGAAAATTTAAATTTTAGTATTATATAGACGAGTGAAATTGGCTGGCAAAACCTCTTTAAAGCTGTTCTCGATTAAATTAGACATTTGCTGTTTCCGCAAAATAAAAAAGATGAATGAAAAATTAAATTAATTATGCTGATAGATATAGCAAAAAACTACTTTTATTTAATTTTATGTTGACCTATATTCAAATAATATAATAGAATAAAGGAAATAAAATTTTTACAATTAACTCAAATAGCAAAATATTAACCTTGGCCCTTTTAGTACCAAGTTTTAGACATAATAAACTCAAATTTTGCGTTTAATAAAACTAATGTTGCTTTGAAAAATATTAAAAGAAGTAGATAGTAAGAAATAAAGAATCGAATTTTTAACAACTTGTTGTGTTTTAGATTTTTTGGTTATTCACTTTGTATTCCCGATAAAAATATATACGGAATTGAATTCTTGTTTTGAAAAAGTTCAGTTTTATTAATTAAATTTTGTCACTGTTCAAATTATAGACTGAATTCAAGTTTTGGCTTAAAGAAGATTAAAGCTTTTAATGTTTTTATTATGCAATTTTATATTAAAAAAGTAAATGTACTGTTTTTTGTGCAATTGTACTGATTTTTTTTCTCTTATGTACTGATTTCACTGATTTCAAAACTGCCAGCCCTAACTATGGAAAAGCGCCGTTATTTTTTTAATATTAGCTAAAAAACATATGATGCAATTCTTAAAAAACAACAGTATTGTAAGCAGTTGAGCAACGGTTAAAATGTTGAATTTTATTATAAAGAGATCTTAAAAATATCGAATTCGATAGTCGTAGATAAATATTGATGTATCGATATATGGGTATTTTTAATATCTGCGATAAATATCGATTATAATTTTGTTAACTATCAATATTTTGATATATCGATATTTATTGCATATTTTTTTTTTCTTCAAAAGCTTTTCTTATGGCGCTTACTATCCGATGGGCTTGTTCAATTGTGCTGTGTTCTTTTCTAAAACCGAACTGATGGTTAGGAATATATCTATTTTAATTTAAAATTGGGACTAATTTTAATAGAAAGAGTTTCTCCAACAGCTTTCATATATTAGATAATAAGCTTATAGGCCTATATGACTCAACTTTTGTGTGATCTTTTCCTGGTTTAGGTGTCATGGTAACTAAGGAAACTTTCAATTCTTAAGGGTAGTATTCAAGGCGTAAAATAGCATTAAAAATAAAAAGAATAAGTTTCTTTGCTATGCTGGGAAGCTCCAAAAGCATTTTGTTACTGATCTTGTCAAAACCAGGAGTTTTCTTGGGTTTTAAATCACAAATAGCCTTTTCGATTTCTCTTATTTCGAATCTTAGGGGAACAGATGCTCTAACATCCACAGGTGGTAACTCCATAGCAATATTGTGTGATGTATGAGGGGTAAATACGTTTTTCAAATGATTAACAAATAGATTTCCATTTTCTGTATCATTTCTTGCCCAACTTCCATTAAAGTTTCTTAAAGGTGGCTTAGAGATAACTGGCCTTTTAGGATTTCTAGCTGCACGCCATTATGAGTAGTCTGATTGTGGAGTTGGATCCAGTTTCTTAGATATTTTTTCAAGGATGCCGTTTTCTGAGACCGCAGTTATTTTCTTAAACTTATTGTGCACTCTTTTAATAATTTCTTAAGTTGAGGAGATCTGTGCAATTGTCACTCTGTTCGAACTCTGCTTTTTTCGGTCAAGAGCCGCTCGACATCTGTAGAATATATTTTATTATTTTGATGGTTTTGCTGGAATGATTAACAGCTAGTTTAAGAAAACTGTCAAAATTTACAATAGAGATTTCCACATTCTCCGTTGTAACAAGCGGAATATTTTCTGTGCAATGGGTGCTGAGATATTTTTTATATTTTAACCAATTTATTTGTGAGGTTGTCTTCGCTAAGTAACCAGACGAAGATACGATTCTATTGGGGTTCATTATAGTAACAATTGTAGGTATGTGATCTGAAGATAATTCTAAAGAAGCTTCAACATGAATCGCTTCTGTGGGGATGTTTTAACGACGCCAAAATCAATGACATCTGGAATTTTTCGCGGATCAGTAGGCCAATATGTTGGTTGTCCGCTCGTAAGATTACTTCTTATGATAATAATATGATTACATTAAATTATAATAGGATGTAATAAAAACAAATAAGGCTTAAGTGAAAATTATGATGTAATATTCCGAATATATTTGGTCATAATATGATTCAATAATAATCGTAATATGTTGACTACAATCATGAATCTTATTATAATATGTTTCTGTTAGAATATGTTTACCACAACCATGTTTTTTCATTGCATGTATATATTAGATGCCTCTAATAAGACTTATTACAAGTCATTTCAGTTCATTGATTCTTTTCAATTCAATTGTGTTCCTGTGTGTTAGCAATGACTTGAATCATACGTCACGCCACGATGAAAAAAATTGCATATCAATTTTGAAAAATAAAATATTTACATTTAAAATACAAACATGGTCGATTTTAGGAATCAAAGGCGATTGCAGGATGTTATCCTGAATGTTTTATAAAATGTTGTTTCCTAAGATAAAAAAGATTTTTTGAAAAGATAATTGGTACCTGGTGGAAACCAGAAGTGGTCCCAATTTTGTATCCGTTACGTTTTGCACTTATTCTTATTGTATTGTTTAGGACTGAAACTCCCTTATCTGCAATACTAAGAACGTTTATAAAAGCTGTTTTCTATTATTTAATCGTTCAAAGCGATACAAGTAAGTATCGATACATTTTTTTCGATACTGAGTAGGTATCGATACTTTACGAGCGATACCACATCGAGTAAAAGTATCCATACCTTAGAGGTATCGTTCATACCAACAAATGGCGTAAGCCTGTGTTCTACAATTACATACCACAATACAGAAGCGACAGGCATTTTGGGTGTTTATTTATTTTTGCATGCAGTAAAATGTTTTTTAGGTCCAAAAGCTTACAAAAAATTTATGTCAGAATGTTATCGAAAGCTTTAACGTTTATCTTCAATGGATGGAGAAGAATAGCCGCTCTTTGGACTATTATGTTGGTCTTGAAAAAATTTGGAGGAACTGCAGATAAAAAAATAATTTACATTTTTTCTCGTTATACGAGCCCCAACCACTATTAATTCATACACCAAATATTTTTCACAAATATACATTTAAAGATCCATATTTTAGAACATAAAATAGACAGCGCCTAAAAATTTCACTTTTCTGAAAGGGCGTTTTGTTGTCTTTGAATTTATAAATATATTTTTGCATATATTAGAATAACTGTTTTAAAAACACAAACTTAAACAAAAGTTCATTATTTTATTTTATATTATTTGACCAATATTATTTCGTAGTCTATAAATGCATTTTAAAGTCAAAAGAAAAATTAGATTATTACTTACTAAAGCAATATCAGAAAGCAAAAAAGCGGAATTTTTTTTATCATGGTTATATTTGAATTTTGGCAATAAAGCGTGCTAAGCCATTTTGTAAAGAAAATCGAATTCTGATTGTTAATAAATTTAAATCGGGCAGGAGCTATAGCAAAATATCGACTTAAATTATCTTCCCGAATCAACAGTAAAAAGTATCGTTAAAAAAAAAATATAAAAAATTAAAAGTTGGTGCAATAACTTTAAAAAAGAGAACCGGTCTTCAAAATAAGGCTTAGCAGCAAAGGAGCTTTAGCGGATTTAATTAAACAAAATCGTCGGAGCAAACTTAAACAAAAATTCGACTTTAAGGTTAATTTATAGACTGTACGAAAAAAAAATGGTCAAATAATTTTGGTATAAAATAATGAACTTTAGTTTTAGTTTGTGTTTTTAAAAAAGTAATTCTAATATATGCAAAAATCTTTTTATAAATTTAAAGACAGCGCTGTCTATTTTATTTTCTAAAATATGAATATTAAAATGATAATTTGTGAAAAAATATTTGTTGCATGAATAAATATTGGTTAGGGCTCGTATGCAAACATGAACTCTTAGCTTCATTAGCCCTGCCAGTACAAATTTACGTACACTAGAACATGTATTTGTTATTTTTGTATAAATATACCTTTTACTTGATTTGACATTAGCTCTTTAATCGAAAAATATACATAGAAATTTTAGACTCTTAGTTACGTAGTTATAAAAAAAAATTTTATTTTTTATCAACAATTTTTCTTGTAAAATAAAAAGGAGCTGGTTAAATTTACCAGGGCCTATGTTAGAAAATTTCTTCTTCGTAGCTAAAGGTTAATATATATTTTTTGTTATCTTATTAAATATTTAATAGAAGTTAAAGTTATTTAATAAAAAGCTTTAGCCTTAGCATATTACAATATAACGTTGTTTTTTTTTTCTTTCAAATTAAAATGAAAACAAGTTTTAAATTATTTTTTTTAATTTTAGATAATATGATTTCTAAATTAGATCTACATAAAATTTGATATCTCGAAATAATATTTTTAAAAGATAACAAATTTTTCTTAGAAAATACACTAGAAGTATACATTTATGATCATGATACATATAAATCATTTCGATAACGAATTTAACTATTCTACATCACTGGTTTTTGTATTCAACTCTACAGTATATAAGCCTTGTCGACAATTCGGATTTGCACAGTATCTAAAAGAAGATCAAAATGAATTCTTTAAAGTTTTACGCAATTGTACTCGTGGTTTTTCCCATTTATGGAATACAAAGTGAAATGCTTTTATCAAAAAAAGGCGTTAGTTATTATGTAGACAAGATAACAAAAGTAAGAACATTTAATTAGAGAATTGAAAAATAAATTTAGAGTTACAAAAAACAAATTAAATATAATTTTCCTTTTCCACATGTTTTAGGTCAATTGGTATACAGCCCATGTTGAATGCAGTACCAGGGGTATGGCTCTTGTAACAGTTGAAGATAAAGAACAAAATGATGACATTGTTGATGTAGCAGGTACAGATGAGTAAGTTTATCAGCTCTACGATTTATTGGCAATTGATTAAAATAATTGTTTTTTTGTAGAGCCGACGAAGCGACTTTCTTATGGGTTGGCGGAGTTGGTCAGGAAGACTCAACTGCCTGGATTTCAACCGGAAGGCCTCTTAAACCCTCAGTAAGGTGTACAGCTGGTGCAGGCTGCACTGCGGCAGATAATACTGCAGAAAATTGTTTCACAATTGGAGCTATTAAGGCTTTGAATAGTATAGCCTGTACACAATTACGTGGATTTATTTGTGAAAAACGTGGAGAAGATTGTTGCAAGAACAAGCCAAATATTTTACTTAATCTCTCACAAAAAGCCAAATAGGGACAAAATTAAATATAAAAAATTGTACTTAATTAATTAAAATAAAATTAATTATATTAACCCTACAAGTTGTATTCATTTAGTTTTTATTTCTTTCTCCCCTTTGCAGGCATGAACGTTTTTTACTATTGAACTTTTTTAGTGCTTTTTAAATTCGAAAACAACTCATTACCCCTAAAACGTAAGAGTATAGGGTGTTTTTTTTTTAGCTAAATGAGAAAACAGAAATGTTATTGGTACGAAAATATTTTTTGTAATAATGTGGTAGATAATTTTATTTATTTCTTAAATATGGTCCATTCGATCAGTCCAATTTTTTGCTACTTCTTCATATAAATCTGGGCATATGCGGTCAATGGTCCCTTAAATATTGGTTTCCAAAGCTTCAAGAAGTGCTGGTTTGTCGGCATAAGCTAATGACTTAAAATAACGCCATAAAATGTAATCCAGAGGCTTTAAATCGCACGAACAAGGGGTCCAGTGAACAGGATAGCGCTTGCCATTCACCATAACGGTAGCTTCTTACTAATTTTGAAACAGCGTGAGAGCCGGACGAAACGGTAAATTTTAATAGCTGTAATGGTAATAATGGTAACGTTCTGAGAATTGTTTTCGCTTCAAAAACGGCTATTTTGGTTATTGACGTAGCCATTTAACCAGAAATGAACTTCTTAAAATGGACATTAAATGGCTCTATGAAACTCGCGAACAGCTTTTTTTTTTTGTAAATTTCCGTTGCGCTGTTCTAGCGCTAAATGATTCATGATGACTTGACAAGCTTTCTTAAACAGAGATGTCAGCACAGTTTGATATTCTCAGCTGTGGTTTTCATGGGTAACCGCGGATGTCTTAAAATCAAATTTTTCAAGGGAGCGGAAAAAACATTCAAGATCGAACTTAGGGCTAGGTATTGAACTTTTTGAAATTGGTCATTACGTAAAAAAAATCTGAATTGGTCCATATATTTTCAGACATTTTAAGAACCATATAAAGAGCGTTTAAAATTATGCAATATTGCATCAACATCTCAAAATCGGAAAAAATTGACATACGCGGTTACCCATGAAAACCACAGAGTTATCGATATAGAAATGTCTTAGTCTGTTAAAAGAAAAAACACACCCGATACCCTGTATGAATTTCACACTTTTAAACAAATCATGCCCATTAAAACAAGTGAGAGTGCTATATTCAGCTTTGTCTAGTCTTATCTGTATACACTTCACTATAGCATTAAAAAGGCAATTTCTGAGTATTTTAATTTTGTGTTGGAAAAATATTTATTCCATTTTTAACACTAACAAAAATTTTGTGTATAAATATATTTAAATAAAATATGAACCACCTAATTCTCCTTTCTTGGCCGCTAACGTATATGCGCTAGGTAAAATAAAAAGTGTAGTAAAATAAAAGCTTAAAATTTTCATTTGTGCTTTAAAGCATACCCACCAAAAGCGGCCAAAAGTAGTTTTTCAATTTTTGTTTTAGAAAATTTCCGGCGGTTATTTTGATAGCAGCCAAAATAACTAATGAAAAAATGTATAAGTTACTAGGCTGTGGGCATTTTTTGCAGAAAAAAAGAAACACCACTTCATTATAAATAAAATCACCATATGTTAATTTATTTTCGCGAAATATAAGCCAGTTAATTTAAGTATTAGTGAGATGCGATGGACTGATAGTGGTGAAATTACAACAGCAAATGGCAATAAAGTACTGTTTAGTGGTAAACCAACAAGAGCTGAAAGTGGCGTTGGAATTGTTATAGGGAAGAGAAATATTGATGCCCTGATCAACTGGAAGGCAATATCAGATAGAATTATACTAGCAAGATTTAGAGGAAAAGTTAGACATTTGACCATAATTCAATGTTATGCACCCACCGAAGATGCTGAGGACGATGACAAAGATAATTTCTATGAACATCTTATTAAGACAATAAACTCCACAAGCAAGAGAGATGTCATCGTACTCATGGGAGACTTAAATGCCAAAGTGGGATGTGACAACAACAACACAGAAAAAGTCATGGGGAAACACGGAATAGGTAACAAAAACAATAATGGTGATCGTCTTATTGACCTCTGTCAAACATCCCAATTGGTCATAGGGGGAACTATATTCCCACATAAACGTATCCATAAATACACATGGACATCACCAGATGGTCGCACGCAGAATCAAATAGATCATATATGTATAAGCAGAAAATGGAGAAGCTCACTAATCGATGTAAGAACTAGAAGAGGAGCGGATATGGATACAGATCACGAACTCGTCACTGCCATCATTAAGATGAAGATTAAAGGCCAAAAACAACAGAAACATCTTAGAAGAAAGAAGCCAAACCTCGCGAAGTTAAAGAATAATAATATAAAAGAAACCTTTAACGGTAATATATCATCTGCAACATCAACAAACCGCTCATGGGACGGAACAGCTGCAATCTACAACAGCACAGCCCTACAAACTCTAGGACAGCAAGAGCCGAAGAGGAAATTGTGGTTAACAGATGATACATGGAATAAAGTTAAAAAACGAAACAAAATGAAACAGAGAATCAATAACAACGAGAATAACAACGATAACTCCCTTAGACAGGAATATAGAAATGTGGCCAAAATGGTCAAACGAGCCGCCCGCAGAGATAAACGTAACTATCTTAACAGCCTTGCCGAACAAGCTGAAGAGGCATCTGCGACCAACAACATGCGGAAGCTCCACCAAATAATAGGCGAACTCACCAATCACAAGGCGAAATGTCAACAACCAATAAGGGATAGAAATGGCACTCTACTTACCACCAATGAACAACAGTTGGAAAGATGGAGACAGCATTTCGAAGAAACGAGTAATTCCGTACCACAGAATGATCATACACCAAACTTTCTTTTGCCAAACAACAACAACACTCTTGCAATATCCTGCAGCGCACCAACAGTCCGAGAAATTTAAGAAGCAATAATCAAACAAAAAACCAACAAAGCTGCTGGTGAAGATGGTATGCACGCAGAACTGCTACTAGCTGACCCTCAAATGGCAGCTAATCTTCTTCATCCCCACCTACAACAAGCCTGGCAAGAAGAACATTTCCCTTCTACGTGGAAAAAAGGCGTTATAATAAAAATTCCAAAGAAAGGCGATCTACGTGACTGCGGTAATTGGAGAGGCATAACTCTTCTAAATATGATTTATAAGATAACTGCCAACATAGTACAGAAGCGAATACAGGAAAAGCTAGAGGGTAGCCTAAGAGAAGAACAAGCTGGGTTTCGTCCTGACAGAAGCTGCATCGACCAGTCCAACACTCTTCGAATAATCGTCGAACAATGTATTGAATGGCAAACTCCTTTATATATGGTTTTTGTAGATTTCAAAAAAGCTTTTGACATGATGAACAGATCTGCAATATGGGCGTGTCTTAAAAAGAAAGGTGTTCCCGATAAACTTATCAACATCATTAGAGCGTTATATGATGGTTCTGAAGTATCAGTCCTCCACAACGGCACCTGTAGCAACACTTTTACAACAAATGCTGGGGTAAAACAAGGTTGCCCTCTTTCGCCACTACTCTTTACTATAGTACTGGACGAAATAATGAGAGAAGTGTGTACCATCAAGAGAGGGATAACTTGGACATTTAGCAGTCATCTCGAAGATCTTGACTTTGCGGATGATATATGTTTGTTATCACATAAGATCAGTGATATGCAATCAAAGTTAGACCACCTCCAAGAACTAGCAAAGAAAGTTGGCCTAGAAATCAACGTCGCGAAAACAAAGGCTCTGAAAATAAATAACAATAGCCCACATCATATTTTATTGAACAACCAACGCATCGAATACGTCAACCAATTCTGTTACCTAGGTAGCATAATAACAACATCAGGCGGAACAAAAGACGACGTAGCCAATCGAATAAACCGAGCAAGAGCAGCATTCGGTAGACTAAACGCGGTCTGGCGCTCAACACAAATATCTAAGAACACAAAACTGAGGATATTCAAAGCGTGTGTCAAATCCATTTTACTTTATGGTTGTGAAACCTGGTTGGTATCCATAGGCACGACCAGGAAACTTCAAGTGTGTTTAAATAAATGTCTTCGTATTATTCATAAAATATTTTGGCCAGCCACTATACGCAATCAAGATCTTTGGCAACTAGCGAACGAAGAAGCAATTGGCAAACAAATAAAAAGAAGAAAATGGAGGTGGATAGGTCACACTCTGAGAAAAGATGCCACAAATATAACAAGAATGGCACTAAAATGGAATCCCCAAGGTTCTAGAAAACGTGGCCGTCCAAACAACACATGGAGACGATCAGTGAAAAACGAACTTGAACGATATGGTTTCACGTGGGACGATGCCGCAGTTGAAGCTAGAGACAGATTACGTTGGAGAAATCAACATGTTGAAGCCCTATGCTCCATTGAGGAGTAAAGAAGGACAAAGAGAATTTAAGCAGTACGTAGTTTCAAGATCCAGTAATAATAATAGTGAAAAAAAAAGATTTAATGATAAAGAGGTTTTTTATTTCGTCGAAAGTAACTTGGAAGCCTTTAAGCATATAAACAAAAGCGTTTAAATAATCTAAACACGAATAAAATTCTAATCATTTAAATTAATTTTTAACAAAATTGGACGAATCGTTATCAAGTTATCTTATATATATATATATATTTATATATTATATATATATATATACGGGGAAAAGTATGATTTTTAAGTATCTTATCGTCCACCGATTTTAATGAAACATATGTCGTTTTAAAGGTATTTGTGTGCAGATATGCACAAAATGAATTTCTTTTCTAAATTTTTAGAATTTTAGAAGTGTTTAAAAGCATTTCAATTTATTTTGAAAACACACGTACACACATGTATGTTATCACATACCATATTACGAAATCATCTGGCTTGAATGAAATATTGTTTTCATTAAACCTTTTTTGCAAATATTGCACTTCTGCAATATTCTCATAAACAACGGAAGTGAGCCAGACCACCTAGAAGTTATTTTGTTAAAATTAAACATTAATGGCCTGTTCAACGATTTCGAAAGAACAACTTCGATCGCATTCTAAGCAATCGAAAACTGATTTGGGTTCAACTAACTCTATTCTGTACGATTATTCGAACGAACGACAACTCGAAAGAAAACGTAAGTACTTTCATGCAAAAAGCGGTTTATCAATATCGAAGGTATCGTCAAGATTACGAACACAAATGTCAAAACCACTCACTTGTTGTTTTGTTGTCGAATCGTTGAATTTTAAAAAACAAGAAATATTTAAGAGTAATTTAATTAAATAATAAATAAAAATGGAGCACATTACCACTTGGACATATGTAAAATAAAAATATTTTATTGATTGTTTAAACGTAAAATTACAGTTTAAACAAGTAAGAAAGTATAGTCGGACAAGCCCGACCATTTGGGACCCACGAGCAATCATGGACAATCCTGAACAAAATTATGTTATGAGGTTAAGAGGTTATTTAACAGCTGTTTGTGCGGAATATTATTTAGGTATCTTTATCTAAATATATGAGATCTTAGGATGGGGGTTTATATGGGAGCTATGGTTTATTTTGGACCTACCAGGATAACATTTTATTATGACATATTAGCTATCGTAAAACTCATTTACGCCAATTTGTATGTGAATACTAACATTTGTAAGGAAGTTATGGCATTAAAAGCCATTTTCGGGAGTATTATTTGTATGAGAGCTATGGTCAAATATAGACCGATTCCAATAAAATTTGGTAAGATGATTTTTATTGCAATAAATTAGTTTGGACAATATTTAATCTTAATATCAGCATAATAAGATCATTTATCGGAACAAAAACCCTATCCGGAAAGAATCTTGTATTAGGGCTAAGTAAAATTATGGACCGATTCGGCCCATTTCCAATAAGCTTGGTGTTTCTGCCAATTTGATCCTATGTGCCAAATTTCATCAAATTGTCTCCAAAATTCCGACCTGTACTTTGCGCACAAGGTTACATGGACAGCCAGCCCGCCTGTCAGCTGGACGGACATCTTTGGATCGACTTAGTACGATTCTGAGTCGATCGGTATACTTTAAAGTAGATATAGGACCCATATTTTAGGGTTTTATACACATCAGCACAAATGCATAATACCCTCTCCACTATTGTGGTGTGGGTATATAAAGTCGACAATGCAGCAACTGCTAACATTTGTCGAATACATGGACGAAAATCTTAAGTTGGCGAGAGGTGCACTAGTGATTGGAGCAAATAAATTTGCGATGGACGAGCAACGGAAAAGTAGAAGCCAAAAACTAAACGCCATTGTACCACCTACGCGTTCTATTGCAGAGTAGAAGATGGTAAATGACATTATATTTTAAGGCAGAAGAAAACCATAGGTTTGAATTAATTTTGAAATAATATTTATATTTACATTTAAAATGCAGGACAAAAACAAAAAAAAGAAAAAAAACAACAAAAGCCTGCAAAAAACTGGTCGCGGTATTTACAAAGGAAACTATTTAACTTCTCTAGTACAGAAAATTAATGAGTCGCTGCTTTTGTAATTGTTTAATTGGTTTATTTATTTGTTTGCATGATTTATTTATTTTTTGCTTATATATTTTGTTTTTGATTACATTTAACCTTTGTGTACTCTTTTTTTTAAGTTTTGGTATCAATAAAATTTTTTTTTTTTATTTTCTGACATTTCTATACAGCTGATAAAACTTCAAAAACAGTTTTATGTGTTATCAAGCAAATTAGTATTAATTTTGATACTTTGAACAAAAACGGAAAAAATTATAGAAATATCTCATATGGCAATACTATATTTTTTTACTACGTAAGTAACAAATATTGACACTCGTAAGAGCAAGCGATCGAAAGCTGTCGAAATGGTTGAACCCAATCTGATTCGAAATCGAGCGAATGGATTGCGATCGCTTCGATTTGCTATCTAGATCGTTGAACAGGCTATAAACCTTTATTTTAAAAAAAACTGTTAATAAAGCAAAATTTTTGTCACAAGTTATTTTTGTTTAAATTAAACATTAAAACTTTTAATTAAAACTACTACTAAGCAAATTTACCTGTTGGGAAATTCAATTAAAACTGTAATGAAAAAATTCTTTGGAAATAATTATTGTACTAATTTATAAAAGACTAAACATTTTATGAATAAAGACAGTGTAAAGGTAAAACTTGTGTTTTTCTTATATCAAAGCAGAACCCCGATAACTGGCGGCCGAGCCAAAAGAGCGTTTAAAAAAAATCATTGAAATTATAAGAAAACTTCAAAATCCTCGAAATTAAAAATAGGATAATTTAAAAATCCTTGAAATTAAAGGCACATTCAGAATTCTATAAATAAAACCCTTAAAGTAAATAAAGGGAATATTTTTAAGGAACATTTTAAAAAATCCTGAAAGTGAAGGAAAGGGAAACTTATCCTTAATCCAAGGAAAAGACCATTTAAAAACCCTTGCAAATACAACGGTGGTCATAATCAACCCTTTAAAAGAAGCTGCAGTGAAGTAACCAAGTAGACAAATATACGCCTGGCGAACGTGTTGGATCTTGCCCCTGAGTACTAGCCGAAAAGGACTGTAGCAAACCATCCAGAGACCAGCAATGCTTGGAATCCTCTAAGTAAAATAATTACCGACATTACATGCTGAAAATCTTACCTCAATTCACATAAGAACATTGTGGTAATACACCTTACCAGCCTAAACTTTAAACTAACTTAGAAAATAGGAAATTAGTTTAGCATAAAAAAAATAAATAGAAGAAAAAATATAATAGATAAAATTTTTTTTTGTTAGAAATAAGCTTTGCAAATTTTGTAAGTGTCTGGAACAAATCCTTTGTTTTTTAATATGGAGCAATTTCAATAAAATTTGATTCACCTAACGGGTGCGGTAAATGCTCAAATTGAGCAAGGATTGCGTAACAATTCTCAATTAAATATTCCAAGCAATATTCAACAGCAGAGTACATCCAATAGAATACCACCCCCAAGACCTATTCAACCTAAGCCTCCTGTACCTATGGAGAAGATTGATTCCTCTCTTCCAACTGCAAAACCAATTTTATAAACAGACTCATCCAGTGGTTAGACAATCCAATGAATCATCAAGTATACCAAGAATATATAAACGTGTGTTTAACGTTGAAACCCTGGATAACGACATTGAGGATGAGGAAGAAGAACTGGAAGAGCAGAACCTAAATTTTTACGAGAATGAAATAAATTTTATGACAGAAGCCTTTTTGGAACCCCCTATATCGATTATTGCATTTTTGATGGTACTGCACTAAAATTTCTAGTCGATACCGGAGCAAACAAAAACTTTATAAATGAGAAAATATCATTTAATTCACTCAGCAGGCGGCGATATCCAAATAACACACAAAGTAAGTGGAAAATTTTTTGCAAGTATTGGCAATAGCACTACCAAAGATTATTCGTTCTACCTGGCTTCAAAACCTTTGACGGTATCATTGGCGATGATACTCTTCTTGAATTGGAGTCTGTTATTGACAGGAAAAAATAATACACTACATATTTCACCAAATATCGAAATCCAGCTCAAACAAAAAAATCAAAGCAAGTACAACTTGACACCCAGGATAATAGAGAATTTGCTGGACAAGTATTCATCATTGTTTGAACCAGTTAATGAAAAAACTGCAATAGAAACGGCGGTTAAAGCTAAAATTAGAACCACCACGGAAGACGCTGTTTATTCCAAATCTTATCCGTACCCCCCACAGAAATGAGGTCAATGGGCAAATAAGTAAATTGCTGGAGGATGGCATCATTAGGCCATCAAGAAGTCCATATAATTCACGCCTGTGGATTGTACCTCAAAAAGGAGAATAGCTTGGGTAAAAACAATACAGAGTCGTGATTGATTTTAAAAGGCTAAATGCCATCACCATCCCCGATGCCTACCTGATTCCTGACATAAACCACGCACTTGCTTGTCTTCACGGCAATAAATACATCTCGACAGTTGATTTAACGTTAGGATTCCACCAGATAAGAATGCTTGAAAAAGATATTAAGAAACCCGTTTTCTCAAGACCGAGTGGTAAATATGTGTTTCTCAGTTTCTCTTAGACAACTAATTGGCATCTGCTGATACGTTTATATTAATGACATTACCATCTTTGGCAAAGACATCAGCGCACATATTGAGAACGTTGAAAAAGTCTTCAGACTTTTGCAAAAAGCAAACTTGAAGGTTAACCTTTAAAAATATAAATTCTTCCAGAGGGAAGTTGAATTTCTTGGATACATCGTATCTGAACATGGCGTCCAGCCAGACCCAAAGAAAACGGCCGCTATTACTAACATACCACCACCGACTAACTTAAAAGATCTCAAAAGTTTTTTAGGAAATTTATTATCAACTGCGCTGCTATAATCAAACCATTTACCAATATAACTAGAGGAGAGAACGCGCAGGTAAGCGTAAAGAAATCCAAAAAGCATAAAAATAGAATTGGATGAACACGCACTTGACCTTCAATGACGTTAAATTATTATTGACCTCGTCCGAAATATTAGCCTACCCAAATTTTGTAAAACCTTTGCTTCTGATAGCCGACGCGTCTAATTCCGCTATTGGCGCCGTACTCTCTCAAGAGATATTGGGCAGAGACAGACCTGTCACTTACCTTTCTCGGTCGTTGAACAAGACAGAAGAGAATTACTCTACCATAGAAAAGATGCTTGTGATTATATGGGCACTTCACAAACTGCGGAACTACTTATATGGGGCAAAAGAAATTACGATTAAAACAGACCACCAACCTCTTACCTTCGCCTTAAGTAATAGTAACAACAACGCACTCTCACGTCTGCCTCCCACAACCACAACCAAAGTCATCAATAATCAGGTACTTAATGCTTTAACATCCTCAACTACCCAAACAGCTCATTCTGCCGAAGTAGACAGCACTGACCTGATTCCTTTTTTTGAGATTCCTATTAACGTCTTCAAAAATCAATTGATATTCTCAGACGGTTCAGTGGATAGATACTGCCCCATTCGGGATACCGTAGACATTACATCAGATTATCTAAATACACAAAAGAAAACCTGATAAATAGTTGAATGTTAATGGGATAATGGGCATTACGATACCAGAAAAATATCTTATGATGTTGCAAGATTATTTTGTAATATATAAACTTAGAATAACCCAACGCTTAGTATCCGACGTCTGTAACGACGAAGGGAAATTCTTAATTATTGAGGAAGAGCATTAAAGAGGTCATAGGGGTCCCGAGGAAAATAAAAAACAAATACTTGAGAAATATTATTTCCCACAAATAACAAAACTCATAAAAAAATATACAAAATCCTGTCCGGTCTGCGCGGAAAATAAGTATGACAGACATCCCCCGAAGGTAGAATTACAACCCACTCCCATACCAACATATCCCGCGCAAATAATGCATTTGGACATACTTGAAATTTTAGAAATTTTAGAAATTTATTCTTCTTCCTCCTGCAGATGCCAACAAATATCCCCTAATAGCGAATCAAGTTGTTTGCCGCTATACCAGTGTTCGAGCCTGGCTGTTACTTGGTGAAATCTCTCGCCATGTTCATCAGACTCGGCTGGTGATTGTTCATTAAATTTTTCGGTAATGAAAAAAATGTATTTTCAATGACATTCTTACGTTTAAGTTTTTAAATGCGGTTAGCATATTTTTGATTAAAATTCGCCAGTTTTCAGGCCGATGATTTCCTAATACATTTTCTATTACTGATTTCACACAGTTCCAGGCCAATAGCTCGATATCATTCAATGCAATCTCAAATTGATGGTCCTTCATAAGACGAAGAATGTCCGGTCCATTAAGAATTCCTGTAAAATAAAAACATTATGATATAAAATATAAATCTAATTTAATAAAGCAGTTAGAGTTCATACCTTCTTTTACTTTCATGCCGCTTAATCGTGGAAAAATTCGGAAGCATCGGAACCATCGGCACAAGTGGTAATTCAATAACATTATTTCTAGGCAATCTGCTTTCCTCACGTAAAGCCCAATCCCGTGTATTGTACTGGTCGCCATCGAAACGCGTATTCCATAAGCACATGAAGCACATATTTTAGTATAGCCCAATTGCATGCCTCTTAAAAGAGCTACCAATTTTAAATCTGCGCATATTTTCCACTTGTGGTTTTCATATTTAATTAACTGTATTATTTTTTCATTGATGCGTATGTCTCTTTAGTATTTGTGCTTAGTGCTATCGGAATAGGATTTTTAAATTAGTGACATGTAGCAACACTGCTTTTAAGCTACTTTTGGAAGAATCAATGAATAAGCGCCAATCTCCAGAATTATATTCATTTTGCATTGTTAAAACCAAGCCGCGGATGTCAGAACAATACGCGATAGATTTATTCTCAATAGATTTAAAAAAAGTTGTAAATCGTCTATGGCGACTGACCCCGTATATTTATACACCTGGTGCTAAAATATAAGCTCGGTTTAACTCTTTTGTCAAGAGAATGTTCTGTCTTTGAGATAATTCTAGACGCCGTACCATTATATCCAGACGATCTTGCGTGATTTCATTGTGACTGCATGGAACCGTGATGCATGACGGTTGATGGTGTCCAACTCTTACCATATATAACACTTAAAGAAAAATATGATTCGTACAAGGTACTTGTTTCAATAGTGATTTTACGGCGACTTGGCATATTTTTATATTTCCCGCACACATAACAAAAGTAATTAAACTTTTTTCACGCCTCCAGCTTAAATATTTCAATATAACTGATTAGATACAAGACTGTCAAAGGCTTTAAACTTAACTAATCACTTTCGCAAGCACTTTCCATATGACATTTAAGGGGTTGGGGAACTCTTATTTACTGTAATTGTTTTAATCAAAGTACCTGTCGAGACCTTCATGACCATGTTTTGTAAAAAAAAACAAAGCCAGGACGATTAATATTTCTACATGTTCCAGGTATAACAATAGAATATGTTATTTAAGTTTTTTACAAGACCGATTAGTGCGGTTTTGACTGCCCAATAAAAGACCGATTTGTGTGGTTTTGTAAGCACAATAAAATACAAAGATGTAAACATTTATGACTTTATTTCTTAATTCTAAGAATTTTTTAATCGGTAACTGTGGATTTTCCAAAACTCCTACCGCAGAGTGAAAGTGTGGTAATAATGCATGCATATTTCTTTGGCATAGCATAAATTTGAATATTTGTTCTATTGTTTTGTATTGTAAATGGCACAAAAACCGCATATAAAAAATTTTACGTCAAAATGTCATTGAAAATAAATTTTCTGCATTGGCACATTGTTCATACTATATACATAATGTTGAATAAAGAATTTAATAATTAAAAAAAAACCTATGAAATCTCCATATAAATTATATTCTTCATATACGTATATTGAAAAAAAGTCCCATAAATTCCCAGAAGTCGCCCCTAGTGGTATATAATGTATGACCGACCTCAATTAATTTTTTGCCCTTATCACCACTTCTTAGGGGAGTCAATAAAGGGTTTATGAAACGGATTTTGTATGAAAATCCGGTTCATAAATCCTTTACTGACATAGTTTATTTTTTATAACTTAGGCCGTAAAAATTTGATTGTAATAATAAGGGTCACCATCAACATCATCATTGAAAACAATCTCCATCCACACCACGCTATGATCTTTATAGAGAAGATGAACGTTTACAAACTTGTATATGCTGGCCATTAAAATGGTTAGGGAACTGACAATGACTGGCATGTTTTATAGCGGAGATCATGATAAAACAAAATGCTTTTGTGAAGTTGAAATTTCGAATTGGGAACCTAATGACCAAATTGTGCTTTATTGAGAAGACGTTATACTAACAATATACTTATTAATTGCAATGCTTTAGATCTGAGACCGCCAAAACACCGCACATGTGCGAATGCTCTCACACTAATGAAAAGAGCATAAGAATATAGTTTGTATTTATATTTCTCTTATTACTAGACAACACTTAACAAAATGTTCTATATAGAATGGGAGAATGCTCTTTTACTGACTGATGCTGTAATAAAAACAAATATTTTCGTTTGAGAGTTTACATTAAAACAACAATAAAAAACCCATTTTTTTTTTTGTTTTCAGTATAAATTCCCATACGAAAACTTTTATTTTTATTACAAAATCAGGCAGTTCTATGCCGAAATTACTTTATTTTGTTACTCGTAACGAAATTAGTAAGGCTTAAAATTAAGTATTTTTTGTATCATCTTTAAAGTAACTTGTATTAATTTTCAATAGCAGAAAACAAGAAATTATGACCTTTATATATGCAGTTATATTATCTTCAAATATTAAAAACTACATATTCTTCATACATATGTATATTAAAAACGACTAATGTAGTGTAATTCAAAACTTTGTTTTGAAAGTTTTTGAAGTTCGTCAATTTATAACTTTGGATTGCGATATTAATAAGTCAATTTTTATTTTGAATTACTGAACTGCGACAACTCTTTCAAATTACCTGTAAGACTAATGGTAAAAAACGTTCCAAAATTTTTTTTCAGTGGAATAAGAGAAACACAATTACGCTCAAAATTAAACAACTGAGAGAAACATAAAATGTGAATGTATGTGTTTGGCGGACTCTGATCTAAAACTTTCAATAACAAAGTTTCGAATTACACTACATTAGTCGTTTTTAATATACAAATGTCCATGATGAAATAAACAGGTGGCATTACTACGCCAGATGAAGATTTTTTGCTCTTGTATTGTTTGTCTTGTCTTATGTCAAAGTTTTGTTTATGTTTACATAAAGTCCACGTTTTGTGCTGTGATTATTGTATTGTATGAAAGTTTTTGATTATTTAAATTAAAATTAAATAAGATAGTAACCATAGTGAAATAAAAATTGGCTAAAAATTAATTTATTTCATTGCGTTAGGCAGCAAAATTTGATTTTAGTTTAATATAATTTTTGACGTATACAGAGACTTATTTCCGTTTTTTGTTGTAATGTTGTATTTGTTGCATTTGTCCATATGAAGAATATGTAGTTTTTAATATTTGAAGATAATATAACTGCATATATAAAGGTCATAATTTCTTGTTTTCTGCTATTGAAAATTAATACAAGTTTAGATCAACTACTACCACCACCAAGTTATGATACCTAGGAAGCCCGATGATATCAATAGTTGTATGGTGATCAAGTTATTGAAATCCCAATTTCATTTGTTGAATGCTCAAGAACTATACCAAACTCTAAAATTTTAGCATCATCCATAAAAAATATAACAAAATATTTTTTATTTACCATTTAATATTATTCATTTTATTTGTATTAGAATACCTATATTTTATTTATTGAAATTAGTAAATAAAGAAAAAAGAAAAAATTACGCATTTTTTTTTTATTTTATATTTTTCCATTGTTTCTCAAATATTCATTTAGCAAATTATAAATTAAATATAAAGCGAATGAGCGAATTGTATATCTTCATCTCTTTCTTTCACATCATTATATATAGTAATTTATATTTTTTCTTAATTGATAAAATATACTAACATCGACTTAGTTTAGCTCACATTAATTCAGAGAAATTGATTTAGTGGTTACAACAAAATATGGTACCACAATTAGAATTGTACTGGATGATAATATATTGTGTTTGCCGCATCGCTACAATTCGCTTTCTGATGATGATGTTAAGAAATTGCCTACTGGAACGTATCTTATATCAAGAGAAGGGGAGAAAAACTTACGATTGAAATCATTAGAAGAGAGTGATATATTTATATCCAATTCTATATATACCATCAGTGCTGCCACGACTAATGCAATTTTTACAACCAAAATTTTTGAAAAAGTTACCAAATATGAGAAAGAAAAATTGACGGCTTATTGTTGTGTTTTTGTTGAAGCTTTGATATTGTTACATGTAAGACCTGAGCGTTTTAAAATTCTTATTCACTTTATGGTCTTACTTGTATAATATTTATTTTTTTCTAAAGTATTTGGAAAAAGTTTCCTGACGAGCTGGCCTAAGCAACCAGCGAAATGCGGATAGAAACTAGCTTTCCCACCAGTGATGCAAAATGTGGCACAATTGGGCCATTTGTGGCACTTTTGAATGTTTGATGGCTCTGTGGTACTTTTTAATCTATTTTGGTCCTTTCAGATCAAAATTCAACTAACAACATTTTCAAATTTTTCAATGTAATTTTCTCACTGTTTCAAACACGAATTTTATTTACAACATAGCTTTGTTTGTTAAAAAAGACTTCATAATTGAAATGGCAAATATTTTATGTATTAAATAAAAATTATGTATATGAAGTTAGTACCAAAATTTTCGTATTGGACCATAGCAGCTCAACCGTGCAACTGTATTTCAATATTTTATTCGTTTATTTTGATTTGCGGGACCACAAGCAGCATTATTGATTCTATTTGGCCACTATATACACGTAGAGAAAAATATTTTTAGATATGGTCTCCTCCAACAAAACTATTTTTAGACAAAATTTTAAACATATTATGTTTAAATTTAACCATATTATTGTCACCGACAAACATATAATTGTTAAATTAGTCCTCCATCAAGAAGCCACAACCATATTATGGTTGCCTTTAAACATGTTATGGTTAAATATGACAATAATTTGTTTTTAAATTAACAATAGTATTTTCCTCTTTTCTAAGAGCAACATGCTTTGGTTGAAAATCAACCATGCTATTATAAATATTAAACATATTTTAGTTATAACTAACCAAAAGATGTTCGGAGGCAACCATAATATGGTTGTGCCTTCTTGATGGAGGACTAATTTAACAATAATATGTTTGTCGGTGACAATAGTATGGTTAAATTTAAACATAATATGTTTGCAATTCTCTTTAAAAATTGTTTTGTTGGAGGTGACCAAATTTAAACATATTTTTTCTCTGGGTGTACGCAGGATATTTCTGGTGAAAACTTTTGGCCCTATCAAAGGTATTTTGGCTTTTTTAAATTGTCATTTTGGCCCAAAAATTATATACGCAATATGCATCACTGTTTCCCACAACAATAAATTTCAGTGTTTTCATTCAAAAATTGGGATTATTAGCACTGTTATTCGTTTGAAAATCACATTTTTATTAACCTAAAATAATATATAAAATATGTATGTATACTAGATTTACATATCATAGAATTCTTAAAATACTCTGGTAACTTAAAATTAAATGTCAAATTTCTTTCATAAGGTAGATAATAGTCCCAGTGAACATTTTGGTTTCAATACCGTAACATCCCCCTTTTTAACAAGGTATATAAAATTCAAAAAATTCCATTAAAATTATAAAAACATAATTGATTATAAAATAAATAATTTTTTTTTTTTTTTTTTTTTTTTTTTTTTTTTTACATTTAAAAATTCATAATTATTTCAAATTAAAAAATTAATTATTATTTACATGTCAAACATATTAATAATTTCAGGTATATACATATTTACATGTTGATGAAGATTAAGAAATATTTAGGCAATATAAAGATTAATGTTCATATATACTTTTGAAGTATATAATTTTTTTTTACAAATTTAGCCTATTTGGAGGCATTATTTTCCTTCCAAATTTCGAATACCTATTATTATTTTCATTTGTGGTAATTTCGTTATTAACGTTTTCATTACCACCAATATTAACGTTTGTATTCTCATGAGTCATATTAACATTTTCATTGTTTATATTAACGTTTTTGTTAATATTTTCATGATTAACTTCGAAATCATTATAAAAGTTTTCATTATTGTTAAAATTCAAATTACGTTTTTCTATTTTTTCATTTATACAAGTATTAGATTTCTGAGCGATAAGTTTCATTATATGCTGCCTATTTCTTCTGTATACTACTCCATTCTCATCCCTTATCACAAATGACCTGGGTTATTTACATTTTCCAACAATTTCACCCTTAAACCATAATGATGCTGGATTTTTCTTAAAAAAAATTTTCTCACCTACAGCAACAGGTTTTAAATTAATCGAACTTTTGTTGTAATTTTGCGATGATTTTACTTTTCCTTGCTCACACTGTTTTTTCCACATCTCTGAATTAACTATTTTCGGTTTTAGATTATTTGCTACAGACGGTAATTTTGTACGAAGTTTTCTGCTCATAAATAATTCCGAAGGACTCGGTAAATTATTTTTAGGTGTCGTACGAATTTGTAAGAACGCAATATATGGATCTGAACCATCATCTTTACATTTGCGTAAAATGTTTTTAATGGTCTGAATAGACCTTTCTGCAAGACCATTAGATCGAGCTAAATAAGGACTTGATGTGGTAAAATCAATACCCCAATCAATACAGAATTGTTTAAAGTGTTGTGAATTAAATGGAGGTCCGTTATCAGAAACTAAAATCCTTGGAATACCATGCCTGGCAAAAACAGATTTAAATTTTGTTATAACTTGTGCTGAAGAGTAACCCGAACTCAAAAGTTCTACTTCAAAATATTTTGAATAATAGTCTACTATTATCAAATACATATTTTTGTCAAACTCAAACAAATCACAACCGACCTTATACCAAGGTATATCAATTATTTCATGACTTTTAAGATCCTCTTTGGGGTTGTTATTCCTGTACTTCAAACACGTTTCACAACCTGATACCATATTGTAGATATCACTGTTTATATTTGGCCAATAAATTGAACCCCTTGCCAAATTTTGACAACCCTGAATACCCATATGACCCTCGTGAACATATTTCAACATTTTCGATCTTAATGACTTTGGAATTATTATACGTTTGTTTTTAAACAAAACACCATTTATCTGGTTTATTTCATCCCTTACGGAATAAAATGGTTGTACACTTGGGCCCACTTGTTTTTTACAATCTGGCCATCCCTCTTTTATGTAATTAAAAATTTTCTGTAAAACTTGATCCCTCTGAATTTCTTCCCTAATATTTTGCATTTCATTCGATGGTAACTCTATATGATTCATTACTGCATTACATTGCAAGTCAATATCTTTATCCAAATCAGAAAAAATTGTTTCCTTGAGTGGAGCCCTAGACAAGGCATCAGCGATGAACAAATCCTTGCCTGGTTTATAGACAACTGTTAGATTGTATGATAGCAATCTAAGCATAAATCTTTGAAGACGCGTAGGTATGTTGTATAGAGGTTTGTTGAATAACGGAACGAGTGGTTTATGGTCCGTTTCCACAGTAACATTTCTACCATATATGTATTGGTGAAACCTCGTACACCCAAAAAGAATTGCGAATAATTCCTTCTCAATTTGCGCGTAGTTAATCTGACTTTGCGTCAAAGACGCAGATGCATATGCAATGGGATTTTCCCCATGCATTATGACTGCACCTACTGCGAATTTCGACGCATCAACTGACAAAACTAAAGGTTTTTTCGTATCATAATACGTTAAAACGGGTGCCCTAGTAATTTCTTTTTTCAAATTTTCAAATTCAAACTGTTGTTCATGATTCCAACTCCAAACAGAGTCATTTTTTAGCAAATCTCTTAAATGTTTGTTTTTGTTAGACAAATTGTCAATGAACGACCCTAAATAGGTAATCATGCCTAAAAAACGCTGTAATTCCCGCTTATTAGTTGGGGTAGGCATTGCCACAATAGATTCGATTCGTTTGCCATCCGGTTTTACACCACTTTCACTAAAAATGTGTCCAATTAATTTTATTTCAGATTTAAGGATAACAGATTTCGAGCGATTAAATTTTAGAACCACTCTTTTGCCTCTCTCAAGGACTTGACGCAAAATTTCATTGTGTTTTTCAACGTTTGGTGCATGGATCAAAAAATCATCCATATATATAACCAGACCACGTATATCACTAAAAAGTTTTATCATCTCAGCATGCCGAAAGGCAAACGTAAGAAACGATACCTCCCAAAAGGAGTATTAAAAGTACATAATCTTGATGACTCATCATCAAGCCTAACCATCCAAAAACGAGAATTTGCATCCAGCAAACTAAAAAATCTTGAACCACTCATACGAGATTTACATTCGTCAATAGTAGGAAAATCATATCTGGGTCTTATGATCACTTTATTCAGATTTCGCGGATCCAAACACAATCTCAAGTTCCCACTAGGTTTCGTAACAAGTACAATCGAGTTCACCCAATCCGTAGGCTCCTTCACTTCAACTATAACGTTCAGCTTTACCTTCCTATCAATTTCCCTTTTTAAAGGCTCATGAAGACTGAACGGCACACGACGAGCTGGGTCGATTACAAGCTTATAATCTTCTCTAATTTGCAAGTGACATTCTTCCTTTAATTCACCTAATCCATGAAACATATCCTCATACTTTTCTAAAATTGTATTACAATTTACTGTATTTACCGCTTTAATCAAATTCATTTTTGACGCTAATTCTAAACCGATAATGTTATTACATGTCATGTTAAGAATGTAAAAAAATGCAGAATACAATACATTTTCATGAACTTATTTTATACAAATTCTTCCAACTACTGGCAATTTCTCACCACTAAAGGTGACTACCTTACTTGAAATATTATAATCTATATTATTAAGACCTAAAGTTTCAAAAGTACTTATCGACATGAGGTTAATTTGAGCTCCAGTGTCCACTTGGCAAACCATTCATCTTCCCTCTACGTATACATCTATGTTCCATATATTTCGCTTACAGTACCAACAAATAGAGTATCTTCTTCACTTTCGTCAACTACTTTTACAAATTTTTTGTTGTTGTCTTTCCTCTCGTACGATTTTGTAAAACACATTCTTGCATAATGGTTTAATTTACCACATGCATTGCATTTTGCTCCTTCTGCCGGACATTTTGTTTTATGTCTTTGACCACACTTCTCACAGTCAACTGTAAACTGCTGTTGTTGCTTTTGTTGATGATAATTATGCTGCTTTTGTTGTTGTTTTTGTGAAAAACTTTTCTTTTTAAAATGTTGCAACGCTGCTACAACCGGCTCATGTTGACCACTATTTTGAATGCTGGCTAAACTTTCCTTTGCCATCTCAATAGTTTTGGCAATTTCAAGTGCTTTTTTCAAATTGATGTCCCCTTCGCTCAATAAACGTTCCTTTATGTTTTTATAACTATCTGACAGCCCACATACAAATATGTCTTTAATAAGACTCTCACGCAAAGTACCAAAGTCACAGGTGCTGCTAAGATTTTGTAAAACAGTTGCATACTGCACAATGGTTTCATCCACCTTTTGATGTCTTGTAAAAAATACGTGCCTTTCCATTGCCACATTAACCTTCGGTATGAAGTGCGCCTCAAACATCTTCAGTAAGTCATCGAACTTTACTGTATCTATGTTTACGTTAAATGAGTTGAATATTTGGAGAGTTGCTGGGCCCATGTGATGCAGCAAGAGAGCAACCTTCCTCTTGTCTGGCTGTCCATCCAAATTGGAAGCCAACAAAAATATTTGAAACTGCTTGCTCCAATTCTTCCACTCATCCGCAATGTTGAAGGCTTTTGTGTTGAACGGAGTCATAGTGCCTATTGAAGAACTTAATTCTTTAAGTCCACTCTTATTTTCTTCTGAAAACGCCATTTTTTTTTTTAAACTTGTATCACCAAACTTTTTATTTGCAATAAGCACTTTTGGTTTACTTTTTTGTATATACATATATAGGAGCGTTCGGTTTTTTGTCTCTCAACTTCTAATAGTTTTTTTTCACTTTTAATCCTTTATATTTTCAATTTAATTTTTTTTTTTTTCTCTTGACCTGACACCATGTTATTCGTTTGAAAATCACATTTTTATTAACCTAAAATAATATATAAAATATGTATGTATACTAGATTTACATATCATAGAATTCTTAAAATACTCTGGTAACTTAAAATTAAATGTCAAATTTCTTTCATAAGGTAGATAATAGTCCCAGTGAACATTTTGGTTTCAATACCTACCGTAACAAGCACATCATTAATAAATGAATTAATTAATAAAATATTTCATTCCCGAAAATAATTTTTGTGAAAAAATATAACCAAATTAGAAATGCCTTTTGTTAATTGAGAAAAACATAAAAATTTATTTTAAGTTGCATTGTAAGACAATTGTTTTTGCACTTAAAAGGAAAATATTAATTACAAATTAAGAAAACAAAACAAGAAATGTAATTATTGTACATATTAAAAAATAAGAAGAAAATTAAATTAAAAGGTTTTATTTATTTGAGTCCTTTTTCATGAAAATTATTTTTAATTTGTAAGAGTTTTGTTCTGTTTTCGCAACACAAGTGATTAAACGTGTAGTAAAATTTATATGAAAAGCACTCAGTTTTTTGATTAATTTTCATATAAATTTTACTACACGTTCAATTACTTGTGTTGTGAAAACATCACATTAAACCCGTCAAATTTGCATACAAAATTCAGTACATTGGTAGTTAATAAATTAAATTTTTTTGAATATGTAATTTACAATAAACGAAATTTGTACTTTACAGTTATAAATAACAAAAAATTAAAATATTAAATTATTTTCTGCTTTTTAACTGTCAGTGGCTGGGTTGTGAAATGTGGCGAGTTTTAAATGCTTTTGGCGATGAACATTTACGTTTGGCGATATGACGATTGTCTTGGCGAAATTGGAAACTGTTGGTGATATGCGAAATGCATTTTTGGTGAATTTAATCTAAGATATTATTAAAATGGTTATAACTTATTTCGCTTGTTTGTAAATTGTATTTTAAAATTTTAATTGTAATTATTACTGTTTCAAAATTTTTCTATTTGAAATATTTTGTGAATCATTGTATAATATTATAACGAATATAAACAAATTCGATTTCGGAACGTCAATTCAATGGCGGAAAATGTATATGAATGATAGTCTGGAAATAGTGCAAATTTAGAACATTTTCCTTGTATTCAAGTTTTTAGAAACACCAAATCTACTTTTGTGTACTCTTTCCATCGATAAAACTTCATTTGATTTGAGTTTCTAATATAAAAATCACATTTGGCAATTTTTTTCTTAGCAAAAATCCAAAATTTTTTTTATTTTTCGAAATTATTCTATAAGCTTAATTTCAGTTATGCATTTAATAAAGCTCTTTGTAATAGTTCTATTCCTTAAATTTTTAGGAATGACTTTATATACTACCAGACTATTATCTTGTATCTACTATTACAAAGAGCTTTATTAAATACATAACTGAAATTTAGTTCATAGAATATTTTCGAAAAATAAAAAAAAATGTTGAATATAATAGAGTAGCTTATGAAAAGAAATAATTCCCAAATTATATTAGCAAATATCCTAGAAAAATATCTGGAAGCTGTTTTGAAAGGAATTTTTTGGTTGCGATAAAATATAAAGAACTTTCGTTCATTTTAATCAAATAATGAGAAAATTGTAGTGCAAAGTACACATTGTTCCAAATCGTAAATAATTATCTTCGAATCCATACACGTAATAACCCTCGATGTAAATAAAAAGGTTAAAAATTAAAAAAAAAAACTTAAACTGCAAGTGTATCAAGAAAAACATATTCATACGTATTTTATATTTTAGTAAAAAAGTAACCAAAATGAAAAAAATATTCACATCTCCACATTGAGAAAAGTCTGTATACCATATACACTAACTTTAACAGTTATTAAATTTTATTTAAATAATAAAATAATAATATGTATATCAATATATTAATAATAATTAAGTTACAACTAAAAATTAATTAAATAACAAATATCGTTTTTCTTTTTTAAAATAATTTCAATTGTTTTATTTATTTATTTATTTCTTTTTCAGTTATTTTATACAAAAATTCAAGAGATAAATGACCACAATTGAATAAATCATAATTTTGGGTATTCAATTAGTTCAATTGGTGGTTGTAAATTTCCAAAACTATCATAATATTCTATTTGTTTATTGTTTTTATAGTAAGCTACCGAATGTATACCACTGCCGACTGTAGAATCTAAATTTATTATTCCACATTCAATATTTCTGGGATGTCTTTTTATTGAGTCTAATATAAAAATTCATCCAAGTCAATGGTCTTTTGAGTATCTTGTTTAGAAGTTTTATGCTTTTTCTTCATAAGTTAATCCATATCCTTTCTATTGTGGGTTAAAGTAAAGTCCTTTACCCATTGCTACGGCTTCCATATTCTTATTATGTCTACTCGCTTCATCAAGTTGGAGTTAAGCATTCTTTGCTGCATTAACTGCTTTTGCTATGTTAGCACCTCCACTCGATAGGACGCCAATTACACCCAAAGCAGTCAATATTGGTATTAATGCTAGCACACCACCGATTTTTGGAATACGTATTACACGTGGTATTACAATTTCAGATTTTTTTTCCTTTAAGGATTTGTTAATGGTTCTACGTGCAATCATGATAGCAGCGTTAATATCTGCTGGCTTGTCTTTTTTTAAATTATTGTTGTCGCCTTTATAGAAAAAAAAAAAAAAACTTTATTCGATTTTGAGTGTCTATTATTATTATTATTATTATTCATCCCCATATCAAGTTTAGTTTTTGCTTTCATCATGTTGGTAACCAAATATCCTAACGATTTTTTTGGCAGACAACTTTTTTTTGAAAGCTCTGTTCTAAAGAATTTTATCAGCTTGATGTCTAATACTTATATCTTTACTTTTTGAATAAGCAATATCGTCTTCTTTACATGCAGCGTCCAATAGAGTTATTCCTTTATCATATCGTTCTAAACGTTTCTCCAATTTCGATCCAGGACCACAATATTGATAACCAGGAACATGTAGTTCAAAAGAAAGTAAATTAACTTACTTAATTCAAAAACTAGACATAGTTCTATATTACCGAATTCTATTCATGCGCTAATTGTAGGTCTTTAAAATTCTGGAAAGACTGAAGTTATGATTACCTTACTAGAAAGCAGAGTACCGATACGTTCACTCATTTTTCAGTCATGAGCGAGCGTGAGAATTTCAAAATTTTTGTGCTGATTCATCCTCATGAGGGTGAGGAAAAAAATATTTTGAATTTCATCAAGGAGGCCTTATAGAAGGACTTTTGCAGACATAAGATCTCCCAGCCGCATTCCAACTTTATTACTAATTAACAAGGTGTGTCATTGGAGACCGACGCACAGTGGGTTCATATACATAGTTTTTGAGCATCAATTTAGGACATAGGGATGGGCAATAAATATCGATATATCAAAATATCGATCTTAAAAATATCTATATATCCATCCATACATCAATATTTATCTACGACTATACAATTCGATATTTTTAAGATCTCTTTATAATAAAATTCAACATTTTAACCGTTGGTCAACTGCTTACAATACTGTTGTTTTTTAGGAATTGCATCATATATTTTTTAACTAATATTAAGAAAATAACGGCGCTTTTCCATAGTACACTTTCATAGAGTACAAAGTTCAGTTTTGTCGCGGTTTTTTTAAGAGATGACAACAAAAAAATAAGCGCGGAAAAAATATTCTGCAAAGGGTTCTATGCAAAGAACTATGCAAAGAATCGCCTTAATTATGGCGTATTAGCAGCAATAGACTTTTTATTTGAACATGTTCTTATATATAAAAAATAAAATATTTTACAGTTTACTTGTATAGTATGTGTCACAAGTTTCGTTTACCGGCAGTATGTAATCCAGAATTATATAATCCCAATTTTTATTTTTTTTTTAGATTTCATATGGTGAATAAACAAAAATGTTTTTGTATTCTTTACTTTTTTTTTAAATTTTTTTATTGTATAATTAACTGCCGGTCCCTCGATTTCAAACAAAAACTTCGTTCGCATAACTTACCTTAAAACTAAATTTTAAGATTGGTTTTTGTGCAATCTTGGCTTATCTTTTTTTAAGTTAAGCGAATGAAAGTTTCGTTCGAAATTGAGGGACAGGCAGTAAATTTTTAATTAAAAGAAACAATAAAAGGTTAGAATGGAATTACATGTAATATGTTTGTACATATGTAAATATGTATTGACGTAAGTAGGTATATTAAGTTTTTAAATTTGGTAATAATTTCAGCTTAATACGTTCGATACATCGATATTTTTAATAAATAAATATCGATACTCTTAAAAAATATAGGATATATGTCGACATATTTTTTCAATTTGCCCATCCCTATCAGGGAAGCTCTGTTAGGATATTTTTCCATTATCTTTCACCTAATACCAATACAATTTGATAAAACAAACCATTTTTAAGTATATTTCAGTGCAGTCTTATTACAAATAAGGGAAATTAAGTTAATATATAGATAACATATGAGAACCTAAAAATAATTATTTTCGTGACCATGATCACCATCTAGTTGATCATCATCATCATCATCATTTTCCTTATTATCATAATCATAATTTTGATCACACAAATTGGTTTTGTTTGGAAATGGAGGTTTTCTTAAATCCATATACAGGGAAAAATGTCCCTGTATAAAATAACAGTTGGAAGCCGGCTGGGCAAGATAGCTACACTTTTTAATGATTTTTTGTCTGAAGCGATTAAAACTCTGTAGTTTTTTTGAAACCATATATTAATGCAAGATAATTACAATGACTTTGAACCAAAGCTTCACAAAAAAAATTATTAAATTTCTCCAATCACCAAATTTATTCCAAATTCATAATATCAAGCAAACAAGTTGTTGATTTTGCACCTTTTACCAAAATGATAATATTGATTACTAAAAATTTTAAAATTTTAAAAAAATATTTTCCATAAATGATATTTTTAATTTTAAGTAATTAAAAAAGTGAACAAAAAACTTTGCCATTTCAAACAATGTGTTAATTTATTCAAATAAATATTGACAATTCCCAACAACAATTCAACATGTTTAAATTATTTTATTTTAAACGAAAAAAAGTCAAGTAAGATTTTTTGTTATTTAATTAAAATTTTAATTGTAAAATTTATTTCAAAACAACTAAATTGTTAATTAAATCAAAATTAAATTTTTAATTTTCTTTCAACTAAAAAAAATAATTGATAAATTTAAATACTATTTAAACCATTTTTTTAATTGATAAAACACTTTTTTCTCTGATGATACATTAAAAATTTGTTTTTTTTTTATCAAACTTGTTTCTAAACTTATACATTAAACCTAAGACAGGAGATTCTGAATATGCTGATCCCACATAAGATTTCCCTGAAAACATATACCCAACTATTCAACAGATGAAACCTCCCGAACTTCATTTTCGTTAACAAAAATACTAAAACCAAAGTGTGGTTTAAACCTTATAAGTTTCGTCTTTGCAGGATTTAAAAAAAAGTTTATTGATACGAACATATTCCGAAACTAATGAAGCATCTCTAGAACCTAGAACACTTCCCTGATGAACTCCATGTACGACATTCCGTAAATAACTCTTATATTCCTTAACTTGGACACTTTGTCTTCTATTTGTTAAGTAGCGCTCTAGAAGCAAATATTCATTCCCATGAATACAGCAATATATCATGATCTATAAGATCAAATGCCTTCGTTAGATCATAAAATATTCCAGCAACAGCACTATGACCTTTATCTAATCCCTTACAAATATAATTTTGCACATTTAAAATAGCCTCTTCAGTGCCCCAACCCTTTCGAAAGCCAAATTGAAACTCATTTAATAAATTGTTTTTCTTAAAATAAGTGGAAATTTGTTTGTGCAATATACGTTCAAAGATTTTATCAATAATGGGAAGTATCGAAATAGGACGATATTGTTCCACTGTTGTAACTTTACTTTCCTTGGGAATAGGGATTACTTTATGGATTTTCAAAATGTCAGGGTATACTGACGAGTCTGCAAGGGTATTAAAAATATGCACAGTATTTGGAGAAATACAATTCGAACAGTGTAAAAATACTTTGGGATAAATATTGTCGTGACCAGAACTTTTTCCAGGTAAAGGGCTTGAAATAATATCCTTAACTTCCTCATGAGAGGTATAGTTAAATAAATCGGAAGGTGATTGAACTATTTGCTGCTTTATTATGTTTACTGATTGTAGGAAATTAATTTAATATTTCAGGGGTCTAATCATCGCATACGATATCGAGCAAAATTGAACGAATTTTTTTTTTTGGTATCATGACACACGATATCGAATGAAATGTATCGAAATTTGAGATGATAGCATTCGATATCGAGTAACCAAAGACATTACAAGGCTGGAACTGCACCCAAATTATAGCGTATGTGCTCATACGCTATAATTTTTTTATTGCATATTTAGAATCTCCATCATTGATTTTATGTCTGGTCAAAATTTCGTCAAATTCTACTTCCAAAAAGTGGGTCAAAATGTCGTTGGAAAAAATAGTGTATAATTTCTTGTTCAAAATTTTCCTTCAATAAGTGTGTAAGCTCATATGCGCTATTTTACTTGAAATTGCCACTCCAAAGTTGTTAAAAGAATAATAGTGTATACGCATTATACTCCATTTTAGCCTGTAGAAAAAAATACAATTAATGAAAACTTTAACTCATAAAAAAGCTTATAATAATATACACTATTGTTTGAGAAATAGTTTTATTCCGACCATTTCTATATCCCACATAAGCTGTTTTATTTTCAATACAAATTCGAAACTTTTATCAACAATTGACAAGAATAGTAGCCTATGCGATGTTTACGTTCTTTTGACAACTTGAATGCTAAGGAAATATTGTAGTCATTTGAAATTTCAGTTTGCAAATTGAGTTCAAAAATCAACGAAAACAATTATTATACAAGTAGGAATGGGATGGAGATTTGAAAGTAAATGATATTGGAGGAACGTGAAAAACAAAAGAGATGATCAACGTTTCGTTTACTGGAAAATATAATAAAGAGCTGCCAATTTGTAATCGAAAGCTGCGTGATCTCCAAAATTTGTTCAAGAAGAATGTAATTCCTCGTGGCTCGCAGTCATTTTTTTTTTTAACTTACAAGGTGGAAAGAAGCGAAATTGTTTAGATGAGCCAGATGTAGCAGAGGAAGAGAAAGAAGACGAGTGAATTTCTAGTTATTTTTGATTTACGCAATGTATACCTTAATTTGTCAAAATTTTTGGTTTATAATAACCCAAATTGGAAAGTAATGAATATGTGCCACTGAATTAACAAAACTATGAATTAATCACTGTTTTATAATGTTACAAATTGCTGTTTTTGAGATCAAATATTTTAATAAAAATACCGTAAAATTATTGAATAAAACAGCGTATACCATACAAAATAAAAAAGTGTATCAGTAACATCATATGAATTCATTAAAAAATAAAATAGCCTATATGGAGGACTTGCGCTCTGAATTATATAATTATGGTTTTAAAGGATGCGTAGAATAAAAAAATTTGTCAAATTAAAGACAAGAAACGATATTATGTATTCGTCGAAGAATCTAATATGAAGAATTTTTATTTACCGCGATATTGAGGTTTTAATAGACATCCGATTTGACAAAAACTTTAAACATGATTTTCTCAAAACCCCAAAAAAAAAATTATACGCTATTGTTATATTGAGGGGACGATATGAAGATTCAATTAATAAATACTAAAAAAAAAAAAGACATTACATCTATCAACTTCTCATTTGATACCTCAGTGTCTATCGTATGCAGAAAAATACTATAGTTTACTCGATACGATAGCTTACTCGATATCTAATGCCAAGATTAGACCCCAGCTTTACGAACATTGTGTTCTATAATTTTTCCATTTCCATCAGCTATAGAAATTTCCCTTTGATCTACCCTCCCAAGAGTTTCATTCATAAATTTCCATGTTTTTTTTTTGGGTGGTTATTTTTTAAGTTTTCTAGGTTACTGACGTAAAAGTTATTCATCGACATCTTTAAAGCTGCCTTTATAACTTTACTAATTCTTTTCAACTTTGTTTCAAGTATATTATTTCCTTCTCTTCTTCATTGTATTAATAGACTGTTTTCAATAATAATAAATTTTTGCAAATTACCATTTATCCAAGGAGCTATTTTGTCTTTATTATTCTTCCTTTTACATGTTATCACAGATACTTGTGGAAAGTGGGTGTCATATTATACCATGGATATTTTTCAACAAAAAGTCTGGCTGTATTGTGTGCAAATATTTTAGAGTTTTCACTTTGGATTTCATTGCCACTGCAGTTGGATACTACTATAAGCCAAATGTGCATTCTTTTTATAAAGTTAATTCCATTTTTGTTATTTCTGCACATTTTTCTGCGTTTTGGAAAAAACGTCTTGCCGTATTGCCATCATTGGTTTTTCCGAACCCAGACTTAGGCTTGTCAACGACTAAACCCATAGCCTCTCTAAATTGTTTCTGAATTTCTAATATTGTTTCGGCAACGATTTTTTTCCAAATCACTTCAAGCCTGCCACTTCTTTAAAGGCATTTTATATGCAATATGCAAAAGACTTTCAAAGAATCTGATCCAGACATGAAGAACAAATATACCGAATCTTAAATATTCTGTTTTCATGGCATCTATATTATTGAAGTTTTTGCTAGTGGCACCACATTAGTAACACTTTTGTGTTGACATAGTTCCAGTTATAGCATTCAGAACCTTTACATCTATCATTGACAAAATTAAATTGTGCTTCACTTGCATAACTTTATCACTTATTGCGACAGTTGAGCATTTCAAATTTGCTATTTCTTCTTCCCCTCTATTTTTTTTCACAAACTGACACAAGTTAGTGAACTCAATTTTCAATGGTGTACAAAATCTAGTGGAAGATGGCCGATGATTTTGCCAAATAACCTTTTCCTCTAGCATAAGTCTAAGTGGCACAATTGTGGGTAAAAATACCGATGATTCGCTAGCATCTGAGCCATGAAAGGCCTGTTTATATGAACTATGGCCATTTTGTATATTAGATTAGATTTATGCTTAATCAAATTTTCTTTAAGTTGTATTAGTCGATCCGCAGTGTGATCCAGAAGAGCATGTAAACTTACGTGAACGCAAGTCTCACTTATTTTAAGGCTCGTTGGCAATGGATAACAATTTTGTTTTACATTTTGAATATTTTTGTATGAGGGGAACTTCTCAGGGGCAGACTGTCTAATAATATTGTATTGGTGGCGAGATAGATTAGCTTCTTCAAAAACAGACAATGGTTTTACATTAGAGACTTTCTGAGACTGTAGTGGTTGCTTCGAACTCGCTGCTGAAGGTGTACTTTTTTTGTGAATCCACACAGCATCTTCGATTCTTCTATGTACCCTGATGTTCCTAATTTAATCTGTGTAGCATGAGCTAACACTGGCAATGCTGTGGTGTCCCTTAAAAGCTTTGTTCTTTAATGTTTACTCGATTCACTTGACTCGGTAAAAGAAATTTGATTTCAACCACGTTTTCCAATCTGAGCACAAGAAAAACCAATAGAGGACTCCAACCAGTTCCTATTCGCAGCCATAAATCGTGTATCTACTCTATGCACCTAATTCCATCTAGATTTAAAGTCAGAAAAGAAAGCATTAACTCGTTCATTAAAATCGCACATACTAGACTCTAGCAGTTTGTGCGTTTCATCATTTCTTCTTTTAAAATTGTTAGCTTTTCATCCAAAGTTTGATAGCTTGAATTCATCATCATATTGTACAAGCTCCGACGAATATAAAAAAAAGGTTTGAACGTAGAGAAACCAAATTATTCATTTTAACCGATAACTTCAAACTTCAAAACACTTTTATTATTTCAAAACATAAAGAATATTGTTAAAAAACAACAACAGCAAAAAATAAGATTTTTAACAAAGTAAATTTTCAATTTTTCTGTATTTTAAAAAAAAAAAAATGCAAAAAACTTTGATTTTGATCTCTCACTGCAAACATAATAGAGCACTTTAGATATTATTTTTTTTTTCAATTCCTACGCTAGTCCCGCGAAGCTCTTCGCTTGTCTGCAGGAGACCAGAGTCTCTGGCGGGAATCGAACCCGAAACCCCGGTACTGTTAGACCAGCTCACTACCAGCTAGCCTACTGGGGCAGCTAGTGATGTAGAATTTTATAGGCTATAAGCAACTGCAATCAGTTTTGACGATACTTTAAATTTAATTTTTAATTAATCTTCGAAAACTGAGTATTTCAACCCAGTGTGCGACGCATTGCCCTCTTACATCTACTTTACAGGCTTCTTGAAGGCCTTCTAAAAAGATTTAAGAATAAAGCTTTATCCCAGCTTAACCCTCCGACGAGCGGTAACTTTTTAGTCGGTCGTTGAGCGGTAAGGTCCGTAGGGACCTTATATGAAAATGCATTGAATTTTGCTAAACTTTATATATATTTTAATTCATTTTGATGTAAATATGTTAAAATCATCACTATTATTGTCGTCATCTGAACAATATTCATCAGCTTCTTCAATATCGATGTCGGAGTCAGCATCAGATGCTTTATCATTTGGAACATAATCGTCATCAGTATCGTCATTAACCAATGGCTCTTTGTCTTCCTCATTTTCAAGGAACATAGCTTAATTGCTATTAGCAGTTTCCTGATCGCTGACACTAAGCTGTTGGAAAGCTGATGCACGGTTTAGTGTAGCTTTCACACGCTCCCAATTCATTTTTTTTAAAAACACGTTCGTTTATATTAAAACTCACGATGAAACTGATTTTCTTTCTAATACAATTTGCAACGTACTCCAGATTTTTTGGCCGCCTACTTCGTTTTTTTTTTATTTAAAAGCATTTCAAATATTTGAAATAAGAAATTGATAATGGAACAAATTCAAATTTATATCGTCGCTTATTTATTTTTTTTTTGCATTTCAAATATTTGAAATAAGAAAATTAGAATGAAAAATGATATATTACTATTACAAGTTGCAAAAAAAAAATCAAATTTATCTGAATGCTTACTTTGCTATTATTTTGAATATGCATTTTAAACAATTGTTTTAAGAAACTTAGTACATTTTTTAGTCATTCATATGAAAATTCATACAAGGTCCCTACGGACCTTACTGTTCAACGGCGTACTAAAAGTCTTTAAAATAAAAAATAAAATACTCTGCAAATAAGAAATCTCCTGGAATTAGTATTAAAACACTAATAACACTCCAATAATAGAAGTCATGAAATATGTGGCCATTCTCCACATCCGTTTTTAAATGGCACTTGTTTAAAAATGTAAAAAGTCCACAGGGACCTTACCGCGCGTCGGAGGGTTAATTGTTGTTAGTAATAATGCGAAGTGTGTTAATTAACAACTATACTTGCTACAATTTCCAACATAACTAGTAATAAAACGGTTTCGACAGGCCTTAAAATTTGAATTTGTAAAATATTTAAAAAAAAGCCTTTCGTAAAGACCTTTTTAAAGAAGGCAGAGTGGAATAGGTAAGAGTTTACTAAAAATTCAATTGTAAACCTTTTTAAAGGCCTTAAAAGTGAATCGCTTGCAATTTTTCCCGCTATGCGGCACGATTAGCCTGTGTGTATTTGGTTTTTGTAAAATTATTTCTTGGCTGGTGAACCAAAATGTATGTTTTGCTTTTTTTTTTTGAAGCCAAAAATTATTGAAAAAAAAAAAACTAAAAGAACTGCCACAATTTTAAATATTTAAGATAAAAATGCGATAAGCGATTTATTTTTGAGGGACAAATATTATTTTTATTGTTATTTATTTAGTTATGTGTGTTACGTTATTTTAGTTTGTAATTTTCTGAAACAAAACGACGTATAATCAACGAAAGTATGTTAATATTAAGCAAAAAAAAAAAAACATTTAAAATATTAAATAATTAAATATTTTTCTTAAATTGTAGGTATAATAGAATTTAAACAATAAATTTAAATGTGGTTAAAAGCACCTATAAAAATGATAATCACACAAATAATAATTTAAATAAAAATTTAACTCACATGCATATTTGTCTCCATATAAGCAATAATTTCCAAACAAGTTTTGTAGCCCAAACTTACAACGCTATGTACAAAAAAATTTTAATTAGATGATTTCTGAAAAATTAAAATACAAAAAAGGAAAGAATAGTCCAATTAAGAGTAGTATTGATAGCAGCCCCCTTATTCCATAAACACAAATGTTGAAGAAAGTAGCACTACTCCTAAAAAAAATTATCAGTATTTAATAAAGCTGAACAGAGGGATAAACACAAAATAAACAAAATATAGCTAAACCAAAATACCAGATTATTTTAAATAAGTGTTAAAAAGATGTCTTTTGTATTATAAATATTCTATATATTGAAGAAATTTTCTGAACGCCTTACAGATTCATTAAAGGGATGTTCGATGGTATTTAAATTTATTAATTTTTTGTTTTTCATGTTTATGTCTTTCCTTTTTCTTGTTGGGCTTTTTCAGCAAAACTTGTAAATTTCCTTTTATGTAATTATTATTCGTCCCGGTCCCATATTTGTATGATGAAAAGAATTCACTTACGCCGTCTGCGTTTTGAAAAATACCAGTGTCTTCTTTGTCGTAAGCCTAACAAAAACTAGTATTTTTTACATTTGTACGTCAGCAAAATTTTTTAAACTAACACTTGCGCCATTCTACCATAAATATAGTACTTTTAAAAAAGAGCAAGACTAACGTGATATTTGTAAAAAGATCTATGGCAGATGATGCTGAATATTCCGAAACTTCACTTGGAAATATGAATAACGCTAAACCAAATGAAAATTTATATACCACTAAATTACCGATTTCTTAACAAAAATACAATGATTTAAAAAGTTTTGTAAAAAAGAAAATTATTCCACATAATTACGCAAAAGAATTTCTGGACCTGCACCACAAAAATAAAGTAGCAGATTGCCTACGACAAACCGATGAAGAAGGCTGAATATTTTAGAAAAAAGGATTTATCCTGCTGATATATATGTAGTTATAAATGATTAAATAAATGTTTCTAGTTCTAGATTATTAAATAAATGTACTCAAATCTTTGCGTTTTGTTCAAAAAATATTTTTCCCACTTTATTCACTTTAACTTACAGCTATTAGATTTTACTTAAAAAAAAACAAATGTGTCACTTAAAGAGTTTTAAAATTCTAAAATTTTGTTTCCATAAAAAAATATTTACCGCATTTTATAGTTCTGTGGAAGAAAAATCGTTGGCTGTAAGCCGCAGAATCACCGGGAATAATAGACTTGAGAGGAAATGTTTACAGCCAATATAAAAAATAAAAATACGTTTTCAAAATCTTGTTCCTCAGTTGTATAGTTTTTGTGATACGAATTTCTTTATACTTTCATACAGGTTTTTTGGCTCTGGTGAACAATTTATGTTTTTTCAGTTACAGCGTTCTTCAATTCTTGCTACGATATAGAAAGCAGTTTGATTATTTTATAACAATATAAATTATAGAATATATTACATACGATTATTAGTATATCATCAACCTTTAAACAACAACAAAATGCAAGAATAGCTGATCTGATAGCCGATAAAAAAAATAACAAAAATGAATGAAAAAGTTTAAAAAGCGCTAATAAAGACAAGAAAGTTTTAAAGAAGAACTTTCGCAGTATAAAAATTGGTGAAGCTGATACTCGTGAACAACTTAAAGATACATTTAAGCCCATAACAGAACCCTTGAAAAATTTTAATAATAATTCGAAAAATAGCAAAGAAGATTTTAAAATTGAAAAGAATATAATTAAAAATGAATCAAAACAATAACAACAACATCAGCAATTTAAAGCAGATTCTAGTATTCCAATTTTAAAACCAGAAAAAATATTATATCTGCTGCTGCAAGTACCTCTGAAGATTATGATGATGACGAATTTTATTCTCAACCAGAAATTTGTTATATTTAGAAAAAAGATATGAGTTAGACACACTATATGGACTACATAGAGATTCAAATAATGAATGGACATTTGTTGATAGTAACATTAAATTTAATTAAGATAAGATTCAAGTTGGCAATCAAATATGGGCACTCACTCCAGGCTTATTTTCATTAATGTTTCAAAAAATACCAAAAAACTATGATAAATCCGAGTTAGATATTTATAAAAAAATATTAAATATTATTATAAAAAAATATTTAATGCCTATAAAAGAGGTTTTATCTTAGATGGTCAAATAAGGGGTACAAGAGCATATAAATATAAGAATATTATTAGCAGATGATTAAACCTAAAAATCTATATATCACCCACTTCATCTGATACAATAAAAACAACAAAAGCAAATTATATCGAAAGTGGTTTAATGAATTTCAATTCAAATAAATCAAACCATATATACTGATATGATTCAAATGAGTTGATAGATCGACTTAGACTCCTGCTCGCATCACAAGCTTCAGGTCACAGCAATCATATTAACGCAACTGTATTTATTATTGAACAATTATATGAAGCTAAAATTATTGAATAACTATTAAATTAACATCAAGCAATGCCTGTTGATAAATTTGGTCACTATATTAACAATACAAGTGGCGTAATTTCTATGAAAAATGCACCTAAATTGCTTGGGCTCTTTATGGATACAGATAACAACATTGACGTTCAAAACAAAAGAATCAAACATATGTCAAATGCTTTGGAAGAAAATGATGGTGTCAATAAAATGTTTTTGCAATCTAATATGCAAAAAACTCAGAAGGAGATAATGGAACAATTTAAGAAGAATATAAATGAAATTCTTCAAAACATAGAGAAAATTAAAAAAGATTTTGAAAGAATAATCAAAATCTTACACCAGAAAGTATATAACAGGCTCGATATTAAAAATAAAGAACAGGAGATAACAATATTCCCTTAAGTAAAGAAGAGTTAATAATGCTTTAGCATTGAAGAAGAAGAGACTTAGTAAATGAACTTCATAAACCAGCCCAAACAAATTTCATACGTCGAAGAGTTGTAATGAAAGGCATAGATGATCTATGGCAAGCTGATTTAGTTGAAATGGGAAAATATATAGTTAATAAACAAGTTGACAATAGCTTACAGCTACAATAAAGTAGTGAATTTTTATTTATCAATTTATTTATTTTTATATTTTTTCAAAAACCCCTGAAGATGGTCAACAATGTTGACCGAAATATTTTTGAATAAAATAATAAATTTAAAACAAAATATTTATGTTTTTATTTAAATTTGTTTAAAACGTATGACCTAAATCAACAAACTTAATATCGATAATTGTTAACTATCATTGGTACTTTCTCAAAGGTTGCATGGGTGCTGCACTTAAAACAAAAACAGCAACTGAAGTATTTCAAGCAATGAAAAGTGTTTTAATATTAGTTCGAGTTCCCAAAAACATGCAGACTGATGATGGTAAAGAATTTTTAAATAAACAATTTAAGCCCCTCATGCATATTCATAATATCAATCCCAAATCAACATATGTATAGTATAATGAAAGCCTCGATAATAGAACGATTTAATCGAACTCTAAAAGGAATTATGTGGAAAGAATTTAGTTTAAATGGTTCATATTATTGGCTTCATATTTACAAAGATCTAATTAATAAATATAATAGCAAAGTTCATCGCACCACTAAAATGGCACCAATTGACGCTAATTCTAACCACGAAATGAAATTATTGAAAACCGTATACAATCATTTAAAAATATTTAAAAAATCTAAATCTAATGTTGGAGATTATGTACGCATAAGCAAATATAAACACATTTTTGAAAAAGGTTACACCCCCAATTGGACAACCGAAATTTTTAAAATTAAAACCGTAAAAAATACTTATCCCGCAACATTCGTATTGGAAGACTATCTTGGAAATCCAATAAAGGGTGGTTTCTATGATGATGAACTTTCAAAAACTCGATTTCCTGATACCTACCTTGTTGAAAAAATTCTTAAAACTAAAGGTTGAAAAATTCTTAAATTATCTTGAAGCAAATAATCTATTGGACAATTGTCAATACGGATTCAGAAAAGGTAGTGGCACGGAGAATGCTGTAGTTAATGTTGTAAATTACATATGCCAAGGTTTAGATCAAGGTTATAAAGGAGTCGCTGGTATTTTCTATCACTTTTCAAAAGCTTTTGATCTTGTACATCATGAGATCATGGTTGAAAAACTCCAATACTATGGAATTCGAAATACAGAACTTAATTTGTTTAAAAGTTATTTGACAAACCGCAAACAATATGTTGAATTAAATAATAGTCGAAGCTATATTGGGGATATTCAACATGGTGTTCCACAAGGCAGCGTTTTGGGCCCACTGTTATTAACTATTTATATAAATGATATTGTGAATCTCGAGCTTAATGGAAAAAATTACTTGTATGCAGATGATATTTCTATTTTTTACCCCTATAAACATGAGACAGCGTTTAGAGCCTACATGCAGAAAGATGCAGACATAATTTTTGAATACGCTAGGATAAATAAGCTAGTCATTAATGCAACAAAGACTAAAGTTATACGGTTTAAGCCACATTTAGATACTAATGATGACTTTGGTGTTATTGTGAATGAAGAAGAGGTTTTGGAGTGTAACTCTGTAAAATATTTAGGTGTAATATTGCAAAGCAACCTAAAATGGAACCTACATATTGAAAATATTAAATCAAAAATATATCCAATAATAGGAATTTTGTATAAATTTAAATATAAGTTTAATGAAAATACAAAATTAATGCTTTACCAGACATTGATTCAAAGTCACTTAAATTATTTAATAACTACATATGGCTACAAAAAAAGTACAGAATTGCAGTCTCTCCAAAGAGTACAAAACAAGGCGCTAAAAACCGTATACAACCTGCCATTAACCTACCCTACGATCACATTGTATAAAGAAGTTTGTAAAAGTATCGTACCCGTAAAAGGAACCTATAAACTACAATTACTAGTGTTTGTTTTTAAATCTCTCAACAATATTGGCCATAATACGATAACCTTCTCAAGGAATCAAACAACTCTGAATACCAGAAACAGTTCCAATTTAAGAACAACAAGATGCAGACTTGAAACCACAAAGCAGAGGATTGAATATATTGGATGTTTTGAGTACAATAGTTTGCCTCAATATTTAAAAAATATAAATACTATATCTGCTTTCAAGAAGAATGTTAAAAAATTCTTATTAAACAATTTAGAGATGCTTCTAAGATAATTTTTCACTTTAAATTTTTTATATAACATTGTAAATAATGTAAATTTGTATATATTTAAATATTATAAACAAATATTTTTAATTTATTTTAATACAAGTTTAAAAATTTTGTATAAGCAAATGCCAACTCGCCTCAACAATGTCTTAATGACGCTGAGGCACTTAAATTGTAACATGGAAACTTGTAAATAAAATACGTTTTTTTCAAAAAAAAAAAAAAAAAAAAAAAAGAAGGAGAAATAGCATATCGTCGGTCACAGGTTGACAACTCTTAACATGTTTTTTTGTACTTTTCAGGAGACAAAAAAAAAAACGTTATTACTCCGTTACTAAACCGGTCACCATAATTTCAATACAAGACACCGTACTGATCTCAGTGTAGTAAGATGTCGCTTAGAAACTACAAAACAGCGAATTCAATACTTGGGTAGTGTGGAATATAACAAATTACCACAATTTGTTAAAGAGGCTGAAACAATCTCAATTTATAAAAAGAGATTAAAAGAATATTTATATGAAAATTTGGAAATGCTTCTGCTATAACTGCTATTGAATAATATCATTTTTATATAATTTAATTTAAAATCAATGAATATGTTACAAATTCTTTAAATAGTTGCTAGCTTGCCTCTATAATGTCCTAGTGGCGCTGAGGCACCTACTCCCAGTATAAAATGAAAAAATAAAAAATTGAAAAAAAAACCGTGTTGGAAGTAAATAAAAAAAAAACAAAATTAGTAGGAGATATTTATTGTAAGATGGTGTAAAGAAAACAAAGGTATTGAAATAATTTCAGAATTAAAAAAAATTAAAATAAATAATACCCCGATTCGATTTTTTTGCGAGTTAAGAGTTGTCAACCTGTGACCGACGATATGTAAAATGGTTGGGATTTTCAAATCAACATAATTCTTGGATAAATAGAATTGATATATTGTAGTTTGTAAGAAAGAGTAGATACAATAATAATAATCAACTATGTCGTTTATAATAATAATAATAGTACCTAAGAGTTAATGTATTATTATTAAATAAGAAAAAAAAAATTATTTTTAAATAAAGAATATAACGTTTTTAACTTTATTTACAATTCAACAGTCGAAATGTCAATAACTCTAACGTTAAGCTCTAACTCAACAGAGTTGACAGCTAACTATTTTCCTCCAATTGAGTTAGATGGAAAATATAAGAGTGCACTTACAGCTTTTCATTCATATAATAGTATTCCAAATGTAGATGTATATAATAATATGTTTCATATTGGTGAACAAGCAATTGAAATTCCGATTGGATCTTATGAACTAAACGACATAGTTATATATATATATGTGTTCCTCTAACTCCCATTGGAGCATAGGGCGACATAGTTGATTATATTAAAGAACAATATCAACGATATAGTCCTGAAAATAAAATTAATGATACAATATACTTTAATAAGGACAATACAATTGCCAAGCTTTTAGGATTTAAAGAAAATATTTTATTACCTCATAAAGACTATTACTCAGATCTTCCAGTTTATATTTTTAAGGTAAATCTTTTAAGTATTGAGAGTAATATAGCTGTCAACACATACATGAATAACTCCCAAGCACATACTTTGCATGAGTTTAGCATTAATGTCGCACCTGGGTATGAAATAGGAATCTCATCTATTTGCCAGTCAACTGTCGAGGGATAAGCTCCCTTACTCTGCGAGTGGTTGATCAAGACGGTGATTTACTTAATTTCCGGGGAGAGGAAATTACAATTCGATTACATTTAAGGCCAATAAAATAATGATAATTTACAAGAAGAATATACTTAAAAACAAAGTATTACATTCTTCTTCTGCTAACAAAATATTGAAAAATAAATTAAATTCAAAGAATTCATTAAAAAATATAAACTTAACGCAATCAAATAAAGAATTTCTAAAATCATTAAATTTAAAATTGAAGAAACCATGAGTTCAATAATAGATGTTCTGGATAAACCTTTGTCCGATGAAAATATAATTAAAAAGGCCTACCATACGTAGCCCCATATTTACAATCTTACAATAATAACGATGAAATTCGTATTACAATACAAAATCAGGACTTGTATGTTTTGCCGTCGGAAAGTTTTATATACTATGTAGAAGGATTTGTTAAAGATGAGCCCAATACAAAATTAGTATCTTCTCCAGCCAACTTTAAAAAATAATTTTTTAGCACATCTATTTGATGAAATCCATTTCGAAGTAAATGGTATTGAAATTGATCAAATGAGACATTTAGGAACATCATATACTGTTAAAATAGATACTAATAGAATGCTGGAAGGTATAAAATTGATGATATTGATCTCGTAAATGGATATTTTAATTTTTATGTACCACTTAAATTGTTTTTGGGATTCGCTGAAGACTATAATAAAATAAGTTTGAATGCAAAACATGAATTGATTCTATTACGTGATAAAAATGATGAGAATCTTATATATTCAACTGTTTCTACCGAAAAAGCTAAATTAACAATTTCAAGTATATCGTGAAGAATTCCTCATGTACAACTATCTGATTTTAGTAAATTATAAGATAAAAAATTATAAACAGTGGAACTTCAATACCAATTGCATTTAGAAGTTGGGATTATCATATAAATCAACAACTAAATATGTCAATGATTGCATTCCAACATGAAAAGAAATTTATCCATTGCGATTTGACTAATTTAAAAGTACATTTAACTTCAGAGTCTTATCCATGATGACCTTAACATAAAGTTTAAGAATAAACGTTATGCAATTCTATATGATATGTATCTAAGGTTTCAAGTTATCTACTATATGCGAGACTCACAGCCGCTTCTCACATCTCAAGAGTTTAAAAAATTACGCTCCAATAATAGTAGTAGGTGCTAGTTATCTAAGCGAATCTATTGTCAGCGGACCAATTGATATAAAAATTGAATTTGAAACAGCTACTAATGCTCCAGGAAACACATCAGCTTATTGTATTCTCATTCACGATCGTATTATTGAATATATATTAAAAGGACAAGTTCGGAAAATTTTATAAATCCTAAACAAGAAAAAAAAGATGTATTGCAAACGTGTTTTCATTGATTTACAAGGGTTTAAACTTTAATCAAATAAATTTATTGTTAAAGAAGTTGCAATTGTTTTCAATTCTAAGCAATATATCAATTTCATTATAAAATCACCTTTTGATTTCAATTGTTTATCACAAAGGAAGCAAAAAGAAGCATATTGGTTAATAAAATATTTTCATCGTCTTAACCGGAATACAGGAGTAGTATCATTTAAGAGTGTTTGTAGTTTTTTAAAAGATGATTTAAAAAAATTTTAAAATATATGTAAATAGAACAGAAAAAATCATATGGTTGGAGCAAATGTTGCAGCAAAAAGTTTTAATATAGAGGATTTTGGAAGTATAAATTTAAAGGAACTTAATAAAAAGTATCCAGAAAACTCATATTGCAATTATCACACCTATGGAGCTTGCGTTTTAAAAAAATGCTATTTTACTTGAAAGATAAAATCTAATTTGAAATATGAAGAACTATTTTTATTTCCTACTTGGTATACCCTCAACCACCACTGTGGTGAATGAGGGTATACTAAGTTTGTCATTCCGTGTGAAACTTTTTTATTATACATCTAAGACCCCATAAAGTATATATATATTCTGGCTCCTTGAGTAATTCTAAGTCGATTTAGCCATGTCCGTCTGTCTGTCCGTCTGTTGAAAACACGCTCACTTTCGAAAAACGCAAAATAAAAGAACAAACTTGGTCCCAAATTGCTTGTAGTTATCCTAAGCAGTTTGGTCTTGAAATCCAGCAACATCGGTTCAGTAGGATCAGAACTATGAATCAAAATGTGGAACCACCACCCTGATAAAATATATAATTTTGATACAAAAACTAACATAAATGGTTTATTAATGCACGGACATAAAATTTTGCTCGAATTTGGCTTGTGCGACTGCAAATCATACTGGAAAATTTCGTGACGATCGGTCCATAATTTACCATAGGCCCCATATAAACCCATCTTGAGGAAAACAGTTTAGTACGCCTAAAACCGCAATAAAAAACGCTAGCATTCTTAAATTTGGTACGTCACAGTTTTATAGGACCAGAAATCACACTGTAAAATTTTTTGAAGATCGGTCCATAATTTACACTAGTCCCCATATAAACCCTACTCCCGGAAAACAGTTTAGTACGCTTAAAACCGTAATAAATGACGCTATCATTTAAATTTGGTACGTCACAGTTTTATAGGACGAGAAATCACATTGCCAAATTTCGTGAAGGTTGGTCCATAATTTACCCTAGGCCACATATAAATCCTACTCTCGGAAAACAGTTTATTGCGCCTAAAACCAAATAAATCTCACTTTGGGAAAATAATAAAATTCGCCTTAAACCATCACTGATATAGATATTGCGGTAAAATGTCTTACTTAAATTCATATGGCCAGAAAAAATATCATGCAAATTTGTGAAATTTTCTGTTAACGCTAAAACTAATTACACTGCTGTATTGAAATTTATTCTAATTTATTTTTTGTAATACTAGAAATCAGTCTTCAGAATTTTCGGATGATTGGGCCATAATTTACCATAGGTCCAATACAAATTACCCTCCTAAAAATTATTTTAGTTCGACTGAAACTTTTACGAATCATGATATTTTACTCAAGTCAGTTCAAAGTTCTAACAAGAAACGCATAAAATTTTCTTATTGTCGGTCAATAATTTAATTCATGTCTAAACGGCAACTAATTTTAATGCTGACGCTCGTTTTTGTGAAGCTTAGTTAATAATATATATGTATTTATCATATAGAGCTCACTCCTATCGGTGGAGGGTATCAAAGATTCGGCACAGCCGAATATAGCACACTTGTTTAATCTTACATATTAACTTTATTGATATTTTTTTTTTCTTTCTTTAAATTTAATTATTATTATTGATTTAAATACTATGTAACTGTTGTACATTATTTTTAAGAAACTTATTGATTAATGAATTTATTTTAACTGTTATTGTATAAGAACAAATGTATTTAGATGTAATCTTATATATATAAAATACCAAAATTTATTTAAATATGTATAAATACAAACCCCCGTATTTATAAACGATTATTAAATTTAACAAACGTTTATTAAGGAATATTTTCATAGACAATTTGTTTTGTAAAGCTTTATCAAATTAAAAATATTTTTATGAATATGTTTAAAAGCCTTTTATTTTAATATTATTAATCACTGCCATCTGAATAGTAATAAACAAGCAATATTATTCTTAAATTTCCATGTAAGTGTTAATTTAATCTCTAAAGTGACCTCAAGCTCTAGTATTTACTTTATCTTCCATAATATTTCTTTTAACATCTGTATGATTAAGTACTACTTTATGCAACTTTTGTGTATACAACTGATGAGCTTTTGTTCTAAAAACAACCATTTCATCAGAAACTATTTTCTGCTCAAATAAGCACTCCTTATAGACATTTAATGTTAGTTTTTTAATTACACATTTTTTGACGCCTTTAGACTTTTTAATGTCTTTGATCTTAAACCTACAAATTCAATCATTATTTCCCCCTTATTTTCATTATTCCCAATACTTTTTTGTTTAGGAGGGGTAAATTTAAAACATTGTTTTTGGTATCTTCAAACGTATCGAAATTTAAACTGACATCACTACGAATGTCATCATAAAAGACAATTGTTTTAATTGAATAAATAAATGAATCGGTATCCATATAATTAAAATACAAATTTTCTCCAAACTTCGGAATCATATATGTATAATGGAAGTCATACATCTTCCATTTGGATAATTCTAATACCGAAAATCCAATATATGTATATGGGTTTGTCGTAGTATGGCTCCAATTTCTTCAGGCTCCATTTTCTTGTATGCAGTAGACAAATCATCAATAAGCTTTGCCAAACTTAGAAAATTTGGCTTAGAGATTAATGATCGTAAACCTAAATGTTTTTTTATTACTATTATCCCACCCTGTAGTAATAAGTATATATATTCTTTTATCAACACTTTCCTTCGTTTTTCCATAAACTGCATTATTAAGCAGTTTAAAAAAATCTTTTTAACCCTCCGACGAGCGGTAACTTTTTAGTCGGTCGTTGAGCGGTAAGGTCCGTAGGGACCTTATATGAAAATGCATTGAATTTTGCTAAACTTTATATATATTTTAATTCATTTTGATGTAAATATGTTAAAATCATCACTATTATTGTCGTCATCTGAACAATATTCATCAGCTTCTTCAATATCGATGTCGGAGTCAGCATCAGATGCTTTATCATTTGGAACATAATCGTCATCAGTATCGTCATTAACCAATGGCTCTTTGTCTTCCTCATTTTCAAGGAACATAGCTTAATTGCTATTAGCAGTTTCCTGATCGCTGACACTAAGCTGTTGGAAAGCTGATGCACGGTTTAGTGTAGCTTTCACACGCTCCCAATTCATTTTTTTTTAAAACACGTTCGTTTATATTAAAACTCTCGATGAAACTGATTTTCTTCCTACTAAAATTTGCAACGTATTTCAGATTTTTTGGCCGCCTGCTTCTTTTTTTTTTTATTTAAAAGCATTTCAAATATTTGAAATAAGAAATTGATAATGGAACCAATTTAAATTTATATCGTCGCTTACTAAATTGTTTGTATTTTTTTTTTTTTCCATTTCAAATATTTGAAATAAGAAAATTACAATGAAACTGATATCTTACTATTAAAAGTTGCAAAAAAAAAATTAAATTTATCTGAATGCTTACTTTGTTATTATTTTGAATATGCATTTTAAACATTTGTTTTAAGAAATTTAGTACATTTTTTAGTCATTCATATGAAAATTCATACAAGGTCCCTACGGACCTTACTGTTCAACGGCGTACTAAAAGTCTTTAAAATAAAAAATAAAATACTCTGCAAATAAGAAATCTCCTGGAATTAGTATGAAAACACTAATAACACTCCAATAATAGAAGTCATGAAATATGTGGCCATTCTCCACATCCGTTTTTAAATGGCACTTGTTTAAAAATGTAAAAAGTCCACAGGGACCTTACCGCGCGTCGGAGGGTTAAAAATTATTCGTGCATTAGTTCTGTTCAGCGTATTTAAATCAATATATTTTTTTAACCATGGAGACTGTTTGAATTTTAAAATTCTGTGAACTTTTTTCAAAACAAGACCATTGGTAATACATTGTTTTAAAACTCTGTAATGTATAGTGTAATTTTCTTTAGGCTTCAAATCTGCTATTAATTTTTTAAATTTAGACTGCCCTGGAGTTTTATTTTATGGACAAAATGGTAAATGTCATGAATAGAGTCAGGATATTCAAAATAAACTTCTAAAATATAACCATATTCTGAGTTATCTGAGATATTTTCAACTTTACAATTTTCCATTATTCCTATATTCAAATTCCTCATAAGGCAGATATTCAGACATTGCCCACTCATATAAATTGTTAGCATCTAAATACATCAAATACTCTGATGCTTTTTTGTCATAAAAATTTTCCATATACTTGTTGTTTGCCTTAGAATATCTTTTGGAGAATTGAACTAATCCACCTCGTATTCCATTTTGCATAAAGAGGTATTTTTCACTATCATTTAATAGCTCTAATGTAACTTCTGTTAAGCATTGAATCCCAAGAGAGACCAGGTGCAGTGCAGTACTGACAAGGATCTAAATTATAAATACTCTTACATATTTTTCTGACGTTTTCAAATATATCTGTTAAGAGAAGAACACCCGATATAAGGTAGAGTTCTGTATAGTCCAGAAGGTTCTTGCATTTGAATTCACTCCATACTTTTTGAGCATGTTCGTAATCGACTACATTGCATTCCTCATTACTTAAAATATTGAGAAAATGCTCTCTACTTGGTAGTGGATTATAATTAAACCCTTCCTCCTGATAAGATTAAATTGATTATCATTAGAGAAACGTTCTCTTACTGTTAGGAAATCATTAATATCAAGATTTTTAGCTAAAGCATCTTAACTCGAAGACATAAACCTAATTGAATATAAAAACCTAATTTCAAATCCTCGATTTTTATCAATTTTAATATAAACAGAAAGTGAAATATAACGCTCTTTATTTAAAGGAATAACTTTTTTGTTGCATAAAGATGCATGTCATAAGCAGAAAGATTATGGAAGAGCACTAGTATAAAATTGCATTCATTATGTGCAGCTTCTCGAAAATGACCACTGAGATGGCATTTATAATTATATAATTTTTTTCACATATGTGACAATTTGTCGATTTATTAAAAAGCTCTATACCATCTATTGTCATTATTATTTTCTCTAATTTAGACAGGTACTGATTATAAATATCTGTTGCATCTGTAACAATTGTGTCAACAAAAAATTTCGATGCTTCTTCCACAAGATAATAAATGTGGTTATTATATGAATCCTTAAAACTACATTTAGTATAATAACTAAAAGCACCTTGAATGTGCTCGTGAATATTTGTTGTCTTATTATTTACACTATCATTTATTTTTCCAAAACTGATTCAAAATCGGCATAAATCACGAACGGAACATCAAATTGCTTCTTGTGGTTTACAAAAGATATGAATGAATCCTCGGTATTGGGCATCTTTGATATCTTACACGTATTACAAACATAAATTTTGCTTTTATGTGAGGTTATACTAGATCGAATTAGTCTAAAATAAAAAAAAAAATAGTTTAAATTAGATTTAAAAACAAATAAGTATATACATACATATATAAATATATGTTTATTTATGAATGTAAAGAAAAACTTACTTGGAAATATCATTTATGAGAACATACATCATTTTGTTTTCAAATTTTTTTTATCGATTTTAAAGGCATAGGAAACTCTAATCCCTCAAAATTAAACTCCAAGTCACCCATAGTAATTTTATTATTATAAATATTTATATTTGGGGTATTCACAAGGTGTGCTATCATGGTTTATTGTCATAATGTTCTAACATTTTACAATGGTTTAAAAATATTGTTGTTGGTTTGTAAACAAAAAGTGTCTTAAATAAATAGAACGTTGCTTGCTATGTTTATTGTGCTGTCGTAATTAATCAGAAAAGTCCAGCGCTGAGCGGCTGAGCCGTGCCGCGTTATTTTTTGTAGCCGTTGCCGTTGATGGTATAGTTTTATCCGGGTAACATCTGTATTTAACCTGCGGCTAGCAATTTTTGCGACAAATTACTTGCGGCGTCAAATTAGATCGGCTTAGGACTCTGCTGTTTGGTAAACAAACAAAATAAAATTTATTTGTAATTTGCAACAAAACCGAAAAATGGAAAATAATTGAGTTTGCCATCACAACATCTAAAATGTATTTTTCACACAAACTGGCTATTATTTAGTTTATTTTTGGCATTGTGGAAAATTTTTATATTTTTTTTTATTCAGCAGATTTTAATTCAAAATAGCACATTAAATTATGAGGGGTTGCTCACAACAGTCGTATTTTTTCATGTTATTATTTTAAGACATATGACTTTATGACACCTTGTGAATCCCCCAATTATAAGAATTGCACTTCTTCTTTTTTTGTAGCTTAATTCACTACATAGTGCTGCAATTAAACACCATTTAAAGCAGAAAATATCTTTATTTTTCACATTTATGCACGCTCCTTTAATATTTCTTATGCTCTTGGGCAATGGTATAAATTGCGATCCTCTTATAATGCTAGCCTTGCTTACATTCACTTCTACATAATTTATTTTAGTGAGGGTCCATGGCTCACTGATATCCTCAGCAAGCGTTTTTGGAAATGTGCATAATTGATGCTAATTTAATTTCATCTTTCACCAATTTCATGTATTCGCATAACAACTCCATGTTTAATTTAAAGTAGTGTGTTTGATGCCACATCATTTTAATTCTTTTATTAAAATTTACTTCGCATCTCTAAAGAGCTCCTCCGGAAACAGAATTCCTTTCTTTTCATTCACCAATCTATAGGTTTCAATTCTTCCTTTAAAATAACTGTGTCTCACAGTTAATGTTTTATTAATATGAATTGCTTGACAATTTTCTATATGGCAATTTGTTCTCATATGTGCATTAAATGATGTCTGTATTAATTCATTGCATTCATTGAAATGTTAATTTTTAGAACCTTGAAGAAGTGGTGATTTGCTTATAGCATTGTGAGCTTCAACGAGTTTTCTTGAACTCATTAAAAATTTCTTGCAGATTGGACAGTGGAGGTTAATGTGCAACTTAAGCATTTTTTTCGGACAAACTTCATGGTGATTACCATCAAAACAATTTGCAATTACATATGTTCTTTTAGCTTAAGCATATTGCATATGGGACATACTTCATAGAGGTAAGCATCAAAACAAATAGAAGTATTTCTATGCAATTCCATATGCACTTTAAGCATTTTTTAGCAGCTGAGTTTTGAAGAGAAAATTGAGAAATATACAGGAGCCATTTTTAAGTTTTTTATTTTGCACTTTCTTAAAAAACAAGCTTGATAGAACTTTTTGTGTTTCTTTTCTTTTGAATACTTTCAGAAAAGGCTTATAATTGATTTTTATATTTATTTTTTATTTTTAATGTAGTAAAAACTTTTCTTTTGAACTTTCAAAAAAGGTTTATAAATGATTTTATGTCCTAAAATCTATATACACAAAAATACAATGTGTCAATGTTGGAAAATATATTTTCACTTAAAGGAATGTTGCGATATACTGACTAATGATAAAATGAAACTTTTCTAACTCAACTAGGAAATCTGCCTAATGTCTTAAAATCTATATAGACAAAAATACAACGTGTCTCACAATTTTATTCATAACGAAAAAACCCTTAATCGTTAGTTTGCTACAATAATCAGATTAATGTGAAAATAAACAATATACAAATTCTTATTAAATCTTATTGGGGCACATTGTATTGCGAAAAAATATAAACTGCAAATAAGAATAACATAATGTCAGCATAAAAGGAAAGACCATATTTCTTTATACAAAAAAAAAAAAAAAAAAAAAAAAAAACTAAATTTAAATACTTTGACTATTGTGTAAATTCTGAAAACTGTTTTAAAAGAACCACAAACCTGTTTTTTCGAAACCGGAAATTTAAAAATATCGCAACATTCTAACATGCTCACTCATGTTTATGCTTCTTAAATATAACAAAAAGGTTTTTTCATTAGATTAATGTTAATATAAAGAAGACGACATATTGTCAGCATTTTATTACAAAATACAAATTCTAATTCTAATTCCAATTTTATTAGGACACATTGTATTGAGAAAGAAAACAAACGGCAAATAAGAATAACATAATGTCATCATAAAGGGAAATACAATATTTCTTAATACAAATAAACAAAATTTAAATATTTTGACTGTTGCATTAATTCTAAAAATTCACAGACTTGTTTTTTCAAAACAGAAATTTTTTAACTGGCTTGGAAACTAGAAAAATGGTTCGAATATTGGATATATCATAACCATCCACAGAGTTTGGAACCGCACTACCATCCTCATTACCGGAATCGTATTACCACCCGCATTTCCGGAACCGCGTTGCCATCCACATTACCAACACCGCATAACCATACACATTACCATACGCATTACCGTAACCGGAAGCTTCCAAGATCCCCATTACCTATCTACTTTTAATTTATATTTAAAGTTTTGCGTAATGTTACCAATAAATATAAAAAATAAAAACAATATATGTATAAGTTTCTTTATAATAAGAAGTGAGTGCTGAAAGATCAAAAAGCCAACGGGTCCATCCTAATTTTGTATCAAAACAAATGTTTTGAATATTAAAAAATAATTAAAGTATTTAAACTGTGGTTATGGCAAATATTTTGAAAAACGCAGATATAATTGATTGTTGGTTAACATCATCTTCGAATAATAAAAAATCGGTAATATATAAATATGTTCGGAAGACTCTAGTAGTTATGATGATATACATATAACATGTGAAAGAACTAAATTAACTATTTATAACCTCAGTAATTGTGTAACTAAAATTGGAAAAAATATAAATATCGCATTTTTCACATTTATTTAACCTACATATGTATATTATTTGGTTTTATTTATTTTTTATTAAAAGAAAAATCCACCACTTATTGACGATAACATGTTTATAAATATAGCCAAATAATGGCATTAATATACATATGTTTTCATATTTTACAATATAGTGCTTCACGGGAGAACGCATACAATTTTAAATTTTTAGAATTTCTTCGCCTTCCTTTATGGGAGCTAGGAACATTAATGGACCACCATAAAAATTGAGAGGTACATTTTATATAAAACTTGGTGAAATCATGAACCGATTATAGCCAAAGTTATAAGGGTTTGTCCTTGGGCCCAAAGAGTACTGTGCACCAAATATCATGTTAAAAGTTGCGACCTGTACTTTGATTAAAAAATTTTCATGGACAGACGGACGGAAAAATAGATGGAGACGGAAAGACTGACGGGCGGACAAGCTTATTCAACTCAGAATACTAGTAAATACAAACAAATATACCAAGATTCATTACAATCAGATCATTTTTGCAAAACTTAAAGAGTTTTTACAATTAAGGATATATAGCAAGACCTAGAGTCCTTGCTGTAATCACTTCTAAAATGAACAGATTGATTGTAAGCGAAGTACGTATAACAAATACGGATTTTCATGATTTTTAGATCAATATTGTAGCCAATATTAAAAATTATATTTTTGGCATATATAGGAGGTAGGCGAGTCCTTGGTCCGATAAATAACAATAAAAATAATATTTTTCTTCAATATAATATCGATTACAAAAGGCAACAAAATCGAAAAAATTTTAAAGGCTTGATAAACCACTATACAATTTTGATGTATTGTGGTTCCAGTAGTACAAATATGGTCCAAATTTAAAATTCTATGGAGAGGTTTTTTTTAAAAAATTTTTTTAGTAAAATTGTAAATTTTTTTAGACGTTTCTTCACATAATTAATGATAACTCAAAAAGTGTTAGACCGATATTATTAAAATAAATTTAGAAAAATTTAAATTTACATAGCCTTTAAACCGTTTATACATCGCGTTTCAATCGGCCCACTATTTTCGGAGTTATAAGAAAAAATTGAAGCCAAAAATTTATTTTTTACGTAAAAATGGGAAATATTTTTGTTTTAAAAAAAATCATGAAAAATCGAAAACGGCAAAAATTGTGCAGATTTATAGTTTTATCACAAAGCCATATGTAAAAGCAACAAAATAAGATATCGGTCATGAAAATTGATTGATAATTTTCGAATTTATTCACAATTAAGTGAATTCGTTCATTTTCACAATATTTTAGTTTTTTTCTCGATATACATAAAATTGAGTAATTAATGTTCTTCTTTCGATTTATTGAATTTTGAAAACATGCTATGTACAATTTTCACATCGAAAATGCATTACATAGTAACATTCATGTATTTGTTTGGCAAAACCCTACCTACAATACTGTTTCTATTCTTCGGAAAAACATTTGAATTGGATAAGTTTAAATGTATTAAACAGTAGAAAATTTATATATTTTTATTTAAATTTATAATAAGAAATAAAATAAGAAAATAAATAAATAATTATTATAAACTACAAACTCTGGAATTTTCTTTTATACGATTTTCTACTATTGTTGAATAACGAAGTGTTACTCTGAATACTCCAGCAAAAATCAGCCATCATGTGTGCATCCCAGCGACCCTGGTGTCGTTCCTCCATTGTCCGGATATCTTGGTGGAATCGTTCGCCCTGTTCCTCACTCAAGTCTCCTAGATTTTCAGGAAAATGATCTAAGTGACTGTGCAGGTAATGTACTTTGATGCTCATGTTGCATCCAAGATTCTGGAAGTGAGTTAACATCTCTTCAACGTGCGTAACGTAATCATCACCCTTGTTATATCCTAAGAAATTTTGAATAACCCATACAAACGAATCCCATGCATTTTTCTCAATTTCTGACATTGAACTGCCAAAATCAATATCTTTGACCAATTTGCGAATTTGTGGGCCATTAAATATGCCTGCTTTCAGCTTTTCAATACTCAAATTAGGAAACTTCCTTGAAATATACTGGAAACATTCACTTTCTTTGTTAAGTGCTTTAACATATTGTTTCATAAGACCAAGTTTAATGTGAAGAGGGGGTAATATGATCCGATCTCGGGGCACTAGAGCCACATTTATAACATTTGGCATACCTGGAACCGGTGTTTCCCTAGAAGGCCATTGTTTTCTCTTCCAATGTTCTGCTTTAGTTCTGCTGTCCCATAAACATAAAAAGCAAGGGTATTTGGTAAAGCCACTTTGTTGACCTAAGAGGAAATTTACCATCTTAAGATCAACACAAATTACCCAGTTATGTTCATTATACTTTATCTTCTTCATGACCAATGCAATTACAGAGTATTATTCTTTTACTTTGGTTGAATATGCGATCGGCAAGGAGTGACATTTATTTCCATTATGCAAAAGGACACACTTCAAGCTGCGTTTTGATGAGTCGATAAATAAACGCCATTCGTTTGAAACGTATCTCTGGATGGCAGTCATCAAACCAGAAATATCTGTGCAGTACACAAAATCATCCTCTTCAACAAAATAATGAAGTAAGCCTTCTTCTCGAGTACGGTAATACGAAACTTTAGTTTCTTTTGTTATGAGATTTGTTTCTTTCATCCGGGACGCAAGAATTTCCGAAGACCTTTTCGACAATCCAAGGTCTCTAATAACATCATTAAGCTGGTCTTGATTCCATGGTCTCGGCGAGAAATTTTTGTGTGGGATTAACTCGTCATTTTCAGATGTAGATAGCAGTGCTGAATTTGAACTTTCTGATTTGGAACACATACTTGAGGTTTAGTGTCCTGGTGAAGATGAAAGCACTTGACTAGAGCTTGGACCCTGATCTTCAGCATATTTCATTTCTGGTGAATGTAGAACTGCAAGTGTAAACCCATCAGCAGACCTCGTGGGGTAAGACCATCGCATATGTTTTCCGAAGTCGGTTTTTGTACTTAAACAAAAATAACAATCGGATTCGTGGCTCGCTGTTTCTCTCCATAGCATAGGCTTCGAAATTTCCAAGCGTCGTCTGTAAAATGAAAAAAATTTCAAAATTTAATTAAGAAATACTTTAAGTATGAAATATTCCAAATGTATTAACCTATACTTACTATACGTTAGAAAACCTCATAGATAAATTCAATCGACATGAAATACATATGGTACTGGGTGTCCAATGCTGGTTCAAATTGTGCGGATATATATTATAACAATCTTCATATGACTTTTGCAATGAAGTTAGGAAGCAGTTACGTTTTTTCTCGGTGATATATTGGCCGCACACATAACAAAATGAATCCGGATTGCTTTAACATAAAAATGTTCTGGCTTTCTTGCTCATTTTTATTACTACTTGTAAATTGTTTTAACTTGTAAGCTGAATGACTCTTTATGTAGGGATAAAATGATGTTTCCGTTATCGCAAACAATTCTTGAATAAAGTAAAATGGCTCAAGGAGCTCTTATAAATACTGATACTATATTTTGGGATAACCCTTCATGTGGGTACAGCTTGTGTGTGCTGCAAATTTGTTTCTTATTCCCAAGAATTATAAAAAACATTAAGGAATGTTATGCAAAAAAATCATCCGTTACAGGTAGCCAACGGAAAAAAGGAGCATTTCAGCGTGCACGGACATTTGTGAGCGTTTATTAGTTTGCAACCGCAATCGTAAAAATTAAACAAGAATCATAAAAAACATTAAGGAATTTAATGCAAAAAAATCATCCGTTACAGGTAGCCAACGGAAAAAAGAGCATTGCAGCGTGCACGCACATTTATGAGCGTTTATTAGTTTGCTACCGCAATCGTAAAACAACCTTTCGTTTATTACTTAATTTTTTAATTCTGAAAATCATAAAAATGTCATAAGGGTTTTTTTCCAAACAATTTTCTACATGTAAAGAGGGTTTGCCGAAATCCGGGTCGTATAATGCACCTGTGTTTCTGTGTTCTGCATTTTCATTATACCATTTTCTACAGTGCTTGTAAATATGCGACAGCTTCAATTAATTGTAATTAAAAACCTTAACCATGCACCGATTTTCATGATCCATATCTTTTATAATTCACATGATATGTAGCTTTACTACAAATAAATAAAATATAATACCTTTTGCCGTTTTCGATTTTTTTTTACCAATTTTGTTATTTTTTGGCTAACAATTTGTTTCATAACTTTGAAACTATTAATCGCATTAAAAATATTTGTATACATCATTTAAAGAAATTGTAAATTATGATTTTTGTAGATTTATTTTAGCAAAATCGGACAAGTTGTTTTTGAGTTATGATAATATAAGTGGAGAAATGTCTCAAAATATTGACAATTTTACTTAAAAATTATTTAAAAAAAATTTATCCATAGAATTGAAAAATGTTACCACTTAGGTACTTAGGTAGCCATGCTGCATCAAATCTATATAGTAGTTATTCAAGCCCTTTTTTGCTGTTGACCTGAGTTATCGCATTTTAACCCTAAATATTTAAAATTACTTTTATACCTATCTCAGTTAACTGTGATGTTACATTATTCTGCATTTAATATGACGATATGTGCGGTTCTTTTTTTTTTTCAATAATATTTGCCTACAAAAAATCCAAAATACACACACAGGCATTTCGTGCATACTGTCGAGCAACAACAACATTCCTAGTGGGGAGCGTTGCCAAAATTTTTTGTTTCCTCATTCTTCATGACTGAAGAAAGGCAAAAGTTATTTTTCCTCACCCTCATAAATGAATTGGCGAACAATTTTAAATTCATTTATGGCTGTGAAAAGAAGTTACACGTTTTAAATTCCTCATTCATGAACAAATTCATGAATGGTTATATATGAGGGATCATATATGAATTTTTTTGAACTCTGGTTATTAACATCATTTTGGAAACATGCACAATTGATGCTAATTTAATTTTATCATTCACCAATTTTATATATTCACATAATAACTCCATGTTAAATTTAAATGTAGTGTGTTTGATGCAACATTTTTTAATTCTTCAATTACAATTGCCTTCGCATCTCTAAAGAACTCCTCCGGAAACAGAGTTTCTTACTTTTCATTCACCAGTCTAAAGGTTTCAGTTCTTTCTTCAAAATTACTTTTTTTGACAGTTAATTTTTTATTAATTTAAAGTTTTTGGCAATTTTCTATATGGTGATTTGTTCTCATATGCACATTAAATGATGTTGTCGGTAATTAATAATTGCATTCATTGAAATGTTTATGTTTAGAACTTTAAAGAAGTAGTGATTTGTGGATAGCATTGTGAGCTTCTTTATATTCAACGAGTTTTCTTAAACTCATGAAAAGTTTCTTGCAGATAGGACAGTGGAGGTTAATGTGCACCTTGAGCATTTCGCATATCGGACATACTTCATGGTGATTACCATCAAAACGATTTGAAGTATTTTTATACAATTCCATATGTTCTTTTAGATTTTGTTGGGCCATAAATAACTTTTTGCATACACCGCAATGATGGTTTAGATGACTCTTTAGCATTTTTTTTGGAAATAAATGTATTGCATATGGGAAAAACTTCATTTGGTTAGCATCAAAACAATTAAAAGTAGTTCAATGCAATTCCATATGACCTTAAGCATTTTTGAGCAGCTGAGTTTTGATGAGCAACTTGAGCAATATACAGGAGACATTTTTAAGTTATTTTATTTTGCACTTTCTTAAACAACAAGCTTGATAGAACTTTTTTTTCTATTTTTTGAAAGGTTTATAATTGATTTTATGTCTTAAAAATATATTCACAAAAATACAATGTGTCCCAAAATTTTATTTATAACGCAAATCAATTAATCGATATAAACAAAATACAAAATCTTATTAAATCTTATTGGGGCACATTGTATTGGGAAAGAAAATAAACTGCAATGGATATTGTTTTAAATGCTGATCTTTATGCAATCGGATTTTAAATCTTTAACAATTTTAATTTTATTTTTACTTAATATCAAGCGCAATTATTAAAAATACTATTTTAGCTCCACGGTATACATATCACAATAAACTTGATGAAATAAATTGTGTACGCCATTCATACATGGATTTCAATCATGTTCAACCTTTAAAATTTATTTTCGAAATGTGATGCAATATTAATAATTATTTTACTTTTAATAGTTTTTTATTATTTATATTTTATTTAATAAGTTCTTAAATGTATTTGAAAAAAAAAATTCAATACATCTATAAACTTAAATCTACTTCCCTAATGCAGCGATCTCTTTCTTCATCCAAATAAAAACCATAATTTCCATTGATAGTATCTCCCTCTTCATCTTCCAGAAAATCCTAAATTTTCCACAAAAAATCGTAATAACCGAGTTGGTTGTTGGGGATTTCTCGCTTTTGTGTAGTCTCCAATACTAAATTTTCCTCCATAGAATTTTCATCGACAAATACAATTTCATACTGGCTCGAATATAATTAGTCAATTCACAAGGTATCCTAACATGTCATATTGTCAAAATGTCCTAATATTTCACAATGGTTTAAAAATATTGTTGTTGGTTTGTTAACAAAAAGTGTCTTAAATAAATAGAACGTTGCTTGCTGTGTTTATTGTGCTGTCGTAATTAATCAGAAAAGTCCAGCGCTGAGCGGCTGAGCCGTACAACAATATTTTTAAACCATTGTGAAATATTAGGACATTTTGACAATATGACATGTTAGGATACCTTGTGAATTGACTAATTGTTTAAATCTTAAATGTTCATATGTAAATAAACCTAGCTTTCAGAAGAATACTCTACTAACTGCCAATTTCACGATGTCGAAAAAACGCTTTCTTTCTTTCGCACAAATACCCATGAAACAAAAACAAATTTTTGAGAATTTGTTTTTGTTGCACATGTATTTGTGCGAAAGAAAGCGTTCGTTCGCATTTAGTGAAATAGTCAGTAAGTCTTTAAATAAGGGAAAATAAACAAAGTGCAATTAATATTTTGTTTTATAAACGAATTATACATTTATTTAATTTTAGTTTTATTTGACCTTTTTAATAATATTAATACGTATTTTAATTAAGCTTTAGACCTTTTTTAAATAAACAAATTTAACAATTTTTTTATTTAATTATCGTTGTCTTCCATATTTCGATAACCTTTAGTTAGCATCTTCAGGACAAAAACTAACAGAATTAATAAAAAATTTAAAAATAAAAACAAACTGCAAATAAGAATAACATAATTTCAGCATAAAGGAAAATACAATATTTTTTATTAAAAAGAACTACATTTGAATACTTTGACTATTGTGTTAATTCTGAAAACTGTTTCAAAAGAACCATAAACTTGTTTTTTCGAAACCGAAAAATTAAAGATTTAAAACTATCGCAACACTAGCGCTATTAACATGTAAAACATCAGTTTCCAACTGGTTCGGAAATTAGAAAAATGGTTCGGAAATTGTCATTCCCATCCACATAACCGGAACCGGAAATGGTCAAAATCCCCATTATATATCTACTAAAGTCATTAAAGATTTCTGCATAGGTATCTGGAGAACAGCAGGAGCCAAAGTTTCAAAAATAGTTACAAACAGCTTGGTTATCAAAACACGACATCCGACAAAATGTGGGCGGTATTGGACAAGTGGGCGTGGCTTAAAGTTGAATTATTTATATTTAAAGAATGATATTTATGTTATTTTCGCACCATGGTGAAGGGTATATTAGATTCAGCATAGCCGAATATAACACTCTTACTTGTTTTTTTAAATAATTTTATTGTTCACGTTCATATTTAATAGGACTCGTTAAACTTCTTTGAGTGAAGAAGCAGCTCGCACTCGTTGCCATTATTTCAGGTCGTTCTAGTTTGTCAATTTTTCGAGCGTTTTGCGTTGTCACTCCGCATTGGTTAATGACTTGGCATCGTATAACTGTACCAAGTTACAGTTTTTGCGGTTATAACCATTGACTTTGTGCAATCATTCGTAACCTCAATGTGTTAACGTGTTTTGCTTGTGGAGTACCAATAAGAACACAACATTACTGGTGGAGAACCTATACAACTCAGACGTTTACTGGTGGTTACCAAAAATACACTGGAGTGGATTGTGGAAGCTCTTGACTTCCTATACGAAGGCTTAGGTCGAACGGGGACTTGTGGTTGAGGCTCCAAAAATTCGAGCGATACCCTTGCAATATGACTTAAATAGTCAACCAAAAACTAATTTGTTTTAAGTAAAATCAAAAAAAGATTTAAATAATTCAGATTCAAAATTATTCAATTAGTGCTTCCATTCGCTTATAAATTGATATTATAAAAAAAAAGTAAATTTTGTACCCTTTTTTTCATTCCTGAAGGAGGTAGAAGGAAATTAAAACAAACTGTATATTAAGTCCAAATTATTATATTATTGTTTATATTTAATTAAATTTTGTATTATTTTGTGTAATATTAAAAGAACAATTTCCGCAACAACCTCCCGGTTGAATACGATTTTGACACAGAAATCCCAGGGTAAGATTACACGGCCTTTCAATCATACCACCTATTAAGGACTTAAATTCAATGCAATTATTTTTTCCAGTTGAATCAGGGGTATAACCTGTAGCAAATAAGGTAGATAATACAGGTGTTCCGGTAAGAACCCAGTCAAATTTTCTATTTAAACCAGCAGCGCCAACCCAAAAACGAGGGACAGCGTCATTACTATTAAGAAAAAACAATTTCTTTATTAAATTTCTATTGAATCGTAGATAAAAAAAACTTACAACTGTATTTTCAATTTAGCAAGTATGTCAGCATATTTTCCAGAAGTCTCGATTACTAAAGGAGCCATATCCAGTTTACCACATTCAGCCACTGCATTATGCCAATTGTACTAAAACGTGTAAAAAGAATCGATAGTTTTTTTTTTGGTACCTCATTTTTTGTTTTATTATGCTCTGACTTAATAGCAAAATATTCTAATTAATTTTTCTTACGCTTTGAGTAGGCATCGCAAAAAAGGTAAATCCATTTGCTGTTGTAATCACTTGACTTTTTATGCCCGCTAAGGGAAATATCAGGAAAATAATTGCAAAGAATTTTAGAGCACTCATGTTGATTGTTAAGTAGACACTGTACAAATCCCAATTGCCGAGCAGATTTATATACTGTAGAGTGGGAGACAAAAAGCAGAGGTTTACAATCGCTCATGAAAGAAAATAGAAATGATTTATATATATTTTGATCATAAATGGATTTATATTAAAGAGATTTTTGTCAATTCTTATCTCAAAAAAAAAAAAAAACATTATTTTGATAAATAAAATTTGGAAATGCAAACACTTGTTCTCATAAAATTAAAATAAATAAAAATCATTAAAAACTTGTTTTATTCAAATGCCAACAAAACAACTTTATTGTTAAATTTTTGATAACATATTAGATAATTCCAAAAATTACACTTTATTTTACTTTTATTATATATAATTGCAAGATTATATTGTTCTTTGTAATAAGAATTATAAAAAATTAAAAATATGTTATAATTTTTTCGAAATGATTTCAAGAAAACAAATAATGTATAATTTTTAAGAAAGTAATACGCAAAACGGCGACTTAAAAATACTAACTGCCCGTTCGCCGATATCGAACGTTAACGTTCGCATAGTAAATAATATTTAAAACAAAAACAAAATTTAAAAAATTGTTTTTGTTTTAAATGTAATTTTCTATGCGAACGTTAACGTTCGATATCGGCGAACGGGCAGTAAGTTATCAATAAATAAATTTTCGATGGGGAATTCAAAGTTAATTTTTTCTACTTTACATGATACCAGGGAATTGGAACTATGGTAAATAATGGACCAATCAACCCAAAGCTCTGAAGACTGAAGACGGGTTTATATGGGGCCTAGCGAAAGTTATTATGGACCGATCTTTAAAAAATTTTACAGTGTGATTTCTGGTCCTATAAAACTGTGACGTACCAAATTTAAGTATGGTAGCGTTATTTATTCCGGTTTTAGGCGTACTTAACTGTTTTCTCGAGTAGTGTTTATATGAGGGATATGGTCAATTATGAACCGACCTTCACGAAATTTAACAGCATGATTTTAAGTCTTATAATACGAATTCGTGCATTTATATCATTCCGTGCATTATTCCACGATTTATATTAGTTTTTGTATCAAAATGTTCAATTTTTTTATGGTGGTAGTTCCACATTTTGATCTACAGTTCTGATTCCTACTAAACCGAAGTTGCTGGACTTCAATCCCAAACTGCTTAGGATAACTACAAGCAATTTGAGACCAAGTTTGTTCTTTTCTTTTTCGAAAGTGAGCGTGTTTTCAACAAACGAACTGACGGACAGACAGACTTAAATCGACTTAAAATTACTTAAGGAGCCAGAATATACATATATACTTAATTAGGTCTTAGATGTATTATAAAAAAGTTTCACACGGAATGACAAACTTAGTATACCCTCATTCACCACTAGTGGTGGTGAAGGGTAAACAAATACATAAATAATTTATTTTTTGGAGTTTTTAGTAAAAAAATAGCACTTCTAATTGTTTCCGTTAATTCTGTTTAAGGATTGATATGATATGAGAAGATATTAGAATAAACAAATAACTACACATACATATACAAAGTATGTGAAACAAAAAGCTGTGTACAGCAAACATCTCCCAGCTAGCATTTTGTATCAAATCTCTTAGGAATCAGATTCAAGAGCAAAATAACCGTACATGAGCTCATTTTTCGATCATAAATGATACCCCCGTTGTGGGAAAATGATACCTTACCAATGAATCACCTCAAAGAATCATTTGTGATTCCTTTTTAATCATATGAATGAATCATATGTGAACCCTTTTTCAAACACTCTAGTGATAAATCAGTTTTAAATTCAAAACATTTAGAAATTATTATTTGAACAATGAATGAATCCATTTCTGAAAGGCTCATTTAGGATATTTTTAACAAAAAATTATCACCCAAATGCTAGCTGGGTTATTTAAAATAAAGATCACTGTACACCTTCTTTGTGTGTATGAAAAGATATGTTCTAAACAAATACCTTTTGTATTTGAGACGAAACAAATAATTAAAAACACAAAAAATATGTTATAATACTACACAAAAATTAAAAATGTTGACACATCGGTTAATCGACTGAAATTAACCGATTTAATCGTTAATCGAAAAAAGCCAATTTTAAATTAACCCATTAGGTAATCGGGTAGTAATTTATCGGTTCACCGATTATCGATTAACCGAATGAATACACTAATGCATACTGTATTCATGTATTTCTTTAATTTGAAACTTCAAAATGGAAAAAATAGCAACTCGAAAACAGTTTGAACTTTTAAACCATGAAATTGCTCGACCGAACACCGTCTTTCGGGGAAACAGAAGTTAGCGCTGAAGCTACATGGAAGCGTATCGGAGAAAAATTTAACGGTTTAGGTATTTAAAGGCAACAGTAAAGAAAAAAAATGTCGCACAATAATACAATTTATACACTACTGGCGGCGAACCGTCAGAGGAAATAAGTTTGGCTCCGATTGAACAGGCTGCAGCCGAGTTTTTACAGATGATACGTTAACCGCCTTATATTGGTCCACAGAACTAATCATATTTTGTAATTTTATTTTATGTAACTTTTTATTCACTTTGAAATACTATTTTGTTCGTTTTTTACAATTCGTTATATTCATTTTATAAAGTTGTCATGCCATCCGTAATCGACCCATAATCCTTTTTGAAATTCTAAGCTCCAGACTCGTTCGTTTTTAAGTTTTGATCTTATTTTCAATTGTGGGTATTTGTTCCTTTTTCGATATTGATACCTCTTATAACCATTTATTTAAAGAACCCTTTGTATCATTTTGTACTATTTTGTGCCACTTTTTCACCATTTTTGGATATAACATCACATTTTATTTTTTGTCAACACTGTTGAACAGTAGCGCTTCAGCTGTGTTTTCGAAATTAATATTGCTAAAAAAATAAACTTTGGAACATACTCAAAGTAGAAACTTACAATTCCATGCTTTTCTCGCTTACTTTGTTCGAAACGGAGATGGAGTAATGGACTTTAAGTGAAGATTTAATAACAAAATAAAAAATGTACATTCCTAAAAAAGTAGTTATTAGTTTTCGTAAAAAGATCATTTTAAAACAGTTTTTACGACTTCTAAATTAGATTTTTGATAGTATTTTACAAATTAAAGTACAATTTCTCTTATAGCAAACATAACTCATATAGATGCATACATATATTATTTTATTGAATAACTTATAATGTTTTCTTTTCTACAAAAAAAAAAAAAAATTGTTATTTTATTAAAAAAAATGCAATTTGGTGTTCGGTTCTTAAAAAAATATTTTTCTCTCCGAAAGGGTAGCATGTTTTATTTTAAAAAATTCACCCTTACTGATGGCATAAGGCATTTAACTTTTCGCCCCGTATAAATCGACTGTGGTGACTTCGGTTTATATACGTATGGCGCTATTTTTAAAACGGCTTTACGCCAAAATTAGCGAAAATTTTTTATAAATTAAACAAGCCATAAAATTGTTTAAAAGTCCCTAAAACTAAGAGGAATGGCAAAAATTCGGTAAAAACTTGCTAAATTCGCGGAAATTTCTAAACATTTTGTAACAGCGGTATGATAGCAAAGCCTAATATTCAATAAAAATCTTAATTTTTAAATTTAGAAAACTTACAAGAAAAAATCGCTTCTATCGCGAACATTGCTAAAATTCGCAAACAATTGCAAAATTGTAGATAAGCCAAAAAATTTATTTGAAATAAATAAAATGTCGCAAAAGTACAAAAAAGCATTAAAAATTAACGATAATGAGGAAGAACAAACTTTTTGTCAGATGATTAAAACAGGAAAGGGCATTCCATAAAAGAATTAAGTTTTTTGAGCTCTTCCTACCTGAAATAAATATATTTTGTTTATTTATAAAAAACTTGGTCTTATTATTTTCTTTAAAATGAGAAATGCTTCTCATAAAAAATTGACCCTTTTTCAATTAAAATACCCTTTTTTGACCACTTTTTCTGGAAACCCCCATTTTTGTGACCTTTTCGAAAATTTCAAGCGGTAACCCTGGTTTCTACAAAAACTTTGACAAACATACGCGTATGCACGCGTAAAGAAAGCCATGCTGAGAGATCAGAATAATAACACTGTGAGACAAAAAAAAAGAAGTTAAAATTGATTTTATCGATCTCTTACGGGATTTAAAATTGTCAAAAGGACAGTCTGAAATTCTCGGATCGCGATTAAAACAGCGAAATTTGGTAAAAGCAGACTTTCGTATTACATATTGTTGAAAAAGTTAAAGAACTTTGTTATTTGAAGAAAGCTTTAAAACTGATAAAAATGTCAGCAATCTTACGTATTGCAGTGATATTACAAAGCTATTTTGTGCACTGAATTACAATTATTACGCAGACTAATAGCGGCTTTTAATTGATGGCTCATGCAAAAGTAAGTATTTTTCAAAAAAGTGGATTATCTGTAATCTGTTATCTAATATTTAGGTTTGAAAGCTGTTTTACTACATAACGAAAATCGGTTGCCGTCAGTTCCAATTTTCTATGCGACTAGCACAAAAGAAACTTACGATATCATGCAAAAAATACTCGTGTTCGTCAGCTATGCCACGCATAAATATCGGATTTAAAAGTATTGACAATTTTATTTGGCATGCAACGTGGTTGTAAATTCTTTCCGTTTTCTTCAACAATTTTTTATTCCAAAAAACAATATGACAAAAAACCAAAAGTACATAAAAATATTAAAAATATTAAATTTACAATTATAAGTTGTTTCATTTTCGTAAGACAAGTATATTTTACACAAGTGGCTTATGTGGCTTCAACATTCCTCCTCCCGTGAATCATATAGATTCACCTTCAATAAAGCAAGTTTAGATGTAGGACGTCGAAGTATTCCATTTACTGTTTTCAAATCCACAAACCTAACTTGACCATCCTTAGCTGGATATGTTCTTAAAACGATACCTTTAAGCCATTTGTGTCTTGGTAAATTGAGATCACAAATCAAAACCACATCATCTTTTTTTAAAGTTTCAGCCTCGTCAAACCATTTTGATCTGCATATTAGTTGTGGTAAATATTCCTTGACCCACCTCTTCCACAAACGATCTTTTAAATTTTGCGCAATCCGCCATTGCTTAAGATAACATATTTCTTCTGTTGAAGTATTTCCCGTTTGAGTTGAATTAAGACAACCAATTAAAAAATGATTCGAAGTTAAAGGTTCTTCATCCACTGATGATATTGGTATTTCCGTGAGTGGTCTGGAATTTATAACATTTTCAGCTTCAATTAGAACACTTCTTAGGGTTTCAACTCTTGGTGCAACTTCATTTAAAGTTTTTTGTAAAAGACGTTTTACTATACGAATCAATCGCTCCCAACAACCACCAGCACTTGGGTTAATTGGACAATTAAAAACCCATTCTATGTTTCGTTTTGTTAATTCATTATTTATTGCATCAATATTCAATAGCTGTGCCTCATTTTTCAACACCTTTTGAGCACCCAAAAAATTTGTACCATTGTCACTTCTTATTCGAATTGGTGTTCCCCTGCGATTTATAAAATTTCGTAAACAAAGTATAAAAACATCTGTAGACAAATTTTCAGCAATTTCAATATGTGCAGCACGAATAGTAAGACAAGTAAATATCTCTTTTCCCTGCGACGGCCAACTGCTACATTGAATGGTCCAAAAAGGTCAACCCCGGTATATGAAAAAGGTCGAACATAGGGAGTTACAGGATCTAATGGAAGTTCACCCATACGTGGTTGTTTTGGTTGTACGGAATCTTTTTGGCAAATAAGGCAATTGTAAACAACTTTTTTCCAAATTGATTTCACACGAGGTATCCAATATTTTTGGCGTAGTTCATTTATAGCTAAAGAAGTATTTTGATGGTAATTCTTCTCATGATAATACTTCACGGTCAATTCAGAAACACGATGATTTTGTGGCAAAATTATAGGTTTCCTAGCGTTAAAAGGAAGGTAAGTGGCTTCAGTGATGCGGCTATTAACTCGTAATAATCCATCTGAATGAAGTATTGGAATCAATTTATTTATTGGACTACATTTTAAAATCTTTTGTTTATTTTTGAAATAAACTTTCTTCTTGTACTAGGCGGCATATAAGTGTATCTCCTTTTTCTAATTCCGCTATTGATAGTTGTCTAGTTTTTTTAAATTCTTGACTTCGAAACCGATTTAACCACGCAGCCGTTCTTTTAAGTTTAACATATCAAGAAAACCTTTTGTATTCAAAAACTGTACAGCCTGTCCGATTAATTACCAAGTTAACTTTTATTTCTTCCTCTATGTTTTGCTTTGGTATAACAATATCTGATTTAGGCCAATCACTTTCATTGCATTTCAAAAAAACAGGACCCATTATCCATTTACTATTTCGATGAAACTTTGGTAAGTATACAGCTCGTGTTCCTGCATCTGCCGTATTGAGTTGCGTTGGAACCCAGTTCCATTGTTGAGGCCGTGTATATTGAAGAATTTCAGCAACTCTATGGCTCACATATGCCTTGAAACGCCGTTCTTTGGAATAAATCCACCGCAAAACCGTTTGAGAATCAGTCCAAAAATGAATAGACGATATCTTACCCTCATGATTTTGAATAACTTGTTTCGACAATCTTACGCCCAAAACTGATGACTGTAATTCTAAACGAGGTATACTCAATAACTTCTTCGGTGCACAGCGAACTTTCCCAATAACAAAAGAGACATCAACTTTTCCATTAAAAACTACTCTAAGATAACAAACGGCAGCAAATGCTTCCTGGCTAGCGTCTACAAATACATGAAGCTGTATGTTTTTACTTTGTAGCAAATTACGGGACAGACAACGAGGAATTTTAAATTCTTTAACTTGTTCAAATTCATCCCACCATTCCTTCCAATTTTTTTTAAGTTCATGGGGAATCAATTCATCCCAATTTATATTCACCTTCCAAGTTTTTTGTATTAACGTTTTTGAATATAACATAAAATCCGCGATCATACCAAAAGGGTCAAAAATTGACATGGTTATCCGAAGGGAGACATTGAAATTTTGTCTCAAAACAAAACACATCTTCATCTTTCTTCCAGTACATTCCAAGAATATTTTCTGTTGACGCTTGCTTCTCCATTTTAACTGCAGTAACCATATCTTTTGGGCTACCATTCATAACGTATTCAACACGCCTACTGTTTGAAGAAAATCCCCTTAACTCGAACCCGCCTTGGGAATGTATATAAACGACTTCTTGACAAATTCTTATAGCTTCTTCTTCATTATGAAAACTGCATACGAAATCGTCTACATAATGTTTTTCCATTATAGCCGCACTAGATACTGGAAAGTTTTCAGCGAATTGCAATGCATTTAAATTTTTTATGTATTCAGCACAACACGGAGAGCAAATTGCTCCAAAAGTCATTGACTCCATCACAAAATGTTGTATTGGTTCATTTGAATTTTCATTTCTCCAAAAAAATCTTTGAGAATGCTGATCTTTGGGTTGTATCCTTATTTGAGAAAACATTTCTCTAATATCAGCGGCGACTGCAACCGTTCCTTGTCTAAATTTAATAAAAATTCCAAGCAGCGGTCTTGCTTGTTCTGGGCCTTTGACCAATGTTGAATTTAATGATACATCTTTAACTTTAGCTGCAGCATCAATTACAATACGCAACTTCTTTGGCTTATGTGGAGACACTACTCCAAAATGTGGTAAATACCATATGGGATTGGACGAATCTGTTATTTCTTCTTCAGTCAATTTTCGGGCATAGTTCTTTTTTATATATTTACCCATTTCCTCTATATATCTTGCCGCATATTGAGGGTATTGACTCATCTTCTTTTCTACAGTTAATAGTCGTTTCTTTGCCATTTCAAAACTTGATGGAAAATTCGGTGGATAACTTCTCCACAAAAGGCCAGTTTCAAATCTATTTCCAATTTTGTGCGTAGTTTGTTCCATAATGTTCTTGGCATGTTGATTTTCATCTGAAAGTAACAATTCGGCATTCGGATTGGATCCAAAATTCTCATTTTCAATAAACTCTTTAACCATATCATGAATTTCGTTGTCCTTTACATGCATTACAGTTGGTGTATGAGGCGTATCTGAATACGTTTGTCCATAGATTATCCAACCAAGCTTAGTTTCTGCTGCAATTAAGTTGACGTCTTTACATTCAATAACATGAGAGGTAACAGCAAGGTAAGAGTAATCTAATCCAATAAGTAGTACTGGAGATGCGTTGAAATAGCTTTCGATAGGCAAAGCACATAGCTCATTATATTTTAACTTATCAAAATCTTGAAGCGGTAAATTTAAATTTGAAACAGTATGTATATTCTTTAACTTATATTTGGACGCTTGAAAACCTCTGATTTCAAACTGCACCTTGTGCGAATTTTCGGTAACTACATTGTCTCAAAACCACTGAAGAGTAAGAGGGGAGGATTTGCCCTTAAGACCAAGTTGTTTTGCAGTTTGTTCAGCTATTAAAGATATAGATGAGCCCTCATCGAACAAGGCAAAAACCTTTAAAGAACCAGCTGGGCCATAAATCGTTACAGGAAAAATTTTAAAAAGTATACTTGCCTGTTGCGCCCTACAGTTTAATATTGGTTGCAACTGGCTAGAATTCAACTGATTTCCGACAACATCTTTACTTGAGTCATGTAACATTTTGTGGTGACTTCGATTACAATTATCTATACCACAAGATTTCTTATTACGACATAAAGCTGTTCCATGACCCTTATATAAACAAGAAAAACAAAGTTTCAATTGTTTTACTCTTTCCCATCGTGCTGATATAGACATCTTTTCAAACTCTTTACATTTGGCAATATTATGGTTTTGTTTGCAAATTACACATTGTATACTTTTTGGTTTATCTATAACCATCATTTGTTTCGGCTGTACAATTTGTGAAGAACTATTTGGTATAATGCTAACTACTCTAGCAACATCACTCAACCAATCCGCAAAATCTGTTATTGTTGAATAGGGCCTAATCGGCATTGAATATCGAGCCCATTCAAACTGCCTATCTGCTGGCAGTTTATTTACTAACTCATCTAATAATGTGTCATTCATCAGGTGGTGGGCGCAGTTTGCAGAGTTAAGATATGTCGCAACATTCCTAACTTTTGTTGAAAATTCAACCAATTGATTTAATTTCCTAGGATTTATGATAGGAAACTGCTGTATTTTCAAAAGTTGTGAACGTACTAATATATTTGGTCTCCCAAACAAAAATTCTAATTCTTCAATAACTTTCGGAACACTTTCAGGATGTATTAACATTGAAATAACAGCCTCTCTAGCGGGACCTTGTAAGCATTTTTGTAAACGCATCAAGTTTTGACGATTGCTGTATTTATACATACTACTGGTTTCCTTAAAATTTGTAATAAACAAAGGCCAATCTTCTGCAAGTCCGGAGAATTGTGGAAATCATATAATTTATGGCCAGAATCGTGGAAAACTACAGAGGATTCTTGAGGAAATATTGGCTGTTGCTGTACATTTGCAATATTTTCTTCCACATTTGGTTCTTGTCTCTGGATATTTGCTGATATTTGATTTCTAACCATAGTCATTTCCTTTCGGCTATTAGAAATTGATTTTGCTAGTTCTTGAACACAACTAACGATTTCTGCCAATTGTCCTTGCGTAACAGGCGATTCTTCTAACTCCGTCATTGTATTATTTAGATCGTCGGCTGATCCGGCTTGACTTCGTAAATCGTATCGCTTAGTCATTTACAAAACTTTAGTTACAATTAATCGAGATCGCGGCAAAATGTACAATTACAAATAACAAAACGAGCGAGTTTGTAATATTAAACGGCAAAATTGTGGATTTCAAACAATAAATCTCCTTGTATAAAACAATACTGGGAAAATGAAAACTTGTAAATTCTTTCCGTTTTCTTCAACAATTTTTTATTCCAAAAAACAATATGACAAAAAACCAAAAGTACATAAAAATATTAAAAATATTAAATTTACAATTATAAGTTGTTTCATTTTCGTAAGACAAGTATATTTTACACAAGTGGCTTATGTGGCTTCAACAGTGGTTACACGAAATATCCGTGCTTTCTTTGTGAATGGGATAGTCGTGCAAAAAATCACTACGATGACAAAGTATGGCCATCTCGTGAGTCATAGCAAATTGGTAGAAAACTTCCTTAACATACCATTAGTTAAAGCTGAGAATGTTATTCTACCACCATTGCATTTAAAATTAGGATACATGAAACCATTTGTTAAAAAGCTTGATATTAGCGGCGAAGCTTTTAAGCATCTTAAATCGATATTCCCAAGATTAAGGGAAGCCAAAATAAAAGAAGGTATTTGTTTATTTACTTCGAAATAGCATTCAGTTTTAACATTTTTATTTCTTGTGATTAATTTAAGGTGTTTTTATTGGACCTCAAATTCGTAAAGTTATGAGAGATGAGACCTTTTTAAAAATGTATGTGATAATTTTTTGGGAGTCACAGAAGTGACGACTATGTCATGGTTGTTAATGAATTTTAAAAAGCATATGGTGAAATGGGCTGCAACGTGTCTATAAAAATTCATTTTCTGCATTCGCATTTGGATTTTTTTCCCAGACAACCTAGGCCAGTTTAGCGATGAACAAGGCGAACATTTTCACCAGGAAATAATTACAATGAAAGGACATTTTGAAGGAAAAAATAAATAAAATTAAAATGTTTCCAGGGTATTGCTGGTCACTTAAACGAGATACTAATGACGTTGATTTAAAAAGAAAAAGGTCAAGTAAACATTTTTGATCGAAACAGTTAAAAAAAATTTTTTTGTAAAAAATTCGTTGTGTTAAAAGTTGAATAAATCAGTAAATTTCCAACGGATTTTTAAACACGAACCCTCGTTTTATTTGATATCAATTATATTCTTGAAATAAAATCATAAATAGCACGGTTCCTATACAAAAATATTGTGTAACAACGTCCCGATAATAGAAAAATTAGGAAAAAACCGTAAAAAAATAAATTTGGTGTAATAATACACACATGTATCTGAAGTTAACTTAAAGAAAATATATGTATACCGTTCAAAAGGTCTAAGCTTCTTTTTCTTTTTAAAATCTGCCAAAAAATCTTAAAGCGGTTGGTATTCAACTAAATTAAAGGGCATACGGGTATGAAAAATCGGTTTTTACCCGTAACTCAAGATTTTGGGGGTGTTTTGAAAATTCCAAAAACAGATTGTTGTTGTACTGGACAGTTCCTACCAGAAAAATGGTATAAGATCCCAGGTATTTTTACTTCTTTTTTTTCTCACTGTGCAATTTATAAGCGCTCACTTTGGACTTTTACTCTCAGAGTGGCACTAAAAACGAAAAGTTGAATCTTTTTCGTAATGTATTTTCTCACGCTGAAAATTTTAAATAAAAATTTTTTTTTTATGGAACAGTTTTTGAGATATTGACATTTTTTATTTTTTCGATCTTTTTTCACTTGACAAATCATATCTCTAGCTATAAAAGTCCGATTGAGTTGTTCTTGGTACCCAAAAGCAAGATTTTGAGATGACGAACAAATATGTATAATCGGATCTTTGATTGGTAAATATATCGATGAAAATAGGGCACATTTTCAAAAAAATCATATTTTACAGTGATTCTGTGCCGACGGAAAAGTACAAATCGTTGAAAAGTACAAATCTTGTTTCTCTTCATGTACGTAAAGATGATACTTTTACGTAACAATTAACACCAGCCAGAAGAAAATCTACCGATAAATGATAAAGTTATAAGCAATTGAGTGAATAAATCCAAATCCCATGTTTTCCGAATATTTTATTTGGTTTAAACGCTTGCATTACATTCTTGACATTTTTGTGTTTTAGAAATAGTTGTGGCTCTAGATTTTTCTTCGGTTGCTTTTGGGATCCGTTTCTCTAGTGAGAAACCACACATAGTCTCGCAACATTGCTGCATCACAAAGTCAATGGTCTTAATTTGTTGGTGAAATCTCACGCCGTGTTCGTCACTTATGTCAAAAAGATTGTCTGGAAAGAAATTAAAATGCAAATGTAAGAAATGGATTTTTAGAGACATATTTACACCTGTAAGTAATAAAATGATAAAAACAATACAATAGAAAACATCCAGGAATGAAATTAAATAATGGCATTCCGTACCCATCTTGTTGTAGTTCTTCAGCAAATCGGTAATAATTCCCTCGTAGTTAGGGCTTTTATTGTTCGCAAAGCAAATTGGTACCAACCCGCTGAAATGAATTCCAGGCCTCGTTTTCAACGGGTGTTAAATATTTTGGAAAATCTGTGCTTTTTAGCAATTTCTTTATGTGTAGACCATCAAAGACGCCCTCCTTGATTTTTGCTGAAGAAAGCTGCGGGAAAAGGGTTTTTTATTTCCTATATGCAGTAGCACTGCTTTCAAACTCCTTTCTACCGTCAATGAGCCAAACAGTTCCGTTGCTTCAGGCGAGATGCAAGTAACTCCACTTTTATATAGGTGCTTGACAACTTTGAATTTAATTTGTGAACTTTTTTTCAGTAAGCTCAACATTTTCATCATGGTGAAGTACACATTCTCCGATTGGGCTCTGGAGAAGATGCGCCAAGATGATGAATTTCATCGCAAAATCATCTTCAGTGACGAAGCTTATTTTTGGCTCAATGGTTTCGTCAATAAGCAAAAAAGCGGTTTGGTGAAAATCCACATGTGCTTCATGAATCACCATTTCATCCACAAAAATAGCTGTTTGGTGCGGTTTTCATGCCGGCGGCGTCATTGGGCCATAGTTTTTCGTCGACAGTAACGATCGACACGTTACTGTGAATGGCGATCGTGACCGCGCCATGATTACCGATTATTTTTGGGCCGAATTAGAACACATGGACTTGGACGACATGTGGTTTCAACAGGTCGGTGCCACAAGCCACACGTTACAATCGAGTTTTGGCCCGAATTAGAAAACATGGACTTGGACGACATGTGGTTTCAACAGGTCGGTGCCACAAGCCACACAGCCCACGTTACAATCGATTAATTGAAGAGTAAATGGACCAGTCAATTAGCCGCCTCGTTCGTGCGATTTAACGCCTCTAGACTTTTTACTTTGGGGCTACCTCAAATCGTTGGTCTATTCCAAAAACCCGACGACGTTATAAGAACTCAGAGCCAACATTGAGCGCTCTGTCTGTTGCGCTCGTTGAAGATAGACGTGTTTTCTAACCTCGGCATACGGTTTATTTTCTTTTACAAAAACGTGAACAAATAAAGTATTAAAAAAAAGTAAATAAAAGAAAAAAAATACATGTATGTACATTAGACCTAGTCGACCTCCATACAAAAAAAAAGTTGTGCCAGTCACCCCATAGAATGAAAGATATGCCAATGAAGTTTCTAAAACAGAAAAAAATTTGTTTTTGCCGCGCCCCAAAATACAGCACTTTTGGTTTTTTATATGTAGCGCTGCCATTTAAAGTCCGATCTTATTATATCACATATCGTTGTTCATGGGTTGACAGTGGCTTCATTTTTGCCTTTGGTGACTTTTCAATCCGACATCAAACTCTGGGCGCCACTTATGCCATCTCGGAAACTTCCCCAAATATAAATTTTTTTAAACGTGCCAAGAAAGTCCTTGTAAAACTAAGTATGTCTAGCTTTTATTATACTCTCTTTTATGCCACGCCTCAAAATTGAGCCGCTTTTTTGTTTTTCACAAACATATTACATTAAATTAGGTAGAAGCCAATACAAACCTGCAAGCCTCAGTGGCAGAAACGATTTTAACAAGTGATGAAAAGATTACCCCCAAATCAGGCATGATGGAAAACTCAGTATCACAGGTAAAAAGTGGTCAAATCAAAGCCTCAAGTTCAAGTTGGAATGGATAGGTACATAACAGTGCTAAAACGGGGTCGCAGCCCAACCTCTTCTGCAGTTGCTTCGGTCCCAAAAGTTTTAAAAGAGGGTACATCTGATAGAATAAGTTCTCAAAATCGGTTTGCAATTACCAAATCTTCTAAGTCACCCCCGATATATCTTAGAGAGCAAAACTCAAGTGACTTAATAAAGAATTTGATCTCGGAAATAGGTGAAAATTCTTTTTATGTAGCTGCAATAAGACTTGGTAGTATAAATGAAACAAAAATACAAGGTAATCGTGAAAATGATTTTCGTAAAGTAATAACTAAATTAGAAGCACTAAAAAAAAACTTTTATACATACCAACTAAAGAGCGGTAAAGGTCTACAGGTAGTGATAAAGGGCATTGACTCATGCGTAGACCCAGGTGAGATCAAAACGTTTTTAGAAGAGAAGGGCTTTAAAATAAAAAACGTAATAAATATTAAAAATAGAGAAAAAAATCCCCAGCCACTATTTCGAGTGGAGTTAGAACCCAACGACGTTAACTTTAAAAAAAACGAAACTCATCCCATTTACAGTCTGAAATATATCCTGTATAGGAAAATAATGACAGAGGAGCCGCACAAAAGGAACGGTCCAGTGCAATGTTTAAACTGCCAAGAATTTGGTCACACTAAGGCATACTGCCATTTCACCCCTGTTTGCGTTGTATGTGGAGAATTGCATGGTACAGCTCTCTGCGATAAGTCTAAAAATGACCCTAATGTAAAAAAATGCAGCAACTGTGGTGGTAATCACACTGCCAACTATAGAGGATGCCCTGTATACTCTATCGGTTAGACCGAAACCTAATCCCCCTCAAATTCAGGTAACACATCAAGTTAACACTAATGACATTCAGGTACCGCAGCCTAGTAATAACAGAAGATCCTACGCTAACGTCCTAAAATCAAACCATATGCCAATGCAAGGTGACTTGCCAAATAATGATGAGACTCCAGTTTCTAATATAAGTCGTCTAGAAAAAACCATGGAAACACTAGTGCAAACAGTAGCTAACTTTACGAACACAATGGGTAATATGATGCAGGAAATGTTAAGAATGCAATCGATGTTATTGCAAGCAGTACTTAACAAGCCATGAATTGTTTAAAAATTTGTTTTTGGAACGCAAACGGCATTCGCCAACATAAAAATTAACTAGAATACTTTTTAAAAGTAAACAAATTGATGTTATGGTGGTTTCAAGAAATAATTTTAAAATTAATGGTTATATATTATATGATACCAAGGACCCTCGAGATAGAGCTTGTGGAGGTTCTGCTATTTTGATAAAAGCCCGAATGAAACACTACTTAATGTGTGATCATCGTGAAGATTATCTCCAAGCAACGAACATTTGTGTTGAAGAGCTTAATCAAAACATAGTTATTTCATCAATATACTCTCCACCGAGATTTTCAATATCAGAAAGCCAATATTATAAATATTTTAAATCATTAGGACCCTGTTTCCTAGCCGCTGGCGATTACAACGCTAAACATACCTTCTGGGGGTCAGGGCTCATTACAGCAAAGGGTCGTGTTTTGTATAATACAATGTCTAAAATGGATTTAAATGTGGTCGCGAGTAGACAACCAACTTATTGGCCTACTGATCAGCAAAAAATTCCAGATGTCATCGACTTTGGCGTGGTTAAAATCATCCCCGCAGAAACGATTCATGTTGAAGCTTCTTCAGAATTATCTTCTGATCACACACCTACAATTCTTACCATATCAAACCCTAATAGAATTGTATCTCCGTCTGGTTACTAAGTGACGTCAGCCACACAAATAAATTGGTTAAAATATAAAAAATATCTCAGTACCCATTGCACTGAAAATATTCCGCTTAGAGCACCGGAGAATGTGAATCTTTCTATTGTAAATTTTGACAATTATCTCAAACTAGCTGTTCAACATTCTAGCATAGCCCGCGAAAATAGTAAAATATATTCTACAAATGTCGAGCGTCTCTTGACTGAAAAAAGGAGAGTTCGAAGAGAGTGACAATTGCACAGATCCCCTCAACTTAAAAATTTACTAAAAGAGTGCACAAAAAGGCTAAGAAACTTACTGCAGTCTCAAAAAACGGCTTGTCTGAAAAAATATATTAAGGAACAATAAATAAAAATTAATCAAGCTCGAGGCCAGTGTTTTTTTGTAAATAAATATTCCTTTTTATTTAATTCCGATATTTCGATCTTCGTTGAAGATCATCATCAGGGATTATTTCCTTAAATTTAATTAAAAGAACAATAAAACATAAGTATAAACATCATTATTATAAACATACAAATAACAACAACATATATAGACAACAATCACACAAATTTTGTTTTTTTAAACAGTTTTATACGTTCACAATATATACACACACTCACAGTGAATTTTTATTAATACAAAAACTTAAAAATACATTGGCTTGTATTCATAGTCGCACACTAAAGTCGGCTCTTACTAAAGTTAATCTTTAAGTTAAAAGCTCTTACTATCTTTTTGGTATTCATAGTCAAAAAAAAAGTATACTTTAAGTTGAGCTGGCTTTAAACGGGTGTCAACTCTTATTTGCTTAACTCTGGCATACAATTTCTATTTAAAAAATTAAAAGTGGCAACTTGATCAGCTGCTTTTCTGTTGTTTACTTTTGTTAAAACAAACAATAAAAAAATAAAAATTTGTAAAACTTTTTACGTCCATTAATCAAAATTATTACAAATAATGGAAAAAGCAGAAATGGTAAGTTTCCAGAACGCATTTATGTACATACATATATTTTTGGTTTTGCATTTAATAAATGTTTTGCTTTCAGAAACTGAAGAAGCCAAGAGAGGCAAATTGGAGTGCCTCTGAGAAAGAGTGCCTTCGGGAGTGTGTAAACGCACACTTGGATGTGGTGGAAAATAGAGGAAATGATATTTCCTTAATACAGAAAAAAAAGAATGCGTGGAAAGCTATAAGGGAAACAATGCTTTCATCAGGTTATGACCGCGAGATTTGTAAGCTAAAGGCTCAATGGGTACGGATGAAAGTAAGTACCAAAAAATCTGTTGCTAACATAAAAAGAGCTACTATTGCGACGGGTAATTCTGTCACGATTCCCGAACTAAGTGCGGAAGAAATGCTCATTGAAGGAATGATTGCGCATGAGCTAGAGGAGGACACAATTTTAATTGACAGCAACTCCTGCTTTAATGAAATTTCACATGAAGAAATTTCACATATTGATTTAATTGAAGAAGAAGATTTGGCATCCTTTAACACCCCACCAAAAAATACCGCTAAGGGAATAAAAGAAGATAAAAAATGTTCGTCAGCAATCAAGGAATTAAGAAGTCTTCCCAATGCATCGTCCAAAAACGGTGTTCTTATTGATCGACAACGCCAAATTTCCAAAGAAATGGAAAATGCCGATGAAATTTTTAAATTGCAAATGAAGCAACTAAAGGCACAAATTGAACACCAAGCGCGTATACACAAAAAGGAGGAGGAACTGATTTCCCTTAAGATTTTTCAAATTCAAAAGGAAATCGAACATAAAGAGGAATTGCATGCCTTAAATTTAGATAATTTGTAGTAATTTGAAGCAAAATCAAAATTTGAAATATGTTTTTGTTTAAAATGTTTTGTCATTATGTATTTAGAATGTGTAGGTTTCAGAATTTGTACATATATGTATATATTTATATATAAATTTTGAATTGCTCATACATGTATGTATGTATATACATACATACGTATGTTTGTTTGTATTAATGTTAATTTCATAAAAACTTTGTACATATGTATGTATGTATGTATATAGAAAGTATATCTGTTATGTACATATATAAGTATGTTAGATATTGGGAATTATTTCCTTTTATAAGCAACTTTATTATATTCAACATTTTTTATTTTTCGAATTTATTCTATAAGTTAAATTTCAATTATGTATTTTATAAAGTTTTTTTTTTGTAATAGTTCAATTCCTTAAATTTTTAGGAATGACATAAAAAATTAAGGAATTGAACTATTACAAAAAAAAGCTTTATAAAATACATAACTGAAATTTAACTTATAGAATAAATTCGAAAAATAAAAAATGTTGTATATAAGTATGTATTTAAAAAATTTATATCAATGAATGTATTTGATCTCCCTTTTTTAATAATAAAAAAATGTATGAACACATTTTAAATTTTTGTTTTAAAATGCTTAAAATAGAAAAATATAAAAAGAACTTTACAGTTAAAGTAAACAAATGTGATTTGAATTAAATAACTAACTCTTATGAATATAAAATGAATTTAATATTTGATGTTTATTGTTTATTATATTTATTTTTATATTTAATTAACTGCAAAAGTATAAAATTTAACAAGATTAGCATTTAGTTTAAAAAGTTCCTTTATTGTTAATTTAAACTGAAATATAATAATTTTTCTTAATGTTTGAAGAAAAACTGAATGTATTTGATCTCCCTTTTTTAATAATAAAAAAATGTATGAACACATTTTAAATTTTTGTTTTAAAATGCTTAAAATAGAAAAATATAAAAAGAACTTTACAGTTAAAGTAAACAAATGTGATTTGAATTAAATAACTAACTCTTATGAATATAAAATGAATTTAATATTTGATGTTTATTGTTTATTATATTTATTTTTATATTTAATTAACTGCAAAAGTATAAAATTTAACAAGATTAGCATTTAGTTTAAAAAGTTCCTTTATTGTTAATTTAAACTGAAATATAATAATTTTTCTTAATGTTTGAAGAAAAACTGAATGTATTTGATCTCCCTTTTTTAATAATAAAAAAATGTATGGACACATTTTAAATTTTTGTTTTAAAATGCTTAAAATAGAAAAATATAAAAAGAACTTTACAGTTAAAGTAAACAAATGTGATTTGAATTAAATAACTAACTCTTATGAATATAAAATGAATTTAATATTTGATGTTTATTGTTTATTATACATATTTATTTTTATATTTAATTAACTGCAAAAGTATAAAATTTAACAAGATTAGCATTTAGTTTAAAAAGTTCCTTTATTGTTAATTTAAACTGAAATATAATAATTTTTCTTAATGTTTGAAGAAAAACTGTTTATTTTTATTGAATAAAAAAATTAAATTTTTAATATAACTATGTATGTATACAATTGTTTTGTTTAAAAGTGAGCATTAATAAAAGCAGTCCGATATACTTTTCCGGAATTTATTCCGTTGGGAGCTAGGTTTGTGTCCAAAGCCAATGTGTGTGACTCTTGTCGCATGGGAGAATGGAAAGGGACATCCAAAACTAAAAACAAAAATGTTTTCTTAATTTTTTATTTGAAAATAATTTTTTTGTATACAGTGAAACTTCGATATAACGAATCTAGAGGGTATCGAAAAATACTTCGTTATAGCTATTGATTCGTTATACATATGCATTGTGAAACCTTGGTATAACAAAATTTAAAGAAATACGAACAAAATGTAGAGGCTTTTGAGACTTAAAATGTTATATGTATGTATTTCTCAATTATAATTTCGTTGTTTAGAGGCTTCTGAAAAAATACTTCGCTATATAGAGGCTTTATAGCTCAGAATTTCTTCGTTATATGTAGCTATAGAGCATTTTTGTATGAAAAAATTTGCAATAAAAAGGTTTTTTGAAGGGACTCAGCTAAAAATTTGTTATATTGAGTTTTTCGTTATACGAAGTTCGTAATATCAAAGTTTCACTGTAGTTTTTTATTCAAAATTTTTTTTGTAAATTTATGAAATATTAACAGATAAATATATGTAAATATGTACGTACATGAAGATTTGCGTTCCTTTGCGATATTGTGAAGCACGGCAACTGCTACCACTACGTTTTTTGCAGTATCTAGGTCAACGCGAAGTCTTTCGAATATAGAGCGGAATTTGGATTTTAACTGGCCGTTTAAACACTCTACTTTACTGCGTGTTGCAATATGACTTTTATTGTATCTATAAGGCAATAATTGATAATTTTTTACTTGGATAAAACCTGTAGGACTTTTTTTTTGAAAATGTTACCTTTCTTCCTTAGTTGAAGAAGGGCATCTCACAGGAGTTAATAGAATTGGTGATAATGGGTAACCCGCATCTCCAAGTAACACTCCATTGTGTACACTTTTGCTCACCTCCAAGTTTGCTTTCAGTGCGCAATCTGCCCAAATTCTGGAGTCGTGCCTGGACCCACGAGATCTTGCAACAATATCTACTATTTTGCAATCTGCATCACATACAATCTAGAATGTAAAGTTTTAGCAAAAGCTACAGATGAGACGACATTAACCTACCTGAACATTCAAGGAATAAAATCCTTTTCGGTTGAGGTAAAATCCTGCATTTTCTCGTCCAACTATTTTTGCAGGACATTTAATACGCACGTGCGTACAATCAATAGCTCCAATTACATTTGGAAATTGAGCCAACTGGTAGAATTTTCTTTTTACATCTCTATGCTCAGAATTGCTGTGGAATTTAATAAACTCCGGAAGCAACAAAGCAATTTTTCTGCAGATATTTTTTATTATTCTGCTGACTGTGGGTTGAGACAAGCCATGAAGATCTCCTAAAAAAATATTTTAAAAATATCTTTGTAACATTTTGTAGTACAATACTCACCGATGTCACTTTGATGGACATTTCTTCCCAGAAACCGCAAAGTTGTTAACACCTGTAAGGTTGTTGAAATGGGAAGACCTCGATTGTTTTTTGGTTCAACAATATTCAACAAGTTAACCAAAAAACGAGTTGTAATTTTGTCAAATCTGTAGCGGGAACAAAAATCCTCATCGTTTAGGTCGAAGGGATTAAATCTATTTTTGTATTTTTTAGGCTTCCTTACACAAAAATCATCCTCACAATCACCAATTATTGTAAAATCTCTTTCAATATCTTGAAATCTTAACATTTTTGTAATTTTCAGTAAATCTTTTAACTTTACAATGAACAGCTGATGTTATTGTAAATTGAGTTAACAACAGGTTCAACTGGTTTTAAATTTAGAGCCGACTCTAACGTCAAAAACCAACTTTAAGTTGTCTATGAATGAGTTAAAGTAGACTTTTTTAAGAAATTGACTTAAGTACTGTAAAAGTCGACTTTATTTTTGACTATGAATATGGGCCATTGTGTACGTATCAACATCTAAAATAACACTAAACTTAAAAATTATTACTGCAGTTTGATCTTAGTTACTAAGCCTCTGTAGTTATTAGCACACGAACACTCTACGTCGCTCTTAAAGTTGACGCTCTTTTTTGTTGCTATGATGTGAAGCATCTCAAGCATGTATCGACGTTTGTAATTCGGCTCTGTTTGTAACACACCTACATTACTAAAATAAGGCGAGTGTTTGTTTTTGACACAGTGGTCCACAAGTGCTGTTTTTGGTGTTTCTCTACCGAGTTTTAATTTCTGATCAGATTTATGGCCTACAAACCTAGTTTTTAGCTTGTTTTTTTGTGGTTCTTTTTAATATCAATAAAATGAGCAACAGGGATCGATACACACTAAACATAGTGGAAAAGGCAAGAAGGTTTCTAAATGCGAATAGGCATATTTTAATTTTAACCGCCAATAAGGGTAATGTTACAGTAGCTCTAGAGAAAGAGGAATATGATATGAGAATGAAGAATATTATAGGAGACATGATGACATATCGGAGATTGAATAAGGATTTGACAAGCGGACTTCAAAAAACTAATAACGATTTAGTGGAAGAAATGTTTAAACATAATATAATCTCTGAAAGAGAGAAGGGAAGACTTAAAACTGAAGTGTCGGTAGCTCCAAGGATATATGGACTCCCAAAAATACACAAGAAAAATTACCCGTTAAGACCCATATGTTCCTCTATAAATTCCCCAGCAAGTGAACTTTGCAAATATATCACGGTGATATTAAAAAGAATTACGGAAAATTCGATATATAACGTTAAGGATTCGGTGCAATTTAGGAATAAGATAAAAGACTTGACTATACAGGACGATGAAAGATTAATATCGTTTGATGTTGTTTCTCTGTTTCCCAGTGTCCCTGTTGATTTAGCGTTAAATATTATTGAAGAAAAATGGGAGGAAATTGAAAAGTTTACAAATATGACAAAAGGACTATTTCTACGTATTGTGAAATTCTGTATAAAGGACAATCGGTATTTTAAGTATGATGGTAAAATATTTACTCAAAGGAAGGGTCTACCGATGGGATCACCAGCGTCGCCAATAGTTGCAGATATTGTAATGGAGAAATTGTTGGAGATGGTGTTTGAAAGGGTAGCGGAAAAACCAAAGATTTTGACGAAATATGTGGATGACATCTTTAGTATAGTAAGGGAAAGTGCAATTGAGGAGATACTGACAAATTTAAATAGTTTTCACCAAAGTATTAAGTTTACAGCTGAAAAAGAGTCCAATTTTATATTACCGTATCTGGATACCGTTGTAATCAGAGATGGGAATAACTTAAAAATGGATTGGTACCAAAAACAGACAGCTTCCGGTAGAATTATTAACTACTTTTCGAAACATCCAAAAAGGGTAATCATTAATACGGCTAAAAACTTAATAATAAGAGTGTTGAATCTTAGTGACTTGGAGTTCTATAAAAATAATATAATTAAAATTAGAAACATCCTTCTTGACAATAATTTTCCTACAAAACTTACGAATAAACTTATTCGTGACTATGAAAATAGAATTGTAAACCGTTCGAAAGTTACTGACATATCCATGATTTATAAATCCCTTACCTATGTACCTGAAATATCAGAATGATTCTGAGAATTAAAAAAAAAGGAATAAACAAAAGGTTATTTGATTTTTATGATTGCGGTAATAAATGTACGTGGACAATTAAACGGAAAGTGGACCTTTTTATTATTTGGGTTTTTCCGGTGGCTACCTATATGATTTTTTTACAGAAATTGCACCCACATTTAAGGGTGGTCATTATTTGGAAAGTTTTGCACAGTTTGAAACGTACAAGTGCTGAATCAGGTATATAGCCAGCCGCCCTTAAAATATGCGCCCATTTATAAGTACCTGGCAGTAAAATATTCAAAAATACGTAGTATTTATAGGTGTGCATTGATCGATTTTTGGCATTCAGCCAGTGCCGACGAACGCGAACAGTAAAAGTGATTTTTCTCCAGTTTTTTAAAAGTGAATAACAACAAAACATAAAATATATCAATATGGAAAACAACAAGTGCCCATATTTGGATGAATATTGTTACGTTTGTGGTCATATCGTCCGAAAAATACAGAAAAAAGATCGAACAAATTTGTTTACTGAGCAATTCAAAACCGCGTATTGTAATTATTTCGATGAAGCAGATTTAAGTGGTGCAAATTTTACGCCGAACACAGTGTGCAACAGTTGTTATACTACCCTTCTAAAATGGATTCACGGAAAAAGTAGAAAGTTATCTTTTATGAAGCCAGTAATTTGGGTGGAAGACACAACTGGACATGATGAATCCAGGTGCTATGCATGCATAAATTTTCGTCCTGGATTAAACAGACAACAATTGAAAACAAAAGTATACACTGCTGCATTTACTGCCACACTTCCAGTGCAACGCCCTGCTGATACCGATGCACCTAAACCTCCGAGTGCGGATACTGTGTCCCTGCTAGCCGAAACCGTTTTCACCAATCCGACCGATTTGGATGATGCTAATTGGATACCCGATATTGAAAATAGTGCACCACAACCGCTACCACAAATCGAAATGGATTACATTGTGGCCAAGCTGGGACTATCACAACACGACTCCGAATGGCTGACATCATTTTTGAAGAGAAGAAAACTCACACAGCAAAATGTCAGCGCAACATCATACCGACAACGCCAAGCTGATTTTCAGAAATTTTATTCCGTTGACGAAGATACAGACTCAGACCATGAATATGAACAACCTACGAAGAAAACAAGATCATCAGAACCACAAGCGTCAACTTCTACAAGGATGGATATTGCCTATAATTGAAAAAATGTTCTAAATTTTGTTTTTATGCATATTATAATTGCGTATTAATTGCATATTATTTTATTTTCATTAAGTTTTTATAAATAAAGTTTTTTTTTGCATGATAATTTTTTAATTTATATTTTTATTTTTATTTTAAGGGTGGTGGCTATAACTGATTTTTGAAATTCATACCTTTACTCAATTGCGAATAAAAGCGAAACGCGTGCATCGATTTTTATGATCTTTGTCTCATTTTGCTCATAGGTTATGTGACTTTGCGAAAAAATAACTAGACTTGAAACTTTTTTCCATTTTGGATTTTTTATGTATTTTTAAAAAAAAAAATTTAAATTTTTAGGCAAAAAATAATTTTTTCCCTTCATACATTCATTTTTAACTTCGAAAGTGTTACTTGTATAGGAAAACAATATATGAACAGATTAAGGGAATTGTAATTCTTAATTTTTTAAAATTTATTTCAACTAAATTGGGCTAGTGGTTGTCGAGCTATGTCAAACAACAGGGCCTAAAACGTGATAAATTCCCCTATACGATAGTACTAACTTCAAATCGCAGGTAAGAAGACAAAACGAATGATGCAGAAATTCTTCTTTTTGGGTCTAATTTCACATACAGTTCACAGAATTGAGTTGGCAAATCATGTGTTGTACTGTGTAATGATGTTTATACTTATGTTTTATTGTTCTTTTAATTAAATTTAAGGAAACAATCCCTGATGATGATCTTCAACGAAGATCGAAATATCGGAATTAAATAAAAAGGAATATTTATTTACAAAAAACACTGGCCTCGAGCTTGATTAATTTTTATTTATTTAAAATTGGAAAGGTCGAATAATAACATATTTTATTATCTTAAGGAACTTGATGCAACTCCTCAATCTGACTACTCATTATGGCGTGCAGCTAGAAATCTTAAAAGACCAGTTATCACTAAACCGCCATTAAGAAACTTAAATGGAAGTTGGGCACGAAATGACATAGAAAAAGGAAATATTTTTGTTAATCATTTGAAAACCGTATTTACCCCTCATACGTCTTTCGATACTGCGATCGAGTTACCACCTGTTGCTGTTGGATCAGCTGTTCCACTAAGATTTGAGATAAGAGAAATCGAGAAGGCTATTCATGATTTAAACCTCAAGAAAGCCCCTGGTTTTGATAAGATCAGTAACAAAATGCTTTTGGAGCTACCCAGCAAAGCAAAGAAAATTATTCTACTAATTTTTAATGCTATTTCACGCCTTGAATACTACCCACAAGAGTGGAAAGTATCCTTAGTTACCATGATACCTAAACCAGGAAAGGATCCCACAAAAGTTGAGTCATATATACCTATAAGCTTATTGTCTAACATATCAATGCTGTTTCAGAAACTACTAGTGTCAAAAATAACGCCGATTTTAAATGAAAAAAGATGTATTCCCAATCATCAATTCGGTTTTAGAAGAAAACACAGTACAATTGAACAAACTCATCGAATAGTAAATGTCATAAGAAAAGCCTTTCAAGAAAAAAAATATTGTTCAGCACTCTTCATCGATGTGTCTCTAGCTTTTGATAAAGTCTGGCATGAAGGTTTACTACTGAAATTGCAGCAAAACTTACCAGCAAACATACACAAGCTGTTGCAAAGCTACTTAGTCGGTCGTCAATTTATTATTAAAGAAGGCGATTTTTTTAGTTCTCCTCAGCCAATTAACGCTGGAGTCCCACAAGCCAGCATCCTGGGCCCCCTATTATACTTAATTTATACTAGTCTTGGGCTTAATCGTTCGTTTAAGTGACCGGTCATTATCGTTCAATTCGAATCAGTGAACGAGCTCGTTCTTTTCGTTCAATCGTTCGTTTCAGGTCACTTTGTCTTTTGGGTCAGTTTGTCTTTTGAATCATTTGTCGCTTTCGTTCAGTCGTTCACTTGTCTTGTCCTCTTTACTAAACAATCGATTGAATGTGTTAAAAGAAACAACATGTGAGATTACACTCGAAACATTATGTAAGTAAATTCAAAAGAATAGGCATTAAGTTTAGAAAACTGAAAATGTAATTAGAAAACGGATAATTTTAAATAAAGGAATTGTAAGGTAATTTTTTACTGTTAATTTTATAACGGAGATATTAATTAAAAATGAATTAACTTTTCTCTTTATTTACAATTAAAAAAAAGTACACACTAGGTACAAAAAATATATTCAAAGGCTTTTCAGTTAATTTGAACTTAACTTAAATTACGTACTAAGACAGCTAAAGCAGTGTTTTTATCTGTCATTATGACCTACCAAATGAGCCAAATATTTTTTCCTTTCTATTTTTTTTTTATTTATGTACATATGTACACATGTACTTCAGTTTTATTTTATGCATAAAAAATAACTGAACATATTAACAGAAATAAAAATCATTAAGGGTTTTCATGATATCACTAAAAGTCTCGCAAACTGTGCATTTTTACGCGCTCTCAAATGAACTGCCAAAAATTGTATGAGAATTCGTTTACACAAACTTCGTAAATTTGCTCAACAATTTTGACTCGTAAACTGACGCTGTTCAGTTGTGCATTTATACAAATAAATTTGTTTAATATTTACCGCCGTTTTCAATGAAAAATTCAAGTGTTAATAATATCACAAACAATAAAATCTTGCAGTAATTTAAGCAAATTAGTCGTTATGCTTTATTTATGCTTGTTTAAAAAACAAATTTCACTTTTTATTCACAAATTTTAGCTTTTAATTTTATAGTTGTTTTCTTTTAATTGATTTTTGTATTTAAAATGACACAAAAATTAAAAAGGGTCTTCATGAAACGAGTCTTGCAAGTTTGCCTATTTGCACATATGGCAATTTTAAGCGATATCATGAAAACCCTTATTAATTTTTGTAGTTTGTTTTTGGAACAATATGCAGAAACAGTTTAATTAATAAAATAAAAAAAATTTCATTAATTACGGAAAACAATTTTAATAAATCTCATTAAGTTACTGTAAAACTTTTTTGAGTGTAACCAAGAATAGAAAACAATAAGCACAAACCAAATACGCATTTTTTTCGTTCATTTGATTAAAAAGAAACAACACTTTAACTATCAACTTATAACATCATTAATAAATTTATATGATATAAAAGCTTGTCGCTTGTCTTTACACAATTTATTTGATTTAAAAGCTAGTCGCGAGATTTAAGTACTAGTATTTACATGGTTTGAAAAGTTTAATAGTTTAAATCAATCACATCAAGTTATATAATTTACTTGTTTGTCTACACAAGTAAATCTCGTATTATCATATAAATTATGTAATCCGTTATAAGTTGATAGTAGTTTTATACCACTCATTTATATTTTTCTTTGAAGCGCATTTCAATAAAAGCTGGTTTTTTAAAAAGGTTATTTACTTTTAGTTTATATTAAAACTAGCATTCGTATTCTCATGAGTCCTTTCATTTGATACCCATCTTGAAGGCAAGCATTAAAAACTTAGTCCGCCATATATGATTAAGAGTAACGTCACTTTCTTTTTCGACTTATTCTCAGCAAGCCCTCCCATTTGATACTCATATTGTAGGAATGCATTAAAAATAAGTCTGCCATCTTGGGTGTCTTATAATGTTATATTTAGAATAGCGTAACACAGTTAACCATGCATCGTCATCTTAACTAAACGTGTTTAAAAATGACAGCTCAATCGGTTCGAGGTATCTGCTTCAAAATTGAGTTGCAAGATTTCACCGAACAAACATACATTGCTAATTTTTTTTATATTTTAAGAGTCTTATAGCCTATTTCTAATGTGCGAAAGAATTCTTTCTTTCGTATAACTACATTGAAAACAAAAACAAATTCTAAAAATGTTTTTATTCGAACGAAAGAATTCTTTCGCACATCGGAAATAGGCTATTATTCATAAACGAATGTAATGTATACATTAAAAGTTTTTTTCCATACTAATTTCGTGCTGTAAAACTTTACTAAGCTCTTATAAATAAAGGGACTTATTTAAAAAATTAAAAGAAATATTTATAAAATTTTCTGCTCAAATGAAAAAAAATTAGCATTTGGCGGGTTTTGTATTAAGAACAACTGGCAACGCTCATGTAAATTGTAGAAAAATTGTGAAAAGCAGCCAGGGTTGTCAGATTTATTTGGATGTTTTTTGCCAAATTCAATGTCAAAAATCGCCAAGGCTTATTTTGCGTTTTTGACAACATGAAATTTATTTTAGAACTTTCTCCAATGTTTTCTATAAATCCTAAAAAAAAAATATTTCTTCTGAATCGCTAAAATTCTCCAAAAATGGGACAAAGTCGCCTTGATATATGTATATTTTTTTGAATAAAATTAAAATTGTTGGTGAACACACAAAAGATACAATAGTTTATAATAATCTAATTAAAGCAGCAAAACGTTTTTTTGTGTTTAGTATTAAACAAATATTGGATATATGTATATCTAAAACGCTATACACTTCACCGGCAAGGCAATTCTTACTGTTTTTTTTTTTAACAATGTATATTCAAAATATCGTGCGAAGGTACAAAAAGTGCTATTTACATTCATATAATTTATAACTCGTAACAATGAAGGCGAGTTTTAGTAGAGTAAATTATTAAAAAGAACTATTTCAACACAGACATTAGCAGTTGGAATTAAATGCATATAAAGACATTCAAAGCAAGTTCTTTAAAATCGTAAGTACCTGACGTATCCTTATAGCTATAAACTTTATGCAAAACCTGATATATATTAGATGGAATACCATCATAGATATAATCTTTCTAAATAACAAACGGTAAATTTGTCCAACAGTTTCAAAACAAGTTTATAGAAAATCAATAGCCAACAAAATCGCCATATATTTTATAAGCCGCCAAAAAGTCGCCATATCGCCAAATCGAAAATTAGGTCGCCATGAAACCTGACAACCCTGATTGTATTATGAAAATGTGTAAAGCAATGTGGCAATGAGTAAAAGAAATAAGTGATTCAAAAGACCCAAGTGAACGATTGAACGAAATTGAACGATGAAACTGAACGGCCGGTCATCGTTCATCTGACTGATCCGTTCAATTGATCCAGTTCGTTCATGACCGACACAACTCTACAATCTTCAGTAAAATGCATATTTCAGACATTCAAGCGTTCAAAAACTCTGTACCCCTATCTGATTTGAGTATTTTACCATATACTAAAATTAGATTATTAACTATAGCCTTTGCAACAGTTTTGACATCTTTGAACTGGAAAAGTGGTTAAAACAATGGAGGATAAAGGTTAATGAGCAAAAATGCGTACATATAACATTCACCTTGCGTCGGGAGTCATGTCCCCCTATTTAAATCAATAATCAACTAGTGCCCCAACAATCGCATGTAAAATATCTCGGAATTCATCTAGATCGGCGTTTAACATGGAAATGCCATATAGAAGCAAAACTAACACAAATGAAACTAAAAGCAATTCAACTTAATTGGCTTATTGGAAGAAACTCTGTTCTTAGTCTCGATTGTAAACTTCTACTTTACAACTCTATCTTAAAACCAATTTGGTGCTACGGTATTCAGTTATGGGGCACTGCCTCGGCTTCTAATACCGAAAAAATTCAAAGGCGACAAAATAAACTTCTTCGTATAATCACAGCCGCTCCCTGGTATGTTAAAAACTCTAATATTCACAAGGATCTCAATGTGCCGTTAGTAAACACTATTATTACGAAGTATGCAGTAAAATATTTAAAAAGACTTGAGTCGCACCCAAATCCACTAGCTCGAAATATTTTAAATTACAGCGGCCACTCTAGATTAAGGAGAAGAGATACAGCAGGACTGATCAGACAAGAAGAGCGCTAAACATCTACATATGTGAACAGAAACCGTGAAGAGAAAAATTTTCGTCTAGCATTGGCAGGACAAAAATAAAGTATTAGTATAAGATTCGATTAATTATTGTTAGTTCATATTTAATATATGAAGATTCAATAAAAAAATAATGAGAAAAAAAAAATCTTTGGACTCGAGAGGACATGCCATAATGTATTTGGTTAGGTCATCCAGCATAGTTAGGATGTATCTGAATTGGTTTGAATACCTAAGTGGGCCTACTGCGTCTATTGACTCTGCTTTCTGACGAGGAGAAATATATCGTAGGATTATAGGTTGTTTATAGGTGTGTTTATTAACTTTACTAGCAGAAACTTGCAAAGAGAGAGTAAGTAGGAATTTAAAGAAATTGCTCTCAAAAATACTAAAACGTAAATGAACACTTTGCCAGCCAAAATTTGTAATTTAATGTAGTGACGATATACAGGAATATTTGAGTACCCATTAATTATTCTAAGATTTGGGAAAAATTTTTACATTACGGTAAAAATAATGTGACTTTATTAGTTTATATTTGTTTATGTTGATTAAATTAAATCATGAATTCGGGGTTTCATCAATAATAAATAATAAATTAAATATTTAATTTAACAATCTATGTATAACCTTTGTATATAGGTATATTAAATTTCAACGTTACGGACTGACTGACAGATTCACCTTCGCACAGCCTTAACGCCATGAGTTATAAGGTGGAAATTTGAACCGGATGCTGGTCTCTCACTAAATCGATCCACTAAAAATCGAAAAAATTGCCTAATGGTATGAAAATTGTGTGTGTGTTAGTGGACAAATTTAGTGCATTGCGACTCGCAAGAAACTACTTTGCTAGGTAAGAAGGAATTTTTGGAAAATCATATGTTTAGGGGATAAATAGCGTAAAAACGAGTAAATTCGCTAACCTCATAACTCCTTAACTAACGGTGGATTCATGGGGTTTGTCAGGGAAATAGGACGGCTGTTTCTGTTGGGGGAACCATAGGGTGATTTGTCCTACGTGGCATTTACTTATCTGTACCAAACCTTAAGTCTATTTTCTACTTTTCTTCCTTACTTCTCCTTTTCTCTTTTTCCTCTTTTCTCCTATACTGAAGGGACTCACAATGGACCTCATTGGTCTCTGAGTGGATATGCGCCCTTGGGCGCTTAACCCTTCTTAACCTAACCTAACCGTGGATTCATCCATGCGTTCCGAACAATATTTTTGTCCGAAGAATAATTGTTTTACTGAGAGTGTTCTTCAGAACGATTCACCTATTTCGGAAAATTTTCCCGGAAAAGCAATGCTACCATATGGTTTACAGATGTAAACAATTATACAAACTGGCAGCACAACTAGCAAACTACTTATATTGAATTGTTTTCTAAAAGTATGTTAAGAAAATGGACGAAAAAAGGAAAGTGATTTTATTATTTTTAATTATAATCTATTTTTTTATTTAATTATTCAGCAAAAAAAACAATTGTTGCACTGTAGCATTATTTGGCAGCTCAATTCAACTTTTATGAACAAATAGAAAAAAATTGGTATGGCAGTTCATTTTGTTCTGAACAAGAATTAAAATTAAACCATTAATTTTTCAATTAAAGCCAATAAACATAGAAATAAAAACTGTTTTACATTCGTAACTTATCCAAAAAATACAAATTTGTTTCTTTTTCGAAATTCAAACATTTAAGGGGTGAAAATTGTACCTATTTTTGGTACTTTCTTAACAAAACATTTATTTCCATTCTTTGCAATATACGTTCTTAATTATGGGCTTTCACTACAATAATTATTTTTTTTATAAAATATTTCAATGGGGAGAAAAAATATAAAAAATGGTGAAATGCGGGAAATTAAATGTCTTTGTTTTACTTTTTCGTTCTACAAGTGGTACCTTTTTAAATTGCTATAATAGATATTAGAAACATAAAATTATATATACATAGGTGCAGGGTCCTGAGTGAATGATAACCTATAACGTTGGTAATTTTTTTTTAAGCTTAGAAACATAAACTTTGGCATTTAAATATGACCACGAAAAACAGGTCACAAGGTAGCGGGTTAAATTATTGTTAATTATAAAATTATTTTAGATATTCTCATTATCTACTTTATGGCCGTTTTCTTTGTTAAAATCCGTTTCTTTGGTGTTTGTTTCATAATAAACAAGACGGTCATAAAGTAAACAATGAGAATATCTCAAATTATTTTATAATTAATAAGAATCTTTTATTTTGTTAATATTTTAATTTGCAAACAAATTTTTTAACTAATTGGGTATTATACTGCAATAGTGTTAAGTATAGGGTATCTAGGTAACCATTATACTCACAGTACTAATAACAACACCTATCGGTTAAAATAAAAACAAAATACATAAGGGATTTTTTTAACAAGTTCGTTATTTTATTTAGCAATAAAAATATCGAAATATCTGTCCTAAGTTAAACAAAAGTATGATTTCTTATCGTATAAATATTTTAAATAATAGATATTAGGAATTATTTCTTTTTATAAGCAACTTTATTACATTCAACATTTTTTTTATTACAAAAAGCTTTATAAAATACATAACTGAAATTTAACTCATAGAATAAATTCGAAAAATAAAAAAATGTTGAATATTTTTAATAATTTTAAAAATCAACATTAGCTTATAAATTTTGTAAAATATCCTTATTTAAAACTTCTTTTGGAAAAGTGTGTTTTGTAAACAAAAACATGAAACAGCTGTTTCAAAAATTCTTGCAAGTTTTTTGGGTTAATGAACACTTTCCAGTAACAATTGTTACAAATCCGTAACAATTTTTGGTAAATTAACACAGCTTATGTGTTTTCTTAACATAAGTTCGGCGCAGCTGAATATTTTTTTTAGTCGTCAAGAAACTCGGAGCAAAGCAGCTCAGCCGCCGCCGCCGAAAATTTTTAATCGGCTTGCTTCTCTGAACTCGCCCGATTCTTCCCATCCAATTTGGTGTAGTTGCGCCCGTAGTCCTGCATGACCAGTCAGAATACGCACCATAATACTATCTTCGGACTTACTCCCGTTGGGGAGGCTTCTTGTCCTCCTCTCGTCTGGGTAACCCCATAAAATCTTATAACTAAGCTTTTGTTTGAAGATGCATTGTACGACACAAATTTTGCTATGTTGAACTGTTTTTTTGGCATTGTTAAACTTTCGAACTTAGACACACACTCCACGTCAATCACCTATTAAGAACTGCTTTCAGCAAAAACTATTTCCATGTATATATGTAAATATGATGCAAATTTTTTGCAGATATTGCCTGGTACGATGATAAACAGGTAACCACAATACTAAGCCAAATGTACAATAAGAAAAAGTAACAGGACAATAATTTCATAGGACATCATATTTTTTAAAAAATACCAAATGCGCACTGCGTATGCCTGCATAAATGTATTAAGTCATTATAACAGGTCAAAATTACATTAAATAGTTACCATAAAATGGATTGGTTATCCTTTGGGCTCGGTTATATAATAGAAACAGAAACAATAGTAACCAATTAAATTTGTTTTATTACAACTTTGCTAAATACCCACATACAAATTGTAGGTACATGTTTGACTTGACATAAACTGACATTACTCAATAATTATACCTACTGTCACATTTTTAGCAAAACACGCCTTTATTTTACTTTAATCTCAAATATTTGTTGCCTACTTAAGAAAATTTTTATCAACGAGAAAACCAAACGTTTTGGTTGGTAAAACCAAAACTGTTTTACAATAACAAAATACACGTATTGAGTACTTGGAGTTTTTTTCAATAAGTTTTGCCTTTATGTCTGCTTAACAAAAAAACGTACCCTTTTAAAAGCATTCAAGAATTTTTTACAAAAACAATATTCATATCGTTTGCTAAAATGCAAAGCAATGTATCATTGAACATTTTTAAATAGACTTTTTTTTATTGATTACTATTCACGTTAAATATTTTAAAAAAATTTTAAACTTCCACTTTAAAAAATATCCAAGCTATTAACAAAATCAAAAATGGCGCATCATTAGGTATATAATTTCCTTAAACAACATAATAAATAATCTTAATCAAAAAATTAGTAGTATTTGATATATTTTTACAAACACATTAATTTTTTTTACGTCAAAAATGGGTATTCTGTTTCATACTCTGAACGTGTTAGTGGAATAAGTGATCAAACTGCAAATTATTGCATAAGCAAAAAGAAAAACAGTGCTGTAAAATTAATATAAACCGAATCTATATATATATATATATATATATATGTATTGCAAAACCTATATTAAGTATGACTATCAGCTTCTTCTTCATTGGAATGTTAGAAATTTCACAGCTTAACCCATTGCACTCCCATACGCTATGAATTTCCAAGAATAAACAGCAACATCTGCAGGTCTTTAGTTTTTTGCTTCCAGCAGACTGCCATTATTTTTATGATATGATTTTTTCATCATTTGTTTCGTTTCCAACCATATGAGTTAATATATGTACATATATAATTTTTAATAAATTTTAATACAGTCGAATTTCCCTATAATGAATCTGTTACTATTGGACCAGAATATTTCTTCAATATTGATATAGAATGTTTATAATACAATAGAAATATTTTTTGCACTTTTATTTAAAATAATCTGGTATTTTGGTTATGATTGCTTTCTTCCATGTCGTCCTTCATCAATATCCTTAATATGACTGTTATAAAGCCTTTTGTGTTAAATAATAAGTTACTTGTCTTCTACATCTTTAGAATAATAGCATTTTTTTATAAAGTGCTGGAATATAAATTGTTAATCTATATTTTGTGTTAATCCTTATACGGCTTTATTAAATACTAATAGTATTTTTTTTTTAGAATAATTGTTTTTTTGGACAACATTTTCGTTCACTGAATACGGAGCTGCTATCAATACTATTCTTAATTGAAAAACTATTTCATTCTTATTTAAACATTTTCAGAAATTAACTAATTAAAATTTACTTCTTGCTCCGTGTATAGCGTTGTAAGGACCTATGGGCTACAGAAGTTGTTTTTGAAATAATTCCTTATATGGGGACAAATATTCATGTATGTATATGAGTCAAATGTTTGTTTACAAAATTTGTTTATTGTAAAGAACAATTCAATTAATTAAGAGTATTCATTATAAGGAGATCAAAATACACTTTATTTATAATGGAAAAGTTGGCTTTTTAAAATCAATTGATAGTTAAATTCAATGAAGTACATTTTTTAGTTTAATCCACTTCTAATTAGAAATTAGAATATGTCATAATAATATCTCTAATAATATAACATCTCTACGTTCTCAAATGCAGTACTGCCTGTGCTGCATCAGAAAAGCAAAATTGTTTCACCATGTCAACGCAAACCTAATGATACCTACATATTAATTATGCGATTATTATCTTAATATTCTATTAAAATATCTTAATACTCAATTATACCTGTAATTTAACCAAATATTTAATTATTTAATATTTTAAATGATTGTTTTACTTAATACTATCATTCTTTCGATGATGATTCGTCATTTTGTTTCAGAGAATTACAAATTAAAATAACGTAACACATTTAACTAAATAAATAACAATAAAAATAAAAATTTTTCCTAAAAAATATATCGGTTCTCGCATTTTTATTCTAAATATTTAATATAACTCTAACATCTCGTATAATTTCCACGTTACAAATTTATTTGCTTCTCATGTAAGCTTATGAAATTTGATGTTACAATATTCTGCATTTAAGATGACGATATGTTCAGTTCTCTTAGTTTTTTTTTATTTAAATAATATTTGCCTACAAAAAAACAACACATTCATTTTGGTTCACCAGTCAAGAAATAATTTTACATAAACAAAATACACACAGGCTAATCGTGCTGCCCAGCGGGGAAAATTGCAAGCGATTCACTTTATAGGCCTCTAAGCAGGTTTACAATTAAATTTTTAGTAAACTTTTACTTATTCCACTCTACCTTCTTTGAAAAGGTCTTTCAGAAAGGTTTTTATTAAATATTTTACAAATTCAAGTGTTTCTATTCTAAGATAAGGCCTGTCGCAATCGTTTTATTAGTAGTTATTTTGGAACGTGTGGCAACTTTAGTTATTAATTTACTAACTTCGTATTATTAGCCACAACAAATTAACTTGGATAAAGCTTTATTCTTAAATCTTTTTAGAAGCCCTTCCAGAAGTGTTTAAAGTAGATGCAAAAGTGCCAGGTGTTGGTCTCCAATGACACACCTTGTTAATTTGTAATAAAGTTGGAATGCGGCTGGGAGATTTTATGTCTGAAAAAGGCCTTCTATAAGGCCTCTTCACTACTTGATTTTCCCGCTGGAAATGGTTGGGCAAATCACATTTTTTTTCTTGTGAAGAATTTGAATCTGAATTTTTTCAAATTTTTCATATCTGAAAAATTCACATATGAATTTTTTTCCTCACCCTCATGAGGATGAATATGCAGAAAAAATTTTACATTATAAGCGAGCGTTTCGGTACTCTGCTTTTAACAAAAATAATTTCGCCACACTACAAAAATCGTTGTCCGACTTTACAAAAGCAAATGAATGTTTTCTCAGACATTGGGTCAAAAAGCCAACTCTGTCTTTTCTAGAAATCACGTTTAGTGCGGAACATTTTTGAATCCAAATCGCCGCAAAAGTGTTACTTGTCCAATATTTGACACTATGCAGTAGTATGCCAAAATTTTCGTTAAATTAAGTTATATACCTAATGGACACTGGCACTTGTGCCGGTGTTTATGTTGCTGATATTGACCTTAAGAGGTCGTTCAAACTCCCGGACGAGTGCAGCGCCTTTCAGGCTGAAGTTCGAGCGATCTGAAGGGCGACGGGGTTGATACTGGATCACATCGTCATGGTGCCAATTTATTATGCGGCGTTCGCTGCGATGAATTGAATAAAGTATATCATGTATCGGCATTAAATTGCAAAATGGAACTGAAATGGATGAGATTTTTAAAGCAACTAGGAGAAATCTTTCGGTTATGCTTATTATACAATAATTAAGTGGGAGGGTACATAACACAGTTTAATCCATTCTAAAACGCTGTGACAAATAAAGTAAAGCAATATAATATAATATATAAAGAAAAAAAACAAAATTAAATTTGTGAAAAACCACCGACATATGAGTCGTTCAATGGATAAAGGGAATGAGTCCATTTTTGGCGTTTTTGAGATTTAGCGTGGATACACTTCCTTTTATGATTAAAAAAGTATGGTACAAATTTTGTTTTCAATTTTCAACGGAAACCCCCCTTTTAATAACAAAACACCAAGTTTTTATTTTCAGTGGAAAAAGGGAATAAGTCCACTCTTGCATTTATATTGCATTTATTACTTGTTAACTTTGTTTTTAATCACTCTTATTTGTTTCTATTTCTTGCCTCTCTTCGAGCTTTTGCTACCTGCCAATTTTTTGTGTTCTTTAAATTGTTGTTGTATTTAGTTCATTGCTGCATGAGAGCAGCAATCCGTAGCGTAACTGCAATCCAACTTTATGCTTTATTACATATGAATTCGACCTTTGATGGCTGTTATGAAATCGCTGTGGTTAGAAGAGTTTCTAATTTAGTAAGTGCAGTGAGTGCAGATCGGTCGTAACCTTCGTCGTAAGTTACAACCTTCCTCCTAAAAAGCATTTGAAAAAGATTTCGTAAAAATATTTTAATTTTTTGTCCTGCGCATATTAAGTAAGTAAAGTTGAATAGTATTTTTTTTAAATATTATAAATATTAAAGTTTTCTATTTATAGTTTAATAGTGCCAAGAATAGACGACAACAACAACAATGAGGTCAATGTCGAAATTGATGATTCCGATTGTTCATCAGTTGGCTTTCTACGTGTCTCAAAAAGGCGAATGACAAGAATTATATCCTCGGATTCATCGTCAAATAATGATGATGAACTGGCAACGATCTCAGTTGGGCAAAGGCGACGACGAAATAGTATTGAATGGCGAAAAAATGTAAGAAAATTTCGTCGAATCAACGGTTAGCAAAACACAAATAGCTCACAAATGCGGATGTAGTTTGTCGATGCAAATGCAAATGTAACTGTAATTAAAAAATTACAGTTGACCAAAGAAAAGCAGCGTTTACATCCTTTTTTAACTTAAACTCCCATACACAACCAAATATTTTTATTAGAGGTTGCGTTGCGTCGAAAATGGTTGAAAGACAGCGTCCAAGAAATGATAATCCAAAGCCGAGATTTCGTACTTTTTCGTATTCTATTCGAATACAAGACCAAGGCGACATTCCTGTCTGCAAAAAGTATTTTTTGGACACATACCATACTTACCATACTTTCTTTAAAAACTTAAAAACAGTATCAAGTCAGAAAGATTATTTTGAAGAAGACATATTATTTTGTTAAATTTATTATACTTACGGTTCATTAAAAAAGAAGACTTTTTTTTAGTTATTTCTTGTTTTAAAAAGAAACAAGTTTTATGTTATTTTTTGTTTTAAAAAGAAGAAATTTTTTATGTTATTTTTTTAAGTTCATTAAAAATAAAACTGTGCGAATGCACTAAACTAAAAAACAAATTATCTGCAGCCTTTTTTTTTAAAATTATAGAAAATGTACTCTTTCCAAAATATACTAATTCAATTAAAACACTACGCAAGGTAAGCCAATATTTAGATGGATATTTTTTCCTTTTTATTCCGAACGAATGCTCAAAGTCAAAACTTATAAAACAAAAAATTAATTTGCATTTTTACGCTATCGATTTTAACAACAAAAAATTTGGTGGACTTATTCCCTTTTTCCACTGAAACTCTTATCAATAAAAACGTATTTGTATAATTTTAACAGGTTTTGTGAACACAAATTGTAAAAGAAACACTAATAATTAATTTTGCAATTTTTGTTTTAAGTTTTGTTGTCGATTTTCTCCATTTCAAATTTTTGGACTCATTCCTTTTATCCACTGAACGACTCATATGTAGTTGGATGCGGCATCTGCTAAAATATTTTCGCCCAATCAACACTGAATTTTCTAAACAACGAGAGAGTGAAAAAAACGAAAATACTACAGTGTGACCATTTTAGCAGTTTTGCAACTTAATTTAGCATTAAAATATTCATTTAACACTCGGTGTTTTATTTAGCAATTTTCTAAATTATTTTAACCTTTATTTTAAAAGTTTGAAGAAAGGGTTTTGTTGAATTTTTTTATAAATTATTATAAATTTTGACAACAAATAGTTGCACTGAAAAATAAATTTCGTATGAAAATGGATACTTTTTATCTTAATAAACGTCTTACCTGTTTTGTAAAAAAAAAATAACATTAAGGAAATCTTAAAAATTCCTCAATTTATTTTATTTAATAATGATTTCATGCACAACAGAACTAAGTCTTATAATTACAGTGCAGGATTTTGTATGTGTACAAATTAATTTCCAAATTTAATAAGGTTAATACTAACTTAAGGGTAACAAAAAATATGTATATGTATGTATATAAATATTTTATAACAAAAATTTAAACGGAATTTCCTTACAAACATTGTGTTGCTGTTTATTTGTTGGTTATAAGGAAGAGCATTCCAAAGACGAATAGCGTTGATCAAAAATTGCCATTCCAAAACTAGGCATTGAAATTTCCGAAATATGATTCTTTTACCCCTTGGTGCTGTAGCAAATCTTATTTTTTCAAAGACGTATTTCGGCTTTTCGGTGTAAATTACTTTATGCAAAAACTAAAGAACCCTTGTCTTAAGAAGGCTCCGTGCAGAGGTTTCAAGTATGCTGAGACTTGTTCACACTTTTCAAGTTTATAAATACGTATATCTTATGGTGTTGTTATATAATACTTTAGGTTTTTTTGTATAGGTGGAATCGCAATGAGAGAACAACTCGCATTCTTATGTAAGGCTTGGAACCGGCTTTTGTAAATAGGATTATTACATTCAGCGATGGCTTGACCAAGTTAAGTTGCTGTTGAACATTAACCCCAGATTATTTTTCCCATGTCAATGATGTCAACTTTCACATTGATTACACAAGTCAATAAATTAAAAAAAGTTAACTGGTGCCGAGAAACCGTAAGTGGTTCTGTAAAATACCGACACTGGTAATACGAGTACTAAAAAGGTGAAAAAAAATTTTCCTACGAGTAGTTTTGGATATAATGAAAATTTTTAATAGAAGCCGTCCAACGTACTTTTTTCGGCCCGGCTTGAAACCCTATCGGTAATTTTGTTAAATAAATTCATTTTAATAACATGTCGTCGTCTCGAAGAAGTTGTCTCAATGATCCAAACGTGTTTTGTTAAGTTTGTGGTGACTACACCGTTAAAAAGTTTAGAAAACCTATAACGGAATTTACAAAAAGTGCGATAGTGATTTTGAAGAAATTCCGTCTACAAACCCCAGACCATTTAAACAAGAAGAATTAAATGATATGGTAAGAGATCTTGAATTACCTAAAGAATCTGCAGAGGTATTGTATTCTAGGCTAAAAGACAGAAATTTGTCGGAATCACATACAAAAGTGACATACTATCGCAAAAGAGAGCAAGACTACAATTTCTTCATTTGGAACACGATATTGTATTTTGTTCTGATGTGCAAGGCCTTATTCTGGCAATGGGTCTTTCCGAATACCAGCCAAATGAATGGCGCCTCTTTATAGAAAGCTGCAAACGAAGCCTGAAGTGTGTACTTTTACACAATGGCAAAACATATGGTTCAGTTCCAATTGCCCATTCTACAAGACTAAAAAAAGAATACCTAAATATCGCATTTGTGCTAGACAAAATCAAATATAGCGAGCACCAACGGATTATTTGTGTTGATATTAAGGTGATTAATTTCTTATTAGGACAGCAAAGTGGATTCACCAAATATCCATGTTTTTTTTGTCTGAGGGACAGTCGGGCCAAACACCTACATGGGGAAAAACGAAATTGGCCAGTACTTGAGGCGTTGGAGGTTGGAAATCATAACATCATAAATCCACCTTCAGTTCCAAATGGATGACTACTGTTGGGGAATTCAACGAGAACTTCCCACTGCACATCATTCACGAAAAAGAAAATTTTTATGTAAATAATAAATCACTTTTTTCATATATATGCACAAAAACGAAATACTAGAAAACTACACGTAATTTTTTGTAATTTTTGTAATCAGTATGAAGTCCTAGTTTAAAAAATATGTACAGTTCCTTGGCAACAAAACTAGTCTTGACTTGTATTATTAGTCTATAACTTACGATTCAAGGTGTGACTGGTAGTGATCATGAATACGACTTGCAGAACATTTCAGCCTAAAGGTTTACGAACCGATTGTAGAGGACATATTTTCACATATTAGAAAAACACAGATTTTTTGGAACCTTAAGCAAAAGAAGAAGAAAAGATTTCTTTAAAAAACTATTGGAAGGCAGTTGGCGACTTTTATTGTACTTCTAAGCAAATATTTACACAGTCGAATTAAAATAGTTAGCAAGTGAACAATCTAACAAAAACAATATTGTAAAATAAATAAACAAAATCATAGTCATAGCAAAAAAAAAAGAAAAAGATGGTTAATTAAATTAAATAAACTGAAAAAAAACCATTTTGGAATGAGATAAAGAACAAAACCAAGTAATAAAACAAATGAATGTGCTCACATAAATGATAAGAAAAAATTAAAATAAATAAAATTAAGTTAAATTATTAAATAAAGTGCGCAGTTTTTTGTTTATTTAAGCTAAAAACTCTGAAATTATCATAAATGTCTTAGTAAAATTCCATAACGATATTTGCTTATTGTTATCTTTGAAAAACATTATCTTGATAAATAAAATTTTATGAAATCTTGATAAAGTTTAGAAATAAAAAATCACATGACTCCCGTGAAGCTACTCGAAAAGTTTATCTAAGATAAAAAAAATTATTCAAACTTGATTTAACTTAAATGAAAAAACAACTGTTTTATCACTTTTATAACTACGAGCGAATTACAAAAATTACTTTGAACTATAAATAAATATTATAACTATAACAGGTTTAAAAGTAGAGTCGGTCAAGCCCGACCTTATGATACCCTACGCCACAGTATATGAAAATAATTGTTGCTGATCAACCCTATTTGGGACCTGTGGCAGTCATGAACAAAATTATGTCATGAGGTTAATATTCATGTTAAAGTTTTTGTTGCCGAATAATATTGAGATGTCGTCATTTATATGAGTTTTTAGGATAGGGGCTTATATGGGACCTATGATAAATTTTGGACCTACGAGGACAATATTTTGTCATGACATACTAACTATCGTTGAACTTTTTATCACCAATTTTATGTTAATATGTACTAGCCTTTATAAGGAAGTTCTGGCATTAGAAACTATTTTCAGGAGTACTGTTTGTATTGGAGCTATGGTAAATATCCTTTGCCTGGGTAATAATCCTGTCGAGATGCGAGGACTTAAGTGCACTCTTCGGTTCTTATCCCCTGTGCTGATGTATACTCTTGATACATTCTTGCAGAAGGCCATGATTACTGAAAGATTGTGCGACCAAAGGTTACTCATCTTGTTTGTATAAGGTGAGGGCCTTACCAGTGAATGGAGTGCGACATATGCACTTTTAAAGTCAAAGCGCTATCCAGTCAAAGCAAAGCGCTGTTGTATGGTAGATGCCTTGTTCACGCACGCCGTCACTGCGTAAGACGGTCAGTCTGTACGAGCATACTGCTGTAATTGATCGACTATGGCATAGGTGAGAGTGATTCAGACGTCATGCTTGGAGGAGTCGGATCACACTTGGACGGGTGGTTTGACCCTTTCGGATCTTCATGACAGCATGTGAATGGTCTTCTGGGGCTGTCGAGTGACTCCTGTGGGAAAGGCGGGGCTACTCAGAGGTTGATAACAATGTGTTATGTTCTAAGGGTGAGTGGGGTGTTTAAGGAAGGAGTTCTGCCGGCGCTAATTAGCGCCACTGGCATTAATGTCTAAAACGGCAGATTTATACGCCCAAAGCTTTAAGCTAGCAGATTTATATGCCAAGAATAAAAAAAGAAAACTGCCGGGTTTTAAGTCAATGTTTTCCATGATCTGTTTATTGAATTTCAATTAGCTTATAATTAAAAATAACTGTATCCTTAAACTACAATTATTGATAAAATAGTTGTTGCTTAAAACTACATTTCCAATAAGTTTCCAATAATCAATAATACATTAGGGTGGTGTTGATTCGTAAGGTTTACAATAAATTTATAACTTATAAAATAAAGTAAACAAGTATATTGTCTTATAATAAGGAAGAAAATTATTCTACACCCTAACCCTTAAGAAAAATTTTTACAGTTTAGAAAATAATTTTTATAAAATTAAAAATTTTGTATATACATACATATGAACCTTTTTGAAAGTTACAAATACACATTCTGATCTTGTGTTCAATATTTTTTAATTGTATTTATTAAATCCACGACAGAGTTTACTCCTTTTGTTTCAATTACTTTATACGGACCATGATATGGCGGTTGGTTTTTCTTTCGATTAAATTTTCGGACAAGAACTAGATCAACTTTCTTTAATTTTAGAGGATTATTATTAGAAAATTGATCCACTCTTTTCCTTTTCGAGTTTTCTAAATATTCTTTCGCTTTGCTTCAAGAGAATTGCAGTCGTGCTTTTAGTTCTTGTGCATAATTATCAGTCTTGTAAACAGGCTCTGAATCAAGAATATTGTCATTGGGAAAGCTTGGCAATCTTCCAAATAACAGCTCGTGTGGCGTATAAGTTGTATCTATATGAGGTGTTTGTTGTGTTATAAGCAAAACAGAAGTATACCCATTGGTCCCATTCATCGTTCTTGCAAAAATTTAACATAAATTCGTTTAACACCCTGTGGCCTCTCTCTATCGAGCGAAGCGTTTCATGGTGATAGGGCGTGCTAAAAACTTGGTCAATCTTCAGTAAAATGCATATTTCAGACATTCAAGCGTTCAAAAACTCTGTACCCCTATCTGATTTGAGTATTTTACCATATACTAAAATTAGATTATTTACTATAGCCTTTGCAACAGTTTTGACATCTTTGGACTCGAGAGGACATGCCACAATGTATTTGGTTAGGTCATCCAGCATAGTTAGGATGTATCTGAATTGGTTTGAATACCTAAGTGGGCCTACTGCGTCTATTGACTCTGCTCTCTGACGAGGAGAAATATATCGTAGGATTATAGGTTGTTTATAGGTGTGTTTATTAACTTTACTAGCAGAAACTTGCAAAGAGAGAGTAAGTAGGAATTTAAAGAAATTGCTCTCAAAAATACTAAAACGTAAATGAACACTTTGCCAGCCAAAATTTGTAAGTTAATGTAGTGACGAATATACAGGAATATTTGAGTACCCATTAATTATTCTAAGATTTGGGAAAATTTTTTACATTACGGTAAAAATAATGTGATTTTATTAGTTTATATTTGTTTATGTTGAATAAAATGAATCATGAATTTGGGATTTCATCAATAATAAATAATAAATTAAATATTTAATTTAACAATCTATGTATAACCTTTGTATATAGGTATATTAAATTTCAACGTTACGGACTGACTGACAGATTCACCTTCGCACAGCCTTAACGCCATGAGTTATAAGGTGGAAATTTGAACCGGATGCTGGTCTCTCACTAAATCGATCCACTAAAAATCGAAAAAATTGCCTAATGGTATGAAAATTGTGTGTGTGTTAGTGGACAAATTTGGTGCATTGCGACTCGCAAGAAACTACTTTGCTAGGTAAGATGGAATTTTTGGAAATTCATATGTTTAGGGGATAAATAGCGTAAAAACGAGTAAATTCGCTAACCTCATAACTCCTTAACTAACGGTGGATTCATGGGGTTTGTCAGGGAAATAGGACGGCTGTTTCTGTTGGGGGAACCATAGGAGGATTTGTCCTACGTGGCATTTACTTATCTGTACCAAACCTTAAGTCTATTTTCTACTTTTCTTCCTTACTTCTCCTTTTCTCTTTTTCCTCTTTTCTCCTATACTGAAGGGACTCACAATGGACCTCATTGGTCTCTGAGTGGATATGCGCCCTTGGGCGCTTAACCCTTCTTAACCTAACCTAACCGTGGATTCATCCATGCGTTCCGAACAATATTTTTGTCCGAAGAATAATTGTTTTACTGAGAGTGTTCTTCAGAACGATTCACCTATTTCGGAAAATTTTCCCGGAAAAGCAATGCTACCATATGGTTTACAGATGTAAACAATTATACAAACTGGCAGCACAACTAGCAAACTACTTATATTGAATTGTTTTCTAAAAGTATGTTAAGAAAATGGACGAAAAAAGGAAAGTGATTTTATTATTTTTAATTATAATCTATTTTTTTATTTAATTATTCAGCAAAAAAAACAATTGTTGCACTGTAGCATTATTTGGCAGCTCAATTCAACTTTTATGAACAAATAGAAAAAAATTGGTATGGCAGTTCATTTTGTTCTGAACAAGAATTAAAATTAAACCATTAATTTTTCAATTAAAGCCAATAAACATAGAAATAAAAACTGTTTTACATTCGTAACTTATCCAAAAAATACAAATTTGTTTCTTTTTCGAAATTCAAACATTTAAGGGGTGAAAATTGTACCTATTTTTGGTACTTTCTTAACAAAACATTTATTTCCATTCTTTGCAATATACGTTCTCAATTATGGGCTTTCACTACAATAATTATTTTTTTTATAAAATATTTCAATGGGGAGAAAAAATATAAAAAATGGTGAAATGCGGGAAATTAAATGTCTTTGTTTTACTTTTTCGTTCTATAAGTGGTACCTTTTTAATTTGCTATAATAGATATTAGAAACATAAAATTATATATACATAGGTGCAGGGTCCTGAGTGAATGAGAACCTATAACGTTGGTAATTTTTTTTTAAGCTTAGAAACATAAACTTTGGCATTTAAATATGACCACGAAAAACAGGTCACAAGGTAGCGGGTTAAATTATTGTTTATTATTAAATTATTTTAGATATTCTCATTATCTACTTTATGGCCGTTTTCTTTGTTAAAATCCGTTTCTTTGGTGTTTGTTTCATAATAAACAAGACGGTCATGAAGTAAACCATGAGAATATCTCAAATTATTTTATAATTAATAAGAATCTTTTATTTTGTTAATATTTTAATTTGCAAACAAATTTTTTAACTAATTGGGTATTATACTGCAATAGTGTTAAGTATCGGGTATCTAGGTAACCATTATACTCACAGTACTAATAACAACACCTATCGGTTAAAATAAAAACAAAATACATAAGGGATTTTTTTTAACAAGTTCGTTATTTTATTTAGCAATAAAAATATCGAAATATCTGTCCTAAGTTAAACAAAAGTATGATTTTTTATCGCATAAATATTTTAAATAATAGATATTAGGAATTATTTCTTTTTATAAGCAACTTTATTATATTCAACATTTTTTTTATTACAAAAAGCTTTATAAAATACATAACTGAAATTTAACTCATAGAATAAATTCGAAAAATAAAAAAATGTTGAATATTTTTAATAATTTTTAAAAACAACATTAGCTTATAAATTTTGTAAAATATCCTTATTTAAAACTTCTTTTGGAATAGTTTGTTTTGTAAACAAAAACATGAAACAGCTGTTTCAAAAATTCTTGCAAGTTTTTTGGGTTAATGAACACTTTCCAGTAACAATTGTTACAAATCCGTAACAATTTTTAGTAAATTAACACAGCTTATGTGTTTTCTTAACATAAGTTCGGCGCAGCTGAAGAAACTCGGAGCAAAGCAGCTCAGCCGCCGCCGCCGAAAATTTTTAATCGGCTTGCTTCTCTGCACTCGCCCGATTCTACCCATCCAATTTGGTGTAGTTGCGCCCGTAGTCCTGCATGACCAGTCAGAATACGCACCATCATACTATCTTCGGACTTACTCCCGTTGGGGAGGCTTCTTGTCCTCCTCTCGTCTGAGTAATCCCATAAAATCTTATAACTAAGCTTTTGTTTGAAGATGCATTGTACGACACAAATTTTGCTATGTTGAACTGTTTTTTTGGCATTGTTAAACTTTCGAACTTAGACACACACTCCACGTCAATCACCTATTAAGAACTGCTTTCAGCAAAAACTATTTCCATGTGAATTGACATAAACTGACATTACTCAATAATTATACCAACTGTCACATTTTTAGCAAAACACGCCTTTATTTTACTTTAATCTCAAATATTTGTTGCCTACTTAAGAAAAATTTTATTAACGAGAAAACCAAACGTTTTGGTTGGTAAAACCAAAACTGTTTTACAATAACAAAATACACGTATTGAGTACTTGGAGTTTTTTTCAATAAGTTTTGCCTTTATGTCTGCTTAACAAAAAAACGTACCCTTTTAAAAGCATTCAAGAATTTTTTACAAAATCGTTTGCTAAAATACAATTTATTTATTACGATTGACGTTAAATATTTTTAAGCTTCCACCTTAAAAAATATCCAAGCTCTAAACAAAATCAAAAATGGCGCATCATTAGGTATATAATTTCCTTAAACAACATAATAAATAATCTTAATCAAAAAAATTAGCAGAGTATTTGATATATTTTTACGAACACATTAATTTTTTTAACGTCAAAAATGGGTATTCTGTTTCATACTCTGAACGTGTTAGTGGATCAAACTGCAAATTATTGCATAAGCAAAAAGAAAAACAGTGCTGTAAAATTAATATAAACCGAATCTATATATATATATATATATATGTATTGCAAAACCTATATTAAGTATGACTATCAGCTTCTTCTTCATTGGAATGTTAGACATTTCACAGCTTAACCCATTGCACTCCCATACGCTATGAATTTCCAAGAATAAATAGCAACATCTGCAGGTCTTTAGTTTTTTGCTTGCAGCAGACTGACATTATTTTTATGATATGATTTTTCCATCATTTGTTTCGTTTCCAACCATATGAGTTAATATATGTACATATATAATTTTTAATAAATTTTAATACAGTCGAATTTCCCTATAATGAATCTGTTACTATTGGACCAGAATATTTCTTCATTATTGATATAGAATGTTTATAATACAATAGAAATATTTTTTGCACGTTTATTTAAAATAATCTGGTATTTTTGTTAGGATTGCATTCTTCCATGTCGTCCTTCATCAATATCCTTAATAAGACTGTTATAAAGCCTTTTGTGTTAAATAATAAGTTACTTGTCTTCTACATCTTTAGAATAATAGCATTTTTTATAAAGTGCTGGAATATAAATTGTTTAGCTATATTTTGTGTTAATCCTTATACGGCTTTATTAAATACTAATAGTATTTATTTTTTTTAGAATAATTGCTTTTTTGGACAACATTTTCGTTCACTGAATACGGGGGCTGATATCAATACTATTCTTAATTGAAAAACTCTTTCATTCTTCATATTTAAATTTTTCAGAAATTAACTAATTAAAATTTACTTCTTGCTCCGTGTATAGCGTTGTAAGTACCTATGGGCTACAGAAGTTGTTTTTGAAATAATTCCTTATATGGGGACAAATATTCATGTATGTATATGAGTCAAATGTTTGTTTACAAAATTTGTTTATTGTAAAGAACAATTCAATTAATTAAGAGTATTCATTATAAGGAGATCAAAATACACTTTATTTATAATGGATAAGTTGGCTTTTTAAAATCAATTGATAGTTAAATTCAATGAAGTACATTTTTTAGTTTAATCCACTTCTAATTAGAAATTAGAATATGTCATAATAATATCTCTAATAATATAACATCTCTACGTTCTCAAATGCAGTACTGCCTGTGCTGCATCAGAAAAGCAAAATTGTTTCACCATGTCAACGCAAACCTAATGATACCTACATATTAATTATGCGATTATTATCTTAATATTCTATTAAAATATCTTAATACTCAATTATACCTGTAATTTAACCAAATATTTAATTATTTAATATTTTAAATGATTGTTTTACTTAATACTATCATTCTTTCGATGATGATTCGTCATTTTGTTTCAGAGAATTACAAATTAAAATAACGTAACACATTTAACTAAATAAATAACAATAAAAATAAAAAATTTTCCTAAAAAATATATCGGTTCTCGCATTTTTATTCTAAATATTTAATATAACTCTAACATCTCATATAATTTCCACGTTACAACGTTTTTTGCTTCTCATGTAAGCTTATGATATTTGATGTTACGATATTCTGCATTTAAGACGACGATATGTTCAGTTCTCTTAGTTTTTTTTTATTTAAATAATATGTGCCTACAAAAAAACAACACATTCATTTTGGTTCACCAGTCAAGAAATAATTTTACATAAACAAAATACACACAGGCTAATCGTGCTGCCCAGCGGGGAAAATTGCAAGCGATTCACTTTTTAGGCCTTTAAGCAGGTTTACAATTGAATTTTTAGTAAACTTTTACTTATTCCACTCTACCTTCTTTGAAAAGGTCTTTTAGGAAGGTTTTTATTAAATATTTTACAAATTCAAGTGTTTCTATTCTAAGATAAGGCCTGTCGCAATAGTTTTATTAGTAGTTATTTTGGAACGTGTTGCAACTTTAGTTATTAATTTACTAACTTCGTATTATTAGCCACAACAAATTAACTTGGATAAAGCTTTATTCTTAAATCTTTTTAGAAGCCCTTCCAGAAGTGTTTAAAGTAGATGCAAAAGTGCCAGGTGTTGGTCTCCAATGACACACCTTGTTAATTGGTAATAAAGTTGGAATGCGGCTGGGAAATTTTATGTCTGAAAAAGGCCTCTAATAAGGCCACTTCACTACTTGATTTTACCGCTGGAAATGGTTGGGCAAATCACATTTGTTTTCTTGTGAAGAATTTTAATGTGAATTTTTTCAAATTTTTCATATCTGAAAAATTCACATATGAATTTTTTTCCTCACCCTCATGAGGATGAATTTGCAGAAAAAATTTTACATTATAAGCGAGCGTTTCGGTACTCTGCTTTTAACAAAAATAATTTCGCCACACTACAAAAATCGTTGTCCGACTTTACAAAAGCAAATGAATGTTTTCTCAGACATTGGGTCAAAAAGCCAACTCTGTCTTTTCTAGAAATCACGTTTAGTGCGGAACATTTTTGAATCCAAATCGCCGCAAAAGTATTACTTGTCCAATATTTGACACTATGCAGTAGTATGCCAAAATTTTCGTTAAATTAAGTTATATACCTAATGGACACTGGCACTTGTGCCGGTGTTTATGTTGCTGATATTGACGTGAAGAGGTCATTCAGACTCCCGGGCGAGTGCAGTGCCTTTCAGGCTGAGGTCCGACCGATCTGAAGGGCGACGGCGTTGATACTGGATCACATCGTCATGGTGCCAATTTATTATGCGGCGTTCGCTGCGATGAATTGAATAAAGTATATCATGTATCGGCATTAAATTGCAAAATGGAACTGAAATGGATGAGATTTTTAAAGCAACTAGGAGAAATCTTTCGGTTATGCTTATTATACAATAATTAAGTGGGAGGGTACATAACACAGTTTAATCCATTCTAAAACGCTGTGACAAATAAAGTAAAGCAATATAATATAATATATAAAGAAAAAAAACAAAATTAAATTTGTGAAAAACCACCGACATATGAGTCGTTCAATGGATAAAGGGAATGAGTCCATTTTTGGCGTTTTTGAGATTTAGCGTGGATACACTTCCTTTTATGATTAAAAAAGTATGGTACAAATTTTGTTTTCAAATTTCAACGGAAACCCCCTTTTAATGACAAAACATTTTTTTGTACGAAACACCAAGTTTTTATTTTCAGTGGAAAAAGGGAATAAGTCCACGCTTGCATTTATATTGCATTAATTACTTGTTAACTTTGTTTTTAATCACTCTTATTTGTTTCTTGCCTCTCTTCGAGCTTTTGTTACCTGCCAATTTTTTGTGTTTTTTAAATTGTTGTTGTATTTAGTTCATTGCTGCATGAGAGCAGCAATCCGAAGCGTAACTGCAATCCAACTTTATGCTTTATTACATATGAATTCGACCTTTGTTGGCTGTTATGATATCGCTGTGGTTAGAAGAGTTTCTAATGTAGTAAGTGCAGTGAGTGCGGTCGTAACCTTCGTCGTAAGTTACAACCTTCCTCCTAAAAAGCATTTGAAAAAGATTTCGTAAAAATATTTTAATTTTTTGTCCTGCGCATATTAAGTAAGTAAAGTTGAATAGTATTTTTTTTAAATATTATAAATATTAAAGTTTTCTATTTATAGTTTAATAGTGCCAAGAATAGACGACAACAACAATGAGATCAATGTCGAAATTGATGATTCCGATTGTTCATCAGTTGGCTTTCTACGTGTCTCAAAAAGGCGAGTGACAAGAATTATATCCTCGGATTCATCGTCAAATAATGATGATGAACTGGCAACGATCTCAGTTGGGCAAAGGCGACGACGAAATTGTATTGAATGGCGAAAAAATATAAGAAAGTTTCGTCGAATCAACGGTTAGCAATACACAAATAGCTCAGGCTCTCTTGTGTAAGCAAAAACATTTGCGGATGTAGTTTGTCGATGCAAATGTAACTGTTATTAAAAAATTACAGTTGACCAAAGAAAAGCAGCGTTTACATCCTTTTTTAACTTAAACTCCCATACACAACCAAATATTTTTATTAGAGGTTGCGTTGCGTCGAAAATGGTTGAAAGACAGCGTCCAAGAAATGATAATCCAAAGCCGAGATTTCGTACTTTTTCGTATTCTATTCGAATACAAGACCAAGGCGACATTCCTGTCTGCAAAAAGTATTTTTTGGACACATACCATACTTACCATACTTTCTTTAAAAACTTAAAAACAGTATCAAGTCAGAAAGATTATTTTGAAGAAGACATATTATTTTGTTAAATTTATTATACTTACGGTTCATTAAAAAAGAAGACTTTTTTTTAGTTATTTCTTGTTTTAAAAAGAAACAAGTTTTATGTTATTTTTTGTTTTAAAAAGAAGAAATTTTTTATGTTATTTTTTTAAGTTCATTAAAAATAAAACTGTGCGAATGCACTAAACTAAAAAACAAATTATCTGCAGCCTTTTTTTTTAAAATTATAGAAAATGTACTCTTTCCAAAATATACTAATTCAATTAAAACACTACGCAAGGTAAGCCAATATTTAGATGGATATTTTTTTCTTTTTATTCCGAACGAATGCTCAAAGTCAAAACTTATAAAACAAAAAATTAATTTGCATTTTTACGCTATCGATTTTAACAACAAAAAATTTGGTGGACTTATTCCCTTTTTCCACTGAAACTCTTATCAATAAAAACGTATTTGTATAATTTTAACAGGTTTTGTGAACACAAATTGTAAAAGAAACACTAATAATTAATTTTGCAATTTTTGTTTTAAGTTTTGTTGTCGATTTTCTCCATTTCAAATTTTTGGACTCATTCCTTTTATCCACTGAACGACTCATATGTAGTTGGATGCGGCATCTGCTAAAATATTTTCGCCCAATCAACACTGAATTTTCTAAACAACGAGAGAGTGAAAAAAAACGAAAATACTACAGTGTGACCATTTTAGCAGTTTTGCAACTTAATTTAGCATTAAAATATTCATTTAACACTCGGTGTTTTATTTAGCAATTTTCTAAATTATTTTAACCTTTATTTTAAAAGTTTGAAGAAAGGGTTTTGTTGAATTTTTTTATAAATTATTATAAATTTTGACAACAAATAGTTGCACTGAAAAATAAATTTCGTATGAAAATGGATACTTTTTACCTTAATAAACGTCTTACCTGTTTTGAAAAAAAAAAAAAAAAATAACATTAAGGAAATCTTTGAAATTCCTCAATTTATTTTATTTATTAATGATTTCAGGCACAACAAAACTAAGTCTTATAATTACAGTGCAGGATTTTGTATGTGTACAAATTAATTTCCAAATTTAATAAGGTTAATACTAACTTAAGGGTAACAAAAAATATGTATATGTATGTATATAAATATTTTATAACAAAAATTTAAACGGAATTTCCTTACAAACATTGTGTTGCTGTTTATTTGTTGGTTATAAGGAAGAGCATTCCAAAGACGAATAGCGTTGATCAAAAATTGCCATTCCAAAACTAGGCATTGAAATTTCCGAAATATGATTCTTTTACCCCTTGGTGTTGTAGCAAATCTTATTTTTTCAAAGACGTATTTCGGCTTTTCGGTGTAAATTACTTTATGCAAAAACTAAAGAACCCTTGTCTTAAGAAGGCTCCGTGCAGAGGTTTCAAGTATGCTGAGACTTGTTCACACTTTTCAAGTTTATAAATACGTATATCTTATGGTGTTGTTATATAATACTTTAGGTTTTTTTGTATAGGTGGAATCGCAATGAGAGAACAACTCGCATTCTTATGTAAGACTTGGAACCGGCTTTTGTAAATAGGATTATTACATTCAGCGATGGCTTGACCAAGTTAAGTTGCTGTTGAACATTAACCCCAGATTATTTTTCCCATGTCAATGATGTCAACTTTCACATTGATTACACAAGTCAATAAATTAAAAAAAGTTAACTGGTGCCGAGAAACCGTAAGTGGTTCTGTAAAATACCGACACTGGTAATACGAGTACTAAAAAGGTGAAAAAAAATTTTCCTACGAGTAGTTTTGGATATAATGAAAATTTTTAATAGAAGCCGTCCAACGTACTTTTTTCGGCCCGGCTTGAAACCCTATCGGTAATTTTGTTAAATAAATTCATTTTAATAACATGTCGTCGTCTCGAAGAAGTTGTCTCAATGATCCAAACGTGTTTTGTTAAGTTTGTGGTGACTACACCGTTAAAAAGTTTAGAAAACCTATAACGGAATTTACAAAAAGTGCGATAGTGATTTTGAAGAAATTCCGTCTACAAACCCCAGACCATTTCAACAAGAAGAATTAAATGATATGTTAAGAGATCTTGAATTACCTAAAGAATCTGCAGAGGTATTGGATTCTAGACTAAAAGACAGAAATTTGTCGGAATCACATACAAAAGTGACATACTATCGCAAAAGAGAGCAAGACTACAATTTCTTCATTTGGAACACGATATTGTATTTTGTTCTGATGTGCAAGGCCTTATTCTGGCAATGGGTCTTTCCGAATACCAGCCAAATGAATGGCGCCTCTTTATAGAAAGCTGCAAACGAAGCCTGAAGTGTGTACTTTTACACAATGGCAAAACATATGGTTCAGTTCCAATTGCCCATTCTACAAGACTAAAAAAAGAATACCTAAATATCGCATTTGTGCTAGACAAAATCAAATATAGCGAGCACCAACGGATTATTTGTGTTGATATTAAGGTGAGTAATTTCTTATTAGGACAGCAAAGTGGATTCACCAAATATCCATGTTTTTTTTGTCTGAGGGACAGTCGGGCCAAACACCTACATGGGGAAAAACGAAATTGGCCAGTACTTGAGGCGTTGGAGGTTGGAAATCATAACATCATAAATCCACCTTCAGTTCCAAATGGATGACTACTGTTGGGGAATTCAACGAGAACTTCCCACTGCACATCATTCACGAAAAAGAAAATTTTTATGTAAATAATAAATCACTTTTTTCATATATATGCACAAAAACGAAATACTAGAAAACTACACGTAATTTTTTGTAATTTTTGTAATCAGTATGAAGTCCTAGTTTAAAAAATATGTACAGTTCCTTGGCAACAAAACTAGTCTTGACTTGTTTTATTAGTCTATAACTTACGATTCAAGGTGTGACTGGTAGTGATCATGAATACGACTTGCAGAACATTTCAGCCTAAAGGTTTACGGTCCGATTGTAGAGGACATATTTTCACATTTTAGAAAAACACAGATTTTTTGGAACCTTAAGCAAAAGAAGAAGAAAAGATTTCTTTAAAAAACTATTGGAAGGCAGTTGGCGACTTTTATTGTACTTCTAAGCAAATATTTACACAGTCGAATTAAAATAGTTAGCAAGTGAACAATCTAACAAAAACAATATTGTAAAATAAATAAACAAAATCATAGTCATAGCAAAAAAAAAAGAAAAAGATGGTTAATTAAATTAAATAAACTGAAAAAAAACCATTTTGGAATGAGATAAAGAACAAAACCAAGTAATAAAACAAATGAATGTGCTCACATAAATGATAAGAAAAAATTAAAATAAATAAAATTAAGTTAAATTATTAAATAAAGTGCGCAGTTTTTTGTTTATTTAAGCTAAAAACTCTGAAATTATCATAAATGTCTTAGTAAAATTCCATAACGATATTTGCTTATTGTTATCTTTGAAAAACATTATCTTGATAAATAAAATTTTATGAAATCTTGATAAAGTTTAGAAATAAAAAATCACATGACTCCCGTGTAGCTACTCGAAAAGTTTATCTTAGATAAAAAAAATTATTCAAACTTGATTTAACTTAAATGAAAAAACAACTGTTTTATCACTTTTATAACTACGAGCGAATTACAAAAATTACTTTGAACTATAAATAAATATTATAACTATAACAGGTTTAAAAGTAGAGTCGGTCAAGCCCGACCTTATGATACCCTACGCCACAGTATATGAAAATAATTGTTGCTGATCAACCCTATTTGGGACCTGTGGCAGTCATGAACAAAATTATGTCATGAGGTTAATATTCATGTTAAAGTTTTTGTTGCCGAATAATATTGAGATGTCGTCATTTATATGAGTTTTTAGGATAGGGGCTTATATGGGACCTATGATAAATTTTGGACCTACGAGGACAATATTTTGTCATGACATACTAACTATCGTTGAACTTTTTATCACCAATTTTTATGTTAATATGTACTAGCCTTTATAAGGAAGTTATGGCATTAGAAACTATTTTCAGGAGTACTGTTTGTATTGGAGCTATGGTAAATATCCTTTGCCTGGGTAATAATCCTGTCGAGATGCGAGGACTTAAGTGCACTCTTCGGTTCTTATCCCCTGTGCTGATGTACACTCTTGATACATTCTTGCAGAAGGCCATGATTACTGAAAGATTGTGCGACCAAAGGTTACTCATCTTGTTTGTATAAGGTGAGGGCCTTACCAGTGAATGGAGTGCGACATATGCACTTTTAAAGTCAAAGCGCTATCCAGTCAAAGCAAAGCGCTGTTGTATGGTAGATGCCTTGTTCACGCACGCCGTCACTGCGTAAGACGGTCAGTCTGTACGAGCATACTGCTGTAATTGATCGACTATGGCATAGGTGAGAGTGATTCAGACGTCATGCTTGGAGGAGTCGGATCACACTTGGACGGGTGGTTTGACCCTTTCGGATCTTCATGACAGCATGTGAATGGTCTTCTGGGGCTGTCGAGTGACTCCTGTGGGAAAGGCGGGGCTACTCAGAGGTTGATAACGTTGTGTTATGTTCTAAGGGTGAGTGGGGTGTTTAAGGAAGGAGTTCTGCCGGCGCTAATTAGCGCCACTGGCATTAATGTCTAAAACGGCAGATTTATACGCCCAAAGCTTTAAGCTGGCAGATTTATATGCCAAGAATAAAAAAAGAAAACTGCCGGGTTTTAAGTCAATGTTTTCCATGATCTGTTTATTGAATTTCAATTAGCTTATAATTAAAAATAACTGTATCCTTAAACTACAATTATTGATAAAATAGTTGTTGCTTAAAACTACATTTCCAATAAGTTTCCAATAATCAATAATACATTAGGGTGGTGTTGATTCGTAAGGTTTACAATAAATTTATAACTTATAAAATAAAGTAAACAAGTATATTGTCTTATAATAAGGAAGAAAATTATTCTACACCCTAACCCTTAAGAAAAATTTTTACAGTTTAGAAAATAATTTTTATAAAATTAAAAATTTTGTATATACATACATATGAACCTTTTTGAAAGTTACAAATACACATTCTGATCTTGTGTTCAATATTTTTTAATTGTATTTATTAAATCCACGACAGAGTTTACTCCTTTTGTTTCAATTACTTTATACGGACCATGATATGGTGGTTGGTTTTTCTTTCGATTAAATTTTCGGACAAGAACTAGATCAACTTTCTTTAATTTTAGAGGATTATTATTAGAAAATTGATCCACTCTTTTCCTTTTCGAGTTTTCTAAATATTCTTTCGCTTTGCTTCAAGAGAATTGCAGTCGTGCTTTTAGTTCTTGTGCATAATTATCAGTCTTGTAAACAGGCTCTGAATCAAGAATATTGTCATTGGGAAAGCTTGGCAATCTTCCAAATAACAGCTCGTGTGGCGTATAAGTTGTATCTATATGAGGTGTTTGTTGTGTTATAAGCAAAACAGAAGTATACCCATTGGTCCCATTCATCGTTCTTGCAAAAATTTAACATAAATTCGTTTAACACCCTGTGGCCTCTCTCTATCGAGCGAAGCGTTTCATGGTGATAGGGCGTGCTAAAAACTTGGTCAATCTTCAGTAAAATGCATATTTCAGACATTCAAGCGTTCAAAAACTCTGTACCCCTATCTGATTTGAGTATTTTACCATATACTAAAATTAGATTATTTACTATAGCCTTTGCAACAGTTTTGACATCTTTGGACTCGAGAGGACATGCCACAATGTATTTGGTTAGGTCATCCAGCATAGTTAGGATGTATCTGAATTGGTTTGAATACCTAAGTGGGCCTACTGCGTCTATTGACTCTGCTCTCTGACGAGGAGAAATATATCGTAGGATTATAGGTTGTTTATAGGTGTGTTTATTAACTTTACTAGCAGAAACTTGCAAAGAGAGAGTAAGTAGGAATTTAAAGAAATTGCTCTCAAAAATACTAAAACGTAAATGAACACTTTGCCAGCCAAAATTTGTAAGTTAATGTAGTGACGAATATACAGGAATATTTGAGTACCCATTAATTATTCTAAGATTTGGGAAAATTTTTTACATTACGGTAAAAATAATGTGATTTTATTAGTGTATATTTGTTTATGTTGAATAAAATGAATCATGAATTTGGGATTTCATCAATAATAAATAATAAATTAAATATTTAATTTAACAATCTATGTATAACCTTTGTATATAGGTATATTAAATTTCAACGTTACGGACTGACTGACAGATTCACCTTCGCACAGCCTTAACGCCATGAGTTATAAGGTGGAAATTTGAACCGGATGCTGGTCTCTCACTAAATCGATCCACTAAAAATCGAAAAAATTGCCTAATGGTATGAAAATTGTGTGTGTGTTAGTGGACAAATTTGGTGCATTGCGACTCGCAAGAAACTACTTTGCTAGGTAAGATGGAATTTTTGGAAATTCATATGTTTAGGGGATAAATAGCGTAAAAACGAGTAAATTCGCTAACCTCATAACTCCTTAACTAACGGTGGATTCATGGGGTTTGTCAGGGAAATAGGACGGCTGTTTCTGTTGGGGGAACCATAGGAGGATTTGTCCTACGTGGCATTTACTTATCTGTACCAAACCTTAAGTCTATTTTCTACTTTTCTTCCTTACTTCTCCTTTTCTCTTTTTCCTCTTTTCTCCTATACTGAAGGGACTCACAATGGACCTCATTGGTCTCTGAGTGGATATGCGCCCTTTTGCGCTTAACCCTTCTTAACCTAACCTAACCGTGGATTCATCCATGCGTTCCGAACAATATTTTTGTCCGAAGAATAATTGTTTTACTGAGAGTGTTCTTCAGAACGATTCACCTATTTCGGAAAATTTTCCCGGAAAAGCAATGCTACCATATGGTTTACAGATGTAAACAATTATACAAACTGGCAGCACAACTAGCAAACTACTTATATTGAATTGTTTTCTAAAAGTATGTTAAGAAAATGGACGAAAAAAGGAAAGTGATTTTATTATTATACCCTTCAC